>CM029022.1:65095637-65257496 GCA_016801055.1 Panax notoginseng
TGTGGTCTGTTTTAGAGAAAGGTCTTGACATCTGCGATATCAGTTCAGGGAGTACAGTGGTGGGAAACAAAAGAAAAAGAAGCAATAAAAAAGATTTGGGGGAGGAACAAGGTGGTAATGAAGCTGGCTATCAGCAACTTGCATTTTCAGCTGTAAAGGAAGCAACAGGTAAATTTTATTTTGTAACACGAGCTAGATTTGATGTGCAGAAGATGGGTATAAGATTTTTTAAATTCTGACAAAGTTCTTAGGAATGTTCTGAATTTTGCCAACAATCCTGCTTTATCTTGCCATAACAGTGGACACAAGCACACAAGTGCACGCGCACACACAAATATGTAACATTTTTGAGGTAAAATTTGTAAATTATTCTTTACAAGAATTGCCTATTGGAAAACCATGAGTTTGATGTCACATCAGTGAAATCCATTTTTGAAGGTGCAATAGATATCATCTAATGTCCTTTAGATTGTTTTTGAACTGTAACACTGCTAGATTTTTCTGTTGGTGGAAGTAGGTCCCAATTTAGAGAAGTTCTGGTGTGCTTGTGGAACAACAAAATACATATTTCCGGCTTCTAAAAAGTACCCATCAGATTAAAATTTTGTAATCATTTTGATCTCCTTAAAAAGCCATACTTATATTGATTATCATGGCCTTCTCAAGCTGGCACTAGGCTCACAATTCCTGTGTTAGTGGCACTAGCTGTTTGATACTTTGCATCTCCTGGAGTGGAGTGGTCTATTAAATTTTGATATATTCTGTTTTTAATGTTAGAGGATTCTGGTTCTTCAATGTGACTCACACTTGTAACAGGACTTAATCAGACTGATCTTATGGTCTTGGAGAGCCATGTTGTTTACTCTTTAAGCAAGGAAAAGACAGCTGCACACTTTTATATAGTGAAATGCATGTCATCGATCAAAGAGCATCTTCAGGTTCCTATAAAAGATGCTATTGAAAGGTTGGTTTTAGCTATGCTTATTCTTTTGGAATGTATGTGATTGATAGTTTGTTCTACTAGGTAAGGGGTGAATTTGGTAATTTTTCCAAGTACTCATTCTTTCTGATATAAAAGAATTGTGTTTCCATGTGCTATAAACTCAGCAGTAGCTCTTTATACTTGGGTTCAGTCACTTGTGGCAAAAAAGAATTCTACCTATAGTGCCTAGGGAAATTACCACTTATCTTTCTCATTTTTACTTGGGGCTTCCTTTTTTTTACTTTGATAATACTATCTTATTAAAAACACTTGCCATAGAGGGGTGTAATCCAAAGCATAACAGAGCAGCACACAAACCCACCACCCCCCCCCCCCAACTACCAGGGGTACTGTCCATATAAAACTGTATACTAACCACCTGAAGCTTAGAAACAAAAAACTATCCAAGTGCAATGTAACATCCCAATCACGAATAGGAATGGGAGGAATGAGAGGTCACTTAACAAACCTCAACTCTGTAAGTAGAGCACTACTATCTCCAACACCTTCAACTATTTAATAATCTAATATCTATATATGTTTAATTGCATAAAAATCTCCAAATTTACACCATAGTAGAAATTAACAAAAGCCCAAAATCAAATCAACCTATTAGGTTGGAGGTAGCTTCCTTCTCATAGAACCCTGAAAAAACACAACATAAGTCTTAGATGGTATTTGATTGCATCTTAATAGTGTCTACCTCTTAATGCATCTTAAGAGCTCACATCAAGAGGTCTTCTGAATAGTTAAGATATAAATATGAGTCTAAACTATTCAGAGCACCTCTTAATACAAAAATGTGGGCTCTTAAGATGCATTAAGAGGTGGGCTGTTAAAATGCATTAAGATGTAACATAACTTAAATACATAACCAACTTAACAAAATACTAAACAAACCCTCAAACATAAATATCAACAACAATATAAACCTCCAAAGTTCGAATAGAACAAAACTAACTAAATAGAAATTACACAACGAAAAGAAAGTTGAATCAAAGTGGCTAAGTTGTTATTTCATACCGAACTCAGAAAGAACAAGAAAAATATACAGCCACATACACAAGTTATAATGATGCTACACGGGCAAATCACACATCAGGCCAGCCAGATCTAGATACATGCAAAAATGGAATGTGTGTTCGACACAAATATCACTAATTCGTGAATAGAATAAAAAAGAAAAATGGATTTGACCCATAATGACCAACTCCTATTTGAGCACAAATGGAGACGTTGTGGATTGAGCACACCATCACGGATGGTATCATGTCTCAGTGTCAAGAGCGCATGTGGTATCCCCACAACTGGTTATAAGTCAGGTACACTCTGGTTCATTCTTGTTTGCCTAAATTTACTACTTAGGAAATACACACAAGTGTACACTAACAACTTAGTAATATAGAGGTAAGAAGAGTATTGTTTTCACGAGGAATTAATTCTAATGTTTTTCCAAGTACCAATTTTATATCAAGTCAATCTTATTTAAACAAATGAATTAATTAAACTTAATAAATTAACTAAACATAAATAACTAAATAATAAAATATAATTACATAAATAAATAAATTTAAGAATTTAATTTCATCCCATGCTTCATTCAAATCTCATAACTCTTTATTTAATTATACGGTCACGATGAATTGTTAACCAGAAATACTTAATTTCATTTATCAGCCTCTTCCAATAGCAAATAAAAATATCAATTCTAACTTACTATATTCCTTTGCAAATTAAATTAGAATAGATTCATTAAGATCAAATTCCCAAATTGGTTACACATGACATATCCTATACATAAATTATAAATTCAAACTAAGACGAACAACATAAACACATGTCATTATATTCATATCTAAATCTATAATTCATCTCCTAATTTCATCTAGATGATCCCAATTAATTACTAATAAGGTAATTATACATGAACATATAAAATATAATGAACCAATTCATATTGTGCCAACCAAATAGATAGAAATTCAATTTAAACTAAACATGGGATTCCATTAAAATTCTTATATTAAAAACCTTGTTCATAGCAGATAAAATTATAATAAACAAAATATTCAACATTAATAAATGACGAGAATAAATAAAGGTTTAGAAAAAAAAGAGTGTCCCGCCAATCTTCTATCTCCAAGCTTCATCAATCCATGGTCTCTATCGCTGATGATATCTTGTTTTCTCTTGAACTTGGAAGAGAATTAGCCTCACATGGTGTTTTGGCCTTTTTCCCAACACTTTACAATCTCTCAATATAAAAATATTTATAGGAGTCTTTTCCCTACTAGAATTAAAATCCTAATTAAAACTAAATACACAATATCCTAATTTAAGTAAAGTACTATAACAAAATTCCTTTTCCAAAACTGCTATGAATTCCCATCCTTTAAATCATCTTCTTGGGACCCACTTGGAATAATCTACAACACTGAAATGTAAGGAATAACAAGTGGGATCCGTTTGGAAAAAGATGGCAAAAGAATCCTGTCGACTGCTCCTCCTTGCTCAAATATTTACGATTTTGCCATCGAAATTCCTTTTTTCCTACAAAATAAAATAAAATAAAATAAAATAAAATAAAATAAAATAAAATAAAATAAAAATACTATTAAATAACGAAAAATAGTTAAAAAATCACAAAATATTAAGCCTAAAAGTACCCAAATAATAGGTATAAAACCTACTCATCAATTCTACCAAAAATGTGTCACAATACATGCGACAACACTAACAAATTACTAAATACATAAATTACTAAAATACAATGCTGAACCAAAGCAAATCATAAATACAAAGTTTCTAAAATATGTTAACATGTACAACTCCCTAAATAAATTACTAGAAATGATAAACAAGTCTAAAGAGTACAAATTACAAAGTTTTGAATATCAAAGCCAAAACGAAACTATCACATGAATCAATTGAGAAAATAGCAAAGTTTTGAACGATGAGCAAAACAAACTAATTAAAATAATGAGAATATCTTTCTTCAGAATCCGTACCTACAGTCAAATCCACAAAATCTTGACCTCAAATGTTGACAATCTCAAGTACAATCTTAGTCACCACCTAAATATTCACCTTGTATTTAATATGTAATCTGGATAAATAATATCAAAACACTCTTAAATATATTCTAGGTGTCTCTAGATACTCACCTGAAAATCACTATTTAGAAGGCTAATATGATCTTCACTTAACTAGTAATTATAAAATAGTAATACTCAAAATTCTTATTAAAATATAGTGCTTGTTCGGCTACTCCTTAAACATGGCGTTTATCACGTTTGGGCTGCAAACGCAACAATCTTCTTGTTCGGCTGCTAAACGCAGCAGCCCAAACGTGGGTGTGACCGGCATTTAACCTGCGTTTGGAGACAAAAAAGCGAGGCGCAAAAAACTTCATGTTGCAATTCTAACCCAAAATGCAGCAAAATTAGACCAAACTACCTTATGTTGAGTAGTCAGCTAAATCATGTTGTGATAACTCTTTAGAATTACAACTTGAAGTAATCCCTCTTCAAGAACTGAAATTAGGACTAGAAAATAGAATTAGTACCTCTTTAGAATTGCAATTAGGGCTTGAAACTTCGACCAATCTCTTTCGACTATCTCTTTGGGAACTGCAATTACACATTCATAATTAGGCTCGCTGGAATTGAAGGAGAGATGTGTGAGTATTGTCGGATTTGCAAGAAAATGTGTCAAGAGTATAATTACAGCTCAACGGAATTTCGAATCGCGAGAGAGGAAGAAGATAAGCTTGAGCCAACTTTTTTTTTAAACGTTCTCTTATTGGGGCACATGTCTGTCAACATGTCATCTTATGGTTTAAATTGGAGGTAATATATTATTAATATTAGTATCAGAATTATCATCACCATCTAATACAATTATAAATGAAAAAATGATATATATTTATTCATTTCCTTTTTGGACATTTTGTATAACAAGATCACCAACCTCGTGCAAAGCATGAGTGACATAGATAATGATTTATTATGTTAATTATTAGGATAATTAATTAAATATAGGGTAAATGTTTGATTATAATTTTAAGAAGATAGTTGTAGTTATTAATTTATTAAATATTTATTTAAAAAAATAAATTATTCAATTATACATTGTAGGTTCATTTGATTAATTATTAAGCTAAACATTTGATAGTGTAGATTTTTTTAAATATAATGATGAGAAAATAATTATTTTAATATAATTTAAGTTTGTAATGGAATTCATCACAATTTTATGTAACTAATTAAGACAATAATGAGATAAAAAAAAATTGTAATAGAATTGGTAAAATCAAAAATAAATTTTTTCTTAAGTTACTTTCTCTTAAGAACTTGAATTTTAAAAAATGGCTATTTAGTGTGTGATGATTATTAGATAACCTCAAATATAACTAATAAGTACAAATGTATTCAAAATTATTTTTTATTTCTTATTATCATTATTCTATTATTGTTAAATTAATTATAATAATTTTTTTATATATACTATTATTATTAAATTTATAATTATTTTTATTATTATATAACAAAATTAAAAAAAAAGATATTACATATTAATATATGCCCTTTTTCGTAAATTTGCAATCTCTAAACTTGATTTTTTTCAAATGACTATTGGTCTATATCCTGAAAAAGGGGTAGTATATTATTATTATTATGTTAATTTTTTTTACAAATTATTATTTTGTATGATCACATAATTAATATATTATCATATATTTATACGATATAATAATTCATGTCCTTTTTGGTCATTTTGCACCATTTTAGTTGCAATTGCTGCCATTCTAGGTGAACAAGAATCATAATTTTAGCAACATAAGTTGATGGTAAAGGAACAAGATCATAACTTTTCCAACGCTGCAAATGTTGCAAACGCTACTTCTGTTGCGTTTGCAAAATGCTTTTATCGCAACAACCGCTGCAACCGCAATCACTGTAATGTAAACGAACAAACCCGTAATCTTAACGGTTGTAACAATATACTCCATTCGTTCCAAAATTAGAGATACATTTTGACTTTTTAAAGTTAATTCGCGAAATCCTAAAATTCAAAATTTATATGAAGTTATTTAGTTTTAGTACAAACAAATATTACAATTGTAAACTAACTATAAAGTGCTACTAATTATCATATTTGTTTTTCAAAACTTGAACGAAATTATATTAATTTTTAGGATTTCACAAATTGACTCTTGTATCTCTAATTTTGGAATGGAGGTATTAATATCATTTTTATGGCTAAAAGAAATTACTGAGAGCACATAAGTTATCCATACATTTGAATATTCAAAAACCCACCCTCTTAAAATTAGAATATACTTTGCAGAGTACCAATGTTAAAATTTATAACAAAAACTAAGAAATCTTAAAACCACAATTGGTCAAAATATAATTTTTGTCACATTACTTTTATTTAAAAATCATTTTCCTAATTTATAAATTCCAGCATAAACTATACTTCAACTCTTCAAGTACTCCAGTTTTGCTTTAAGAATCACCCCAATCGGATTTAAATCATCAAATTATCTATTTTTGAACACAAGTTTTCATTGCAAAAAATCTGCTACAAAATCCCCAACCAACAATTTCTTAAATTTCATAACAAATAATCTACTTGATTTTAACAGTTCAAAAACATGTTCCCAGATTGTAGAAGTATAACATATCCAAAAGTAATAGGAGATATAATCCACGACCCACACAATAGTCTTAAAAAAGATAATAGTGACATATTTTCAGATTTGAATTAACCTTTCAATGGAATTCTTTTCCGTTGTATTAGAGTCATTCATGTGGTCTTTTCCAATTAATCAAGGCTTCCAATTCCATGTCCATATTTCATTTAAATATATTCTTCAATTTAGAATCCTCATATCAAAACTTAACACCATAAGTTCAAAATAATACTTACCTTTCTTTATTATTCTCTCTTCAATTTTGCAGCAGTAAATAATATGAATTTAAATTTTGGTAGTCCTCAAAATCTCTTAATGTCTTCACAAGTTGTACGCGAATTAGTATCAAGAATCACTCAATTTGGAATTAAGATGATTGAATTATGATCTCGTATAGTTTGGGCTGAAAATTGTGACGGCCTGACGGGAATTTGGACTATTTTGGTTTTCATCAATTTAAGGTAGGAAGATGACGTCAAATAATTTTACTTCTTCAAAGTTGTAGAGGAAGAAAAACTAAAGAAACAAGTAACAAAGTCTGAGGTTGGATGAATTAGTTATGAGTTTTACAAGCTGCTGCAGTACATAGAGGGATTCTAGGCGAAAATTGAACTTAGAAGAGGATTAATGTTCCGGTTTCACACTTTAAATATAACTCTAAACAATATAGGAGTTACCATATAATTAAGAAAACCCTAATGGCCTTCTTAATCTCCACCAATTCGATTTATTATGTATTTATGTAAATTCAACATCCAAAGAAAAAAAATGAAAAAAAATAACTTTTCAATTCCAATTGTGCCCTTAAGGAATTAAATCAGCATTCCATTATTTAAATAAATAAATTAGGTTACTACATGTGGACTCCTTGATAAATTCCACGAAGGATATACAAGACTAATGCAAAAAAATATTTTCCAAAGTTTCCCGAACTTTACAAACAACTTTGGATTTCCCATTCTTTACTACTGCTGTTGAAGGACAAATTTGAGTCATAATCTATAGAGTTTTTAGTGTATTTGAAGCCATGAACATTTTATATTTGTTGAGGAAAAACCTACATGTAGGCCCAGACTCCAAAATCCTTTTCGTTTTTCTAGAATGCTAGGCCTGAAGGAAGGTTGTGGCTTCCTCTCTTATTTGTTGGCTCACAGTGGATAATATTGAGAGGTTCTGATAATTAGGCTCCATATGGGAAGATTGGTTAGTTGTTTTTTGCTTTAGACGTGTTTTTTCATTCTTTTTTATTGACCAGTTGGACTCTATTATTGCCGTTATATATCTAACTTCTGTATACTGCTTTGTTGTTTGAATCGTTGATAAAAATTATATTAGACTGTACAAGAACTTAATATGGCTCACCTTATGTATGTTACTTAAAGCACCACAAATAGTTTGTATGTTAGAAACATTATCACATTCTATTTTGGGTTTTCTGATCTAGCATGTATGACTATTATTAAAATTGTAGTAGACTGTACAAGAACTTAATAAGGCTCACCTTAAGTATCTTACTTAAAGCACTACAAATAGTTTGTATGTTAGAAACATTATTGCACTCTATTCTGGGTTTTCTGATCTAGCATGTATGACTATTATTATAGCTTGCAAGGCCCTCTGGTCAAAAAGATTTCTGGCAGTTGGACAGTGACTCCAGTGGTCGAGTTTTTTCATGTGCTTCCCTATGCTGGGATTGTATCAAAATGGTTTTGCAGGTAAAAGTAATGTCACTTATTGTATTTTAGAATTACTCTTTGCATCTACTATTTGTTGCCCATTGGACTTTGTCATTCACAACTTATTTGCTTCATGCCGGTCCTTGTAAATATTCTTGTTTGTTATAGGTTTACTGGATTTTACTTGAATACCAAATTTTAATATCCAACATGATAGTGTTTTGTGTTTGTATACCATAAACTTTCTCAAGAATACTGCCATATGGTTCTCCATTTATTTTATGGCATTCAATTGAAAAAACATTATGCATCTCAAGTACCCTTACTCTGTTAATTCAGCATTTTATCTTAAAGTGCATCTGTGCTTAGCAGGCGTCACATAAGAAAGGTGTCAAAGGATTGGAGGTAACAAACCCCAAACCTTGCACACATCTTAATTTGTGTAAGAGCTTCCATCTGACACAAGAGTAGTGTGGAGTAGTTCTCCTATTATCCTTTTGAGCTCTTTGAAAAGATCTTTAGCATGAGACCCTATTCTACCAAACTAAATGTAAAAGAATAGGGGAAAACATTGGGAGTTTTCTGGTATCCAGCGTTTTCTTCTGAAATTTTACTAATAACTGTAAAATCAGCTATCTTCTCAAGTATAAATTCATGAAGATTTTCCTTTTCTTGCTGCCTATTGACCTTCTTTAATTTTTTCTGAGTTCTTTTGCCAAGTGAAAGGATAGAACCATATGGGCCAAGTGCCTAGACGGTTGAGGATAATATGAAATATTAATTCATACGGTATGTCAATTTTCATTTGCTGTTGAGATATTTTAAAAGCATACCTCATAGTAACAAGGTCCAAAGCATTCAGGTTTAGACAAGGAATTGGTGAGTAACCTTTACTCTGTAACAACATTCATCTTCAGTTTGGACTACTGATTTAGCTTGCTGCTGCTTCACTTGTCCACCACATTCTCCAATTAAACTGATTCACTTGTTTTTAAGCACTAGTGTTGTTCTCAGTAGAGTCTGGCATTCTGTTACAGGCGGCTTACCTTTACCTGCTTGCCGAAGCCTCCAACCCCTGCCCCTTTCTACAACATTCTATGAGACAACTGATTCTCTTGTATTGTTATCATTATAGCCTACCATTTTGCTTCAGGCATCATACCTGCTGCCCGTTTAAATCATGATCTGTGTTGATGTAGGACAAGTAATGGGGGAAGGAAGAAGATGATTAAAAAGGAAGATAATTAGGCTAAAAAACCACAAAGCACAATGCTTAATTCAATACTTTCCTTGCCTTTTCATACGCTTCTTGCTGGAGAAAGAAGCTGGAGAATCACTCACGGCATGTATTCAAGTAAACTTGTAGGGATTACAATCCTTATTAGGACTGAAGAAAAATCTAAACTCAAAATGTAATTTAAAAAGGAAAAAAATCCCTAATAATCGTCTACTATTAAAAATAAAAAACTCTAGAATACTCTACCTAAGATAATAAAAAATACTCCCCCTTTGTTCCAAAATATAAGATCAATATTGACATTTGGAAATCAATTTGAAATATTTTCAGAATCAGAATTGATACGACTTCTTTTAATGTAGGGAATACAAATATAAAATTTGTACCAAAAAGGATACAAATATAAAATTGATAAACTGTACAAAGTACTACTAATTACATTAATTGCTTTCGCAAAAAAATAAAATGACTCGCATCGATTTTGAACTTGAAAATATCTCATTTTGAGATTGAAAAGTCAAATGTGATATTTTATTTTGGAACCATAGGCGACGACTATTCGTCCAGTCGGTACAAAGTGGCAAGGTTTTGGGGCGACTTGGTGGTAGAGGAGAGAGGCGAGTGCTCAGAGACGACTATATGGCTAAGCGGTCTACTTGGCCGGAGTGGGTGTGGTTTGACTTGAAGCTTAACTGGGTTAAAAAAAGAAGTAAAGTTCGACTGAACCTAATCGATCGATCGCAATTTCGGAAGAGCAGAGAGGGAGAAACGAAACGAGTCGCAAGAGCAGAGAGGGAGAAACGAAACCCAATCAATCGATCGATCAAGCCGAGCAAACATCTGCGAATCGAGATTAAGACAAATTGGGTGAGGGAGAGAGTACCTTTACCGACTCCGGCGGCTCCGGCGGCTCCGACGGCGGCGACTTGACAGTTTACAGGTATGCTTCTCTTCTCAACCTCTTCTTCTCGTCTTCTTTGCTTCCGATCTTCCTTTTTTGGTTCTTCTCTTCTTATCTTCTTCTTCAGTTCTTCTACTGCTCTGGCTCTGCTCTACTGTTTATTGCTTCACTATCTGTTTATTATTTATTGCCTATGTGGCTGCCTGTTTATTGTTTATCTGTTTTGATTGCTTTGGCTCTGTTGTTTATTGTTTATTGCTTATTGCTTATTGCTTCAGTATCATAGTTCTTAAATATGATGGATATTTGCATTTAAAGCATTTCCTAAACTACATGTATAAATTATAAAAGTGTATACTTGATAGTTTACTTGGTGCATAAATTATGGTAATGTAATAAGTAGTAACTAAAATTTTTTTGCAGCATGTAACATCTTAGTAAAAAAAATTGCAGCATGTAACATCTAAATAAAAAAATTGCTGCATGTAACATCTTAATAAAAAAAATTGCACAGGTTAATGCAATGTTTTTTTTTCAATGCCATCTATGTTTACCTATTTTATCATTACAATTTACAAATTATAATGTCTTGTTTGTTTGTGTAATTGTATTTGTAGATAGTTAAATGGCGGAAAGTTCGGGAGCGGAGGGTTATAATCCTAGTAAGGATCCTAAAAGAAAGGCCAAGTCTAAGGATTCGGGATAGAAATATGGATTATGGCCATAATTGAGCGATAAAAATCTCTTGAATGCATACTATGTGGAAAAAATGTTTATGGAGGAATCAAGAGATTCAAACAACATCCTACCGGTGGATATGAGGATGTGTCTAAGTGTCCTCGAACTACAACACAAATTGCAAACGAGATGCATCAAAGCAATAATGAGTAACAAAAGGAACAAGCTAATTCAATTTGATGATGGTGACGAAGTAGAAGAAATTCAGTCATTTAATACTCCCAACCAATGCATCCAATGCTTCCTCTACAGCTGTTCAAAGTTTTGGGAATGCATCTAAATGGTTGAAGAATGCATTTCAATTCACTAAGCCACAGTCACAAACAAAGACAATTGAAACTCATCTTAGGAAATCTCCTGAAGAAGTTGTGGACGAAAGGCATCACAAATGTCCTAGCCAAACAACTTTGGAGAATCGTCTAAGGTCACTGAAAGAGAAAGTTCACTGCACATTGCCAACTGGTTTTATGAGAATGACATCATTTTTAATGCATGATAAAGGCTATCGGGCAATATGGGTCGGGATAGAAAGAGAAGCAAAAAACTTCTTTGAAGCAGTATGGTTGCAGTATTGTGTCAGATGGATGGACATACAGAAGTAGAAATTTGATAAATTTTCTTGTTAATAGTCCTGTAGGGACTTATTTTTTGGGATCAGTTGATGCTTCTAGTCAATCTCAGGATGCAAGTATGTTGACAGAGTTACTTGATGGGAAGATCAAAGAGGCTGAGTATGTTTTGCAAGTAGTGACAGACAATGTCTCCAATTATAAGGCAGTTGGTCAGATTTTAATGGAGAGGAGGCCTACTTTGTTTTGGACACCATGTGCAACCCATTGCCTAGACCTTATGCTAGAGGACATAGGCGATTTGAAGCTGTTTAAGTCTACAATCGGGAGGACATTCATTTATAGACATGGTCGCCTTCTTGATGCGATGAGGAGCAAAACAAATGGGAGGGACCTTGTGAGATTGGGAGTCACCCGATTTGCAACATTTTTTCTGACCATTCAAAGTTTGTGCAAGCAGAATAATGCTTTGAGACATTTATTCATCAGTGGTGATTGGACACATTCTAGGTTGTCAACTACAGAGGCGGGGAAGAAAGTGTATGATACCGTTATTTCTTTTAGTTTTTGGCATGTTGTTGAAGATTGTATTAGAGCGTCACAACTATTGTCTTAAGAATTGTGGATTCGGATGAGAGGCCAACTATGCCTGAAATTTTTGTTGCGTTGGAATTTGCAAAAAAGAAGATCAAAGATGCCTTTAATAACAAACAAAGGCTATATAAGAAAGTGATCGACATTATCGAGCAAAGATGGGCATACCAAATGAGGCAACATTGTTTAGTAATCCGGGAAAGTATTTTGACATCAAAGAAGAAGAATCTGATTTAACTTGTATATTACGTAGCAACTTAAATGATATTCTTTCAAAAATGGTTCCTAACCAAGTTAAGTTTTGGCAGACAAGATAAGCAACCTAGCCGATGTCTATGAATCTTCTCGTGATGACTTTTCTAAAGACATGTCGATTAGGCAGCGAAAGTCAAAAAATCATAGTAAGTATATTAAATTAATTATAAAGTTTACTTTAAGTTTTATAATTTATACTATATTTGATTTGATTTTTTAATTTTTTACATCTAATGTAATTGATTGGTGGAATGCTTTTCGCGGTTGTGTTATTGAGCTTACAAAGTTTGCAAAGCGAATCCTCGGCCTTTGTTGTTCTTCTTCCGGTTGTGAACGCAATTGGAGCAGTTTCGAGTTTGTAAGTATTTAGGAAATAAATATTTTGTATTTAGTAATTAAATATTTTGTATTTTATATTAATTAGTATATAACTAAATCTATAAATATTTTATATATTCTTTTGCTTAATATTTTTTTAAACAAAAATTTCAGATTCATACGAAGAAGAGAAATAGGTTGGAACATCAACGGTTAAATGATTTGGGGTATGTGCAATACAATCGTCAAATTGTTAATAGGTTTCAAAAGAGACGCGAACTTGGAAGAAATTTTGATCCATTAGTCCTATAGATGATTTTGATTGGGGTAATGAGTGGATAGTTCTCCGAGTAAGATGTAGTTCATTATGGAGATGATCTTACATGGGAGGATGCTGATAGAGCTGTCTGTGCATCCGATGCGGCCAAGGGTCCCAATCTTCGTAGAACGGATCATGTCTACTCACGGCATGGTGGTGTTTTGACTTCGAGAGAACCGAGGATTAGAGTTGTGGACGACTCTGATTCTGATGCTAGAGAAGAGGACGGCCTTCCTAATGATGATGAGGATGTGGATGATGATTATGGCCGAAGAGTAACTATTGTTTAAAGTGATGATACCGCTGCTGGGAGAGATTACGATGATTTGACCCTTAATGATTATGCTTGATAGCTTGAGTGATCAATTCGAAAAAATTAGACTTTTGAGTTGATGAATATTGAGTTGTTATGACTTTGTTTTATTTCTATATTATGTTTGTTTCTAGCAATGTCACAATGAACATGTCTTTATCTTAAGGATGATTATCTAATGCTATGATATGACTATATACTTGTTTATATCTTTATCTTAACAATGGTTGTTTACTTATTTTATATTCAATTAAACTAAATATTACAAAGGTATCACCATTTATATAATTTGAAATTGGTATAAGTTCAAAAAATTACAAGTTTACAACTATAATAAAATTATTCATTTTGACTTGATCTTGCTCACTTCTTGTTGTGACCTGTGATTTGATATGCTATAACCTGCATTATGAATATGATAAATCATTAAAAAAATAAATATATCAATATTCATATAAATATTAAATATATATAATTTTATTCGTATAAAATTTACATTGTTAACAACTTGTCGACTTGTGGATGACTAGTCGGGCGCCTTGTTGCCTAAGCGCTTAAGTTCTCGATTGTCGTATCACCTCGACTTGTCGCCTTGATAACTATGTTTGGAACGAGGGAGCAATTAATAAAAGTATTCTATTCGTCCGTAATTAATAATGTCTGTTTATTAGTAATAATAAATCTCTTTGCTTTGGCATTGCATCATTCGTACTTCCTAAAAAAGAGAGGAAAAACTAGTACTTCAGTTTTAAAGTTTGGAACTGGACTCCAAATATGCTAGAAATCTTGATTCTCCTTGTTGATACATTGTTAACTTGAAAACCGTAAGGAGAGGACTTTCTTGTATGACATCTTGTTGGAGCTCTCATTGAGGTCGCATTCTTCTTCAATAATAATTTTACACGCTGTTTCCCCAATACGAAGAAATGCATGAAAAGGAGTCACCCTTTGAACCATCTATTTTCGAAGCTTTGGAATTTTCTACTCCATGTTCCTAAAATAAATCTCTCTATATTTTTTTTCACTCTTTTTTGGACTTCTTTTTTCTGGATTTTTTGGGCAGAATCTGGGCTATTAGGGGTTTTGTAGGTTTGTTTGGATGATGCTGGTGGTTTGGGGCAGAATTTTCCAGCGAGGAGGCTGCAATTTTTTATGGGAATTGGGTTTAAGGTCTGATTATGTATAGTTTTTGGCTTGGGCAGCTATAGACTGGCGCGTGGTGTCATTAGGGTGGGCAGTGGAGGAACGTTGGGGGTGAGTTATCTTTTGAGAGACTGATGAGATGGAGATTAAGGGGTGGTGTGAAAGTGATGCTTTCTTGTCGACTCTCTAACAAACTAAGACAACGGATAGATGACGACTCTTGGGGCGAACTTCAGCAAATGATGGAGACCAAAAATTTTGGGTAGGAAAAATTGGGTTAATAACCAGCTTTGGCTTTGATACCAACTGATGTAGGACAAGTGATGAGTTGTTTTATCTGGTTCTTAAGATTTTGGCTCGATATCTCCTGACTAATCTTCATCTCCTCATTTGAAGCTATGATCTTAGACAAAAGTTCCTTCAAATTCAAATTTTCTTCCTGTTGATGCGGAGGTGGACATGAGACTTCCGGTGGGTATGTTAGACATGGAGCATAGAATTGATCTTGATGATTATAGCCCCATGTAACATTCAGGTGATACCTCCAATCCTGATGATAGTTGTTGGGATATGCATAATTATTGATGACTCGGATGATTACCAACACAATACTCACAAACCACCGCTACACTTTGAATACGTTGTGCTGCTAAAGTGTCACACCTCGAAAGTGTCTCAAGCTGTGCTGACAAAGCAAAAAGTACATCGAGTCCATCAATCCCTGCTTTCCTTGGCCGAGTCATACTCAAATATGGCCACAGATAATTGAATCCAGCCATGGTACCTGAAAAGAGAGAAAAATAGGAAGAGAATTAAAATTAAAAAAATGTTTAAATTAAGACTAATTTTTTTGAAGTTAATATTGGCAAAAATTATTTAACTAATTCTTCAGCAACGGCGCCAAAAATTTATTGATCGATTTCACAATCAATATATGTGTGCAAGTATACACAGTCAACAAGTAATAAAGTGAAAGTAAAATATTGTTCTCACGAGGAATTATTAATAAAAATTACCAAATACTAACTCTTAACCAAACTAATTTTATTTAAACAATCAATTTAAGGTTTTTGAATTAAATTATTTAATTAAATTAATTCTAATTACCACTAGTTAAAATCAGATTATGGAGATTTAAGATCAAAACTTCACTTGTTGTTTCACTTAAATTAATACACGTCTTATCAATTATGCTCACTATTCTGAATTGTTAATCAAGAACACAAAAATAAATATGACCATCTTTCAATGCATTATATTCAAATCAACTTAAATCCACAGACGATAGAATTAAGAACACCCTAATTAACTAATTCACTATATCTCTATGTGAATTACAATTAAAGAGGGTTTAAAGCACAAGTTCTCTATCAGATTACTTGCGATGTATATGAATATCTCTATCCTAGACATAAATCATAAATTCCATCACCATGCAGAAAACACAATCATTTGCTATTATGATCAGATCTAAATCTATAATTTGTCTCTCAATTTCATATAGATTATCACAGTAATTGTTAGTTAGGCAATTAATCAATTAAGAGCAAACCATAATATACAATCCAATAATAGTTAATAAAACTAACAAGAAAGCATATCAAAATAAACTACGCAACAAGAGCTATTATAATTTCAAAATAGAATTTAGTTCATGATTGAATTAAAACCCATAATCCACAATTGAATAAACATTCAAGAAGATAAGGAAGAGAATAGAATTGTGGACGAAATCCTTGAGTCTCCCCTTTAGCTCCTGCAATGAATCTTTCGTGTTCCCTCAATTGCTTCAATCTCCAAATCTACTTTTCAAACTAGGGTTTTAAGTCATAATCTAATGAAATCTAATCTAATGGAATAAGCTCTCCTTTAATCCTTGTGAATTCTCCTCCTTTTATATCCCTTTGGGTAAATTGCAAAGTCGACCACTGAACTTTAGGGGTTTTTGGGTATTGAGCCATGTTCTTTTGGTCAATGCAAATTGAGTCCCTTTCTATTAAAAAATTTGGACTTCGAGCCTCAGGCGCCACATGTGCGTTGACCTGTGTATGTGGCGCCTACGTGGCATACGTGGCAGATCTGACGTGGACATTTTTTATTTTATTTTATACGTAGACGGGCTGACATAGCGAATATTAAACTTTATTCCAAAAAATATGATGCTGCACAGATTTGAACTTAAGACCTCCAGTTTGGAACTTTGGTACAATGACCACTTGAGCACATGAGCCTAACTGCTATTAATTTGCAATGATTAATATTTATAACTGAATAACAATAATAATAATAGTACTACTAATAATAATAATAACAACAACAACAACAACAATAACAGTAATAATAATAATAATAGTACTGCTACTACTACTAATAATAATAATAGTACTACTAATAATAATAGTAGTACTACTAATAATAATAATAGTACTACTAATAATAATAGTACTAATAATATTAATAGTAGTACTAACAATAATAATAGTAGTACTAATAATAATAATAGTACTAATAATAACAATAACAATAACAATAATAATAATAATAATAATAATAATAATAATAATAATAATAGTACTAATAATAATAATAATAATAATAGTACTAATAATAATAATAATAGTACTAATAACAGTCACAATAATAATAGTACTAATAATAATAATAACAATAATAATAATAATAATAATAATAATAATAATAACAACAACAACAACAACAATAACAGTAATAATAATAATAGTACTACTACTAATAATAATAATAGTACTAATAATAATATTACCAGTGGCAACACCGTCCGAGGAGAGAAATAGAAGAGCATTTGACGGTAAAAATCCGGATTTTCCGAGATTTTGGAGAAAACCCAATTGTTAATACTAGATTAAAGCTTCCCATAGAAAAATCCATTGCCAAGGCTGCCATTTTTACTCTGTCTGAGAGTGAAGTTGCTCATGTATTATTATTATTATTATTATTATTATTATTTTTATTATTAGTACTATTATTATTATGACTGTTATTAGTACTATTATTATTATTAGTACTATTATTATTATTGTTATTCAGTTATAAATATTAATCCTTGCAAATTAATAGCAGTTAGGCTCATGTGTTCAAGTGGTCATTGGACTAAAGTTCCAAACTGTAGGTCTTGGTTTCAAATGTGCAGCAACATATATTTTGGAATAAAGTTCAATATTCGCCACGTCAGCCCGTCCATGTGTAAAATAAAATAAAAAATGCTCACGTCAGATCTGACACATAGGCGTCACGTACGTAGGTCAACGCACATGTGGCGCTTGGGGCTCAAAGTCCAAATTTTTTAATAGAAGGGAGCTCAATTTGCGTTGACCAAAAGAAAAGGGCTCAATACCAAAAAATTTCTAAAATTCAGTTGTCGACTTTGCATTTTACCCTATCCCCCTTCATGTGTTTTTTAGCACTCCTTAAAGTCCTTGAACCACTCAGCCAAACAAATCCTTCTCTAACTAACCTATGAAATCACCTTTCTTTCTTCTAGACACCCCCGCCCTGGCGTTTTTTTTTACTGGAAATGCCCGCCCTGGCGGGCGTACTTTATAACTTGGCTCTGGCGGGCTTTTTTTACACTAGGGAAACTCCGCCTCAGCGGGCTTATTGTTCCAGAAATTACAGAAATGCCACTAAGCTCTATTTTTCATATTTTGACCCTCCGAAGCCGTTTCCTACAACACAAGCATAAAAAAAAGTGAAATGACACTAAAAATACTTAAAGTTAACAAAGAATTAAGCCTAAAAGATGTTTAAATAATAAGTATAAAACCCATTCATCAACATGTAGGGAGGAAGGAAGACAATTAGGCTAAAAAGATACCAACCACTAGGTTTAATTCATTAGTAAGCACTAAATGTATTGAATGTATGCATTCATAAAATTGTAGACATTACAAAGCTTATACAGGACTAAAGGAAGCCCTAAACTTAACGACCCACTAATTAAATTCTAATTATTAATTAAATTCTAATTTAAAAATGAAACAATCCCTCGTAATAATAAATTAGTATAAATAAAGAACTCTAGAATACTCTACCTAAATTAGATATATATAATTAATAAAAACATTCAATTCGTCCATACATAATAATGTAAGATATTGAGTAATTATAATATTTCCTCCATTCCAGGATAAAAGTCCTGGTGAATTTTTCACGCATATTAAGAAGATGAATGAAATGACAAAACTGCCTATAATAATGTCATTAATCATTCCCAATGTTAGTGAGAGAGTGACTTTTTAGCTTTTCAATTCAAAATATTTTCAACACATAACTAATTATACTTATTGAATATGGAGAGAGAATTAGAATAAGAAAAATATGAGATATTTAATGTTAAGGGTATAATAGAAAAAATTGTATAAAAGTTTGGTTATTAAAGAAAAGTGGACATTTAACTTGGGACTACCCAACATAGTAATAAGAACTTTTATCGAGGGACGGAGGGAGTAGATCTTTTGACTTGATTCGCATCATGACTCATGAGTGCTCTTAAATTAGCCTGTCTCTCTCTCCTTGACTTTATCTTTAAAGCTGTTAGCTTCCTTTGGATAGAAACCAGTTTTGCTTGAGAACTTTAGTCAAATGCCCTTTCTTCATGACCTATTAGTTCTATTAGTAACCTATTATTCTATTGGATCGTTAAGTTTTTTTTTTTTTAAATTATTTTTTATAATCTATAACGTGTTCTCCTGTAATTTGTCTTACTTTTGCTTAAGAATATATTGAATGTTTAACTATTGCTCTCTCCATCCCCAAATAGGTGGTTTGGTTTGACTGGCACATTGCTTAAGGAAGAGAATGTTTGACCAAATAAAATTTCTAAAATTTCAAATAAAAACTAATGGTGGGATCCACTTAGTTATACATGTTAAACTAGTTAAATTCACATGGATACCTAAAACCAAGTAACTTATTTTTTGACATTTTGAATGGAAAACCAGTCACTAATTTTGTGTTATATTATTTTAAAGCAAATCAACAGACATTACATCTTTGTATCTCTATATCTCTCCCTCTTTGTCTCTCTTATAAAGTGATAGCTAATATCATTCAATATTGTATGTAGTCATGGTGATCATGCTTTTTTTTCTTATTTATTTTTTTAAAGAAATAAAATATAGATGGTTACTTTTCTTACGTGTATGACCTTCTCATCACTATTCCGAACAAATAATACCTGAAATGTGGATCGTTTTGTTCGTTGAAGCAGTACGGAACGCGGTATGCTACATAAGTTAAACATTTGAAGAATGCTTGGTTCTAAGAGATATCAAGTGACCATTCATACCTGATTGATATTTTATTATTAAACCTGAGTTTGAAATGGTAACAATATGCACAATCTAACACCAATTTTTTTTTCTTTATGATCTTACTTTTTGAAGAGAGTGAATTTCTGTATCAGATATAATGTTCTAGTTTCTATTATGGAATTTGATGTTTAGGTGGAGTGATTTACATTTTACACTGCTCATCTATGATGCCTAGATGCCCAAAAAGCTTACTTTCTTTCTATCTTTTGTTTGTTATAAAAAACTTTCTAGCTGACCGACATGAAGCAATGTGAATTCAGGCTCAAGATTTATGAGACCCATTTTGTTATGGCTTACTAAATATCTTTCATGCTCTTATCTTTTATGCTGAAGAATTTTTAACAAAGAGGCAAGTGGTGCTTCCACTGGATCTCCAAAGCAGAAAGTTAATAATGGATGCGATATGGTTGGTCCAACATGTTCTATAAGTACACCACACAATGTAGAGATTGATGGAATATCTGCAGATTTTACCCAGAAAGAAGATCAAATAAAGAATGCCCGTATGGCAGGGAAAGTTTATCAGCACCATAAAAAGAGGACTTCTTCAACAGAGAGGGATGTAGCTCCTGGGACCTTTAGTGTAAAGGTGAAGTCAGACAAGTTTTCTACTTAATATTTGACGTTCTTACTGAGTATCATGTTTTTGGATTCTTAGAAGAGGAGCTAAACAATACTGTAAACTCATTGGTCCCAGGAGATGTGTCTAAGCTGTAAATTAACCCTGACGAAAAAGATTATGGTTCTAAAAAGTTTCTACTTCATCATTGAGTTTTCAAGAATAAAGAAATTCTGGAAGGCTAAAACGACATTGAATTTCAAATTATTTACAGATGTATAGTATATCAAATATATACAGGAACCTATATATGTATTGAGTAGCCTGATGGTGGTTACTTTGCACCATTTCCATAATCCAAAAGTGATAACATTTCTCTTGGGCCGTAGATCTTAATCTAATGGCTTTTTGGCCTTGGTTGAACTTCATGCTGCACATTTGATTGCATTTCCTTATAATTAAGGAATCCTATAAACACGATAAGGCAGTATACTATTAATGGATCTTAATTAACACAAGTATCCCAAAAATATTTATATTAACTGCATGATACTTTGAAATTAATAAGTTAACTACTCTAGCTAGGCTAATACTAGCTCCAAGATCCAGGGTAATTTCCATCATCAATCAATGAAAAATCATATTCAACTACATTCTTTATGTATTGTTTTTTTATAATTGATTTTGTATATACTCTCATTTACTCATATAAGCACGTTTATGTTATTGGTGAATTCTGATTCAGAGGTGACTGTAAAGTTACCCAAAAGGTGATTGGGCCTGTTCTTGGAGTGGAATTGGTACCCAAATTCTGCTCCGGACCTACCGCCCCTCCAGGAACAGGCTCCCACAAGCACGTTTGTTTTGCTGCTATGAATAACTAAGTGAGGGTCTGGGGGCAGCTCCCCTGGCTTAGGGATAGTTTTATACTTTCGGGGTGAATTAGGGTTCTTATATTTCATTGTATAAGGAGGGGATCTTGCGCTGTTTTATCTACAATTTTCTGAGATAGTGAGATTGATTTGCCGCCGACAGTTGAGTAACCCAACCTTTGGGCAAACCACATAAAATTGTTTTGCTTGTGTGATTGTTTTTATTTCAGTTTATCGTTATTGTTTTCGCAGCGCTGTTATTCTCTAACAGGTTATAATGGTTCTTGCAGGCAGAGACAGTGGATTTTGAGGTGACCAAATGCAAAGCTGAAAAGGTTGATACTGTAAACAAGAGTTGCATCACTGTCTCATTGAATCAAGACAAGATAACTATAGGAGATCGTGCGCTGGTCCCCTTTCAGATGGATATGAAGTCCCTAGAAAAGCTTCAATCTGTACTTTCAGCAAAAGAGAAAGAGATCTCCCTGACTGCCCTTAGGGTTCTTTTCAGAAAAAGAGAGAGACTGGTATTACTTTCTTTGCTGTGACTTGTGGACTTGTGATTGTGTGTGTAATAGTTCTTTCTTTCTTCAAATTTAGATTTCCTTCAAATTTGGTAGCAGCTTGTCCTTTATCCTGTGGACTATTACCTTTTCTTTCAATTTTTCATTTAGGGAAAAAAATTATACTTAGGATTCAGAAAGACAGATTCCGGGGAAAGTTTGGGGAGGAAGAAGGCGGGATCTGGGGGTGGGAACTGGGGACTAGAGTTGTGTTGAGAGTGCTGGTGGATTATTTATTGTATGATAAGTTGATAGCTGGTTGTATTCGAAACATCAATTGAATATATTACGAGGACTGGGATTGTTTATGAGAGTTATGACTGCTGATTTGCTAGCTGAGGTTTTGATTGATTAAGCCGTAACACATTTGTTGGCTTATACTTTGTAGCAGCGATGAAACCAGAAATTTCTTCAAGGGACAACCGGATCAAAAGTTGTCTAAAATTTTCTTCTTAAAAAGACAAACGACTACAAGAAAATGCTATGAATAAATATGTTTGGATCATATAAAATTTGAAATAAATTGTCCATTGATTTTCTTGATAAGGGTTCCATAGATTTCAAGAAGAGATTTAGAATTTTGAAAAAAATTGTGTTAATGTTTGTTGGGCATAAAATTTTAAATCTACCATGTATAATAGATTTTTGATCTAACTAGAATTCTATCGTGACCATGCATAATAGACTTTTAACTTTCTCCATTTTTAAACCTATATTTATGGTTATTCGTAAATTCAGGAGGGGTTACAGCCAATGCCGTTCCCTCCCTGGTTTTGGTTCTGGTTAGTAAGAATATGTAGGTTGGTAGGCGTAGGTTGAGATCATGTTTCCATGTCAGATGTGGCTGAATATTCCCCTTTTTCCTGCTCCCCAATTTGGTTTACAAAATTGAAAGCCCTGCTCATTTGTCTATCTGGATTACGGATTGATTCCTTTTTCTCCATCTTCATCCCTCTGTTCACTCTCTTCAAATGTAAAATTGTCTACAATCTCTCACAAAAAAGGGAGAAAAGACATGCAGACTGTCTTAACTATAAATTTAAGTGTTGGCAAGTATGTAAAATTTTATCTCATCTTCAAAAGAATGGGTAAAGTAGAAAGAATAATTTGTCCAAGTACATAAGTTAAGGTTATTAAGCTCTTTAACTCGTTAAAATAACTAAATTTGCATTGTGTTGGAGCTCACTATTAGAGATAGAGTATTACGTTTATTGTTAAATATTTGTCAATTTTGTTTTGCGACCCACAACCATAGAAAGGGTGCTGACTTTCTTAACTTGCATAAAATATGTACTTGAGCCATTTATTTGAGGACTGGGTAGTATGTATGTAAATGCAAGGATGTGTGTCTTTGAGGTGAATAAATTAGAATCGTATTTGAAGATTTATCATTCTTTCTTTAGCAGATATCGATCCTAAAAGAACTATAAATACCTTGCTGGCTTCAGATGTTGGGAGATATTCATTTATGCTGTTTCCTTGTGTTTGCAGTCTCATCAGCTACGGAATTTAGGAGATGAGATTGCCATGTGTGACAAAAACATCCA
Source organism: Panax notoginseng (assembly GCA_016801055.1). Taxonomy (NCBI): domain Eukaryota; kingdom Viridiplantae; phylum Streptophyta; class Magnoliopsida; order Apiales; family Araliaceae; genus Panax; species Panax notoginseng. The sequence goes on from CM029022.1 coordinate 65,119,273, forward strand.
GACAATCTTAGATGGTATGATATACTTGTATGGGTCCTCTTTACTTTTCTTTTGGTCTCAATTTCTGTATGTTTCAAGATTTGAATCACACAATTTAATTCAAGTGTGTGTATTTGGGTTACAATAAGATTATAGCTTTTAGCTGTTATGGATTCGGCTGAACTTGGTGCTCCCAACGTACTTATTTTCTTAACGGTATTGAGTATATGCCAGAATAAATGATAATTATTTGTACATAGGACCACTGGTTACATACTTACATCACTACAAATAAAGCTTATCATTCTTACATATTGATCAGTTATTCTGGTAATGGTTAGAAATTGATACCTCTACAGTACTAGAATCTCAGAAGCACTAGTTTTTTTGCGACTTATGTGCTTGTTACTGTTGTAGTGGAGGTTTGCTCTTGATAGTTCTTGGTTATACAAGTTGGTCTTTCTCCTTCTACTGTTACATATAGGATTCATTTTCAGATTGCTCCAACTAGTTTGGGATAAAAGGAGTTGTTGAGTTGACAAATATCAAATGAACAGGGCCTTGAAAGACGGCCGTATATGAGATTTCCAGAGAATGAAGCTGTTGATGTTCCATCATTTAAACTTGCAACATTTAACTGTAAAATGGGCTCATGGTAGGAGTCAATATATTCAAGATTCTTTCTACTTAAATATTCTTTTTAACTTTTGATAGGTGGTGAGGATCACTTGGCTCTAAAAATAGACACCTTATTAGATTTTTGCAATGATGTATGCATTGGAGGAAACACCCAAGCTCAAGATAGTACTTGTCAAACTCTTGAAGATAGTGTCTTGGCTCAACAAGTGAAAGGGAAGAGATTATCTGAGGCCACCTTTGCTTTTCGAACTCCCTGCCAGGCAAGCTCAGGCATTATGAATTATTATGTTATTTTAATGTTCCTTGTGCTATGGTCTTGAGTGTTAGGACTCGCAACTAAGTAAAAATATAAAAGCAGGTCCCTTAGGTGATTCTCCCAGTTTACACTTCCTTTTTATTTCTACGCAGAGCAATATTTAATGTTCTTAGAACTAACATGTGATGTTTCGCTATGATATCAATGTAACAAGAAACTTTTGACCCTGCAGGAATTGGATGATATTTGTAATGACAACAAATGGACTTTACCAACGTATCGTGTATCTCCATTAGATGGTAAGATATTTATTTGTATCGTGTATCTCCATTAGATGGTAGGATATTTATTTGTATCGTGTATCTCCATTAGATGGTAAGATATTTATTTTTGATTCATGAATGTGTAAACTCGATGAATTATTTTGATATTTTACTGCGGATGTAGCTTTTCATGTGTGTACATAGAAGGGGATGGCTTGAGCCACTTTCTTTATCTAAAAACTGGCTTAGTATATGACGATTATTGCTTTCTATGTTAAGAGTTAAAAGCAATTGTTTATCATGCTGGTTTTTCAAAACCATGTACAGAGTTCCATGTGATGCATCTAAGTTTGAAGCTAGCAACTTTCTCTCACCTCGTCCTTTGAAGGAGTAATCTACTAATCTCTGAATATAGCATAAAATTCACCACTAAGGATGATTTTACATTTTTTAATGTTTACACTACTTGTATGCATCCATTAACTATGCCAATCTTTTTATGAAAAAATTGGCTATTTGTGGGAACATTAAATATCTGGTTCTGCTTTATGGGATCTTCTCTACTGCTGTTGCTTCTCTCTACCTTTTATTTATATATTTGTAATTTTTCTCATCAATGTCTATTTGTATTGGTCTCTCTTCGTAAAGTCAAGAAGATGGCTCTGAAAAGTTGTCATTCATGCAGGACAAGCTAGAGGCATACTAACAGTTGATGATCCTCTGTCCAGATTGTTCTTTATATTGTTGCGAGTATATAATGCTGGTTAAATTAACTTTAGTTATTGCTTATGATTTTTTTTTTCTGCAGGTGGCTATCTGGCGAATGCAACTCTGAAAGGGATGGATTTTGAGTGGTCATGCGATGGTGATATGCGTTCTAGTGCCTGTGAAGCAAGAGACTCTGCTGCCACACAGATGATTGCCAAGTTACGGAGGGCATGCCAGACCAAGTAATTCTATAAATCTCTTACAAGTCCGCTGCACATGTAGCTATTCTACTTGAAGTATCTATCATGAAACTCAAGTTGTAGCTTTTCTACTAGAAGTATTTATCCCTATCTCAAGTTAGAACTGATGCTACAAAACTAACTGTGGGCTGTGCTCCGATTCTATCGATGTGCACAAAAGTTTGGTTGTTCTGGTGTGCCCTGATGCGACTCATCCTAGTGAGTGTAGTCATTAGGCATTGCTCAAGTAATCGTAGAACCTAAGGAAGTTGAGTTAATGGTCATGTACTTCGGTGATCTTATGATGCTTTTTTTTTTGTTTCCCTTCTATTACCTTCCTCCAAGGCTTTGTTTGAATGATGGAAAAGAAAGTAGGAAAAGTCGCCATTTATTTTCTCACGTGTGTTTGGGTGTCATAGGAAACTATAGGTCCCACCACTAGTTGTTTTTCTACCGGGTTTTTTCTCTCAAATGTCATCCAGCATCAATGGGATTTTGCATCATGGGAAAGTTTTAAGCTTATTTTCCTATAAATTATAATGTCTACCAAATACTTGCAAGAAAGTAATTTTCTTCTCCTTTACTTTTCCTGAAAATCATTTTTTCATACAAGATTGTCGTCTTCCAAACGGAACCCAAGGGTCTTCGATTTTTAGTAAACCCAGACATAATGCACATGCTTTGCATGTGGATTAGTTGTCATTACGTGGGGAAATTATGTAACCAATTAAGTACAAGATTTAAAATATATTTAGAATACCATGATTTATAGAATTAAACATTTTCCTGACATGTTTTACAAGCTTAATAAGATCCAATTTTCTTGTTGAGTTTGTATCATTTTAACAAGGGACTAAAGAGGCAAGGGACCGGTTGACTGCATTTAGGGCTGAAAATGAGTTCGAGATATTTGAATTTTGTTTGAACTCGGTTTGAGATTGAGCCCTAACTTTGTTTGAAGAAGGACTCGAAATAGTTTGAGATGAATTCAAAATACCTAAGCGACACCCAAATTTAGTTCAATTCGAATTTGGTAACGTTAATAACTAAATGAGTCGAATTAGAAAGGGTTGAATCAAATCTCCAACTAGAAAAGGGTGATGAGAGGGGAAAACTATTTTCTTGTTGATTCTAAAATTCTCTTTAGTTGAGGTGTATTTTTCACCTGCTTGATGAGCTCAATAATACTATATCAAAATACTTTCTCAATAAAGTACTATGATATAGTTTAACTTAGTATTTATGAAAAAAGGAAAAAAGGAAAAAAGGAAAAAAGGAAAAAAGGAAAAAAGGAAAAAAAAAATAAAGTTATGAAAAAAGAGAGAAGAACGAATAATTTCTTTGTGTGTGTTTATGAGTTAAAAAGAAAAGTTTAATTTAAAATAGTATATTACTATTTTAATATAGATTGTTTTTAATAAATCGGTATAAGTATATTTCAGGTACTCTGAAATGTAATATAATTGTTTGAACAATTTCTTGTAAATCTTCTCAACTTTGGGAAGAAGTATTTGGGAGAAAATTTACTTTAATTTTTTCTTTCATCTTTTCTTTATATTCTAGAATATCCGTTAACAATTTATTTCCTAAATTTCTCAATTTCTCCTCTTTGGTTAAAGGGAGTGTATTCAATTAAGATTTTTAAAGATTTTTTTTAAGTGACAGACTTTTGTAGAATTTGTGGGATTTTAATTACTTTCATAGACTTTAAAGACTTTTTTAAAATGACTTTTATAGACTCCATGAAATAAGTAACAGATTTTTATAAACTTTTTATCAAGACTGTGATAGACTTTTGTATATTTCTAATATATCTTGCAACTTGTATTAATTGTTAATTAGCCTATGTGTACAACATCTCCCTCTTTTTTCATGAACTAGAGTAAATCTCATTATATTATTGTGGCATGAGATTTTATATATGTTGAAAGTGTTCACATTATTCTACTGATTTCATGATACATTTGGATGCTCGGATACCAATTAAATTTTAAAAACTACAGACGCAATACAAAAATTAAGCTCACTTTTCATTGAGCTATATATACTTTACGCATATGCGTACACTTTTTACTAATAATTGATTGCTTTTTATTATTGATTGTTTTTTATTATTGATTGTTTTACTAATATATATATATATATATATATATATATATATATATATATATATATATATATATATGTTGATTGTGTGATTCTGTCAGTCTAATTTTCCATCTTAATTGTTACTAATTTTGTTTGATTGTGTGGACCTTTTTTATGCGCCTAATATATATCAAAGCAGTGCGTTTTTCCCTTTTTTATAAGGGAAAGAAAACGATTCTATCAATTTGTCATGCAGGAATACAACCACATGTTACATTATTTCATTATGATACACCAAAGACACTTAAAGACTAATATAGAGGATATCTCAAAAATTAACAGTGATTTCTTTCGTTTAAAATGTCAGAAAATTAAAAAAAACATACACATATAAATCATATATTTTCTATTTTCATATATTATAATACATAATCTTTACAATTGATATGAGAGTTTTATGATTTTATCTAACCTTTGTTGAACAAATCTCTTTCCTCTTCCTATTAGAAACTTTCGAACGAATGTTTTTTTCCTCATCAATTCAGATTAGGTCTAGTTATTTGTTTACTTATTAATATGGATAAATTACATATAATAGTACATTTTTAAAAATAATTACAAAAATCATACACCTATAAAATAATTACAAAAGTATTACACTTTTTTGTTTTTATTTTCAATCTTAACATAATTAAAGGTCCTTAAATTAAGGGATTAATATGTAATGACTGACATGGCAATATCAGTGTAATTAAAATTCCTTAATTTAGGGGATTAGTTTTGGTAGGTGTCATTTTCTCTCTCATCTCCTCCTACTGCCATTTTATGTACGCCACTGCAATTCTATTCTTCTATTTTCATATTTAAAGACAAAAGTTGAAGAGTGAAGAGAGAATATGAAGACACCAGTGAAGAGAGAAGATGAAGATAATATTTTGCCATTTTCTCTCTCATTTTCTTCTATTCTGCTATTTTTTCTTCAAAAGATGAAAACACCATTTCTGTCATTTTTGTATAAAAGATGAAGACGTCATTTTTTCCATTTTCTTTTATTCTGCTATTTTTTTCTCTTTCATTTTCCAATTATACTAAGGTAACCAAATTTTTATACCAAGGTAACCAAACTGTCATACCAAGGTAACCAATCCACCTCCACACCATCAGTTTTTTCATAGTGCAGTTGGTAACCAAACCTTCACACCAAGGTAACCAAACCTTCATACCAAGGTAACCTTGGTATAAATGTTTGGTTACCTTGGTATGACAGTTTGGTTACCTTGATATAAAAGTTTGGTTACCTTAGTATAAAAGTTTGGTTACCTTAGTATAAAAGTTTTGGTTACCTTGGTATAAAAGTTTGGTTACCTCAGTATAAAAGTTTGGTTACCTTGGTAATTACTAAGGGTTGGTTACCTTGGAATAAAAGTTTGGTTACCTTAGTATAAAATTTTGATTATCTTGTTATAAAAGTTTGGTTACCATGACATTACTAACGATCTTTTCCTCTGTAATATCTTGAGAATTTCCTTTTACTACCAGAAAATGGTTGCTCCCGCCACTACCGCCCAAGCCTCCACCTCCACCTCCACCGTCTCTGTAACCACCACTTGAGCCACCACCGCCATCTCCGCCACCACCGCCATTGTTACCTCCTCCATAGTCATCACCGCCGCCTCTAAAGCCACCATTACTGTGACAACCCCAAAATAGGTTCATTCCATCCAACCTATTCTGAGTCGCCAAATACATGGTACAGAAAACAACTACAACTTTATTACAACAATTGTCGTGCAAAATACAACAACACATATGCTGTGAGTTTGGATACAAATATATATACAAAATGTGACTCATGTTCCAACCGTGGACATCACCTCACAATAACACCTTACATAAAGGTATAGTCAAAAACTGTTCTAGAAATTAGAATCTTTGGGAAGTGCTCAAGGAAACCTTCGTACATGGGAGGCCACGCGTCTAGGTTATGATAGATATCATATGGCCACAGAATTATCCTTGGTTGACCCAATAGACCCCAAAGAAAAACGAGAAGATTACTATCATATTCTTCCCAATGGTGAGTCTTCTCTTGACTTATCATTATCTCCACTGTCTCTAATTGAGAATTATACTTCAAACAAACACCAAGATTATATAGGTAGTGCCCATAGATATACTCAGCAAGTGGATGAGCACAACCCTGTCTTATGATGACACGAGGTTGTATGTCATTAGACATCTTGTATGATAGTGACAAAACACCCTTCCAACGTTGGGTTCGCCTCACCCTATTTTCTTCACCAAATATAACTACTAAATGATGACCACCGTTCTATTCCCTTGTTACCCCCGCTCGACCCAGCTACACTCTTATTACCTGAAAGGAATTGTGAAGCAAAAGGGTGAGCACAACTAGCCCAGTAAAGAATATCATGACTAAAGATAAATAAATTATCAATAGTCTTCATCAATAATAAATCAGAGATTTAGAACATATGGTAGATGATAAAAAATTTCAACCATAGTTGCAGCGGAACATGCAATCCATTAGAAGAGTCAAATAGACCATAAAGTCTATTATCTCCACCATGTTAAAAATCCACCAACAATGTTTTATCCATGTAACATCACTCAACAGTTCCTTTCCACAATCATATGAATAACTCATAATCATAATTGTGACTATAAATTTTTCTTCGCACCCAGGACGAAGAATATTTTCATCACCTGTCTTTACCTGAAACATCAAAGATCATGGTTATACCAAATCACAATTTCTGTTTATAATCATACTAACAAATCCATCTTTGCACTACGGGCCAAAGATATTCATCAACAAACCATCTTTGCACTACAGGCCAAAGATATTCAACAACAGTTCATCTTTGCACTACAGGCCAAAGATATTCATCAACAGGCCATCTTTGCACTACATGTCAAAGATATTCATCAACAATTCATATTTGCACTACAGGCCAAATATATTCATATCTCAAAGAAATATATAATCATTTCAGAATTTATATAAACAATAATTATAACCATGTTGATCAATTCACCTTTGCACTTAAGCTTAAGATATTCAATTATAAATTCAATGGTCATGATCATACCAGTCACAATTCAGCTTTGCACTACAGGCCAAAGAGAACCCTAGTCATGATCATACCAATAATCTACCAATCTTTACACTCCAGTGAAAGAGAATTTCAACATCAGGGTTATAAAAATGTTATATATGATGATAAAAATAATATGATCAACATATAGTTTTAATCTCAAGAGTAATATTCGTAACTCATGAATAGTAAATCGTGAATAGTAACCCCGACATGAAAAAGATAGAAATTTCACAATAATATACATACCAATATTTCGGTATAATGATATTGAAAGAATAATATTCTTAAGCTTATAAACAATTTATTTAAATTGTTTACACTTTACTAATTAATGTATTTAATCATCATAAAACGCCAACTCTTAAGATTTCATCATCAATAACCAAAACCCTCATCAAAAATCTGCATATACCTCATATATAGGATTCTCAAGCCATAAAATCCTATTTTCTAATTTTCTTACTTAACATAACATATTTAATTCATTTACTCATAACTAGTCCATTTTCATGAAAAATACCAAATCAGTTCCAAAAATATTTCTTTTCTGGGATTTAGCATAATATAGTCCCATATTGAACATATATTTTTCTCAGAATTTTTAAAACTCATTTACTATTTTTCATGTGGCCAAAACCACCGAATATTTAGACATTTATCAAAAATTGTACTTTTGTCCAAAAATTCTGAAATTTACAGAGTATACTTCTATCATACACATGTACTCCCAATAAAAATTTCATCAATTTTGGAGTTAACCACAAGGAATTATAAGCGGTTACTTTTAAAATAGTCTTTTCCCATAAAATTCATAACTCTTAATCTATACATCCAAAAATCACCATTTTTGGACACAATCAATAAAACTCATCAAAATATCATTTCAAATTTTTCCATAATTTTTGAAGATCAGAAAAATTACGAAACTGAAAATCATAACAACCCTTAAAATCTCTTACTATCCCTTACCTCAAAAGAGCAGTACTTCTGACTGGATATCGGATATGATGCTGAAGAAAACTTGCACTGATGAATAGCAACTCACCAAGTATCTAAAAACTCACAAAATATGCTTCATAATATAGAGAGAGAAAGAGAGAAAGCTTATGTTTCTGGTGTGATTTTCAATTCTAACTTAGCCCTCTATTTATAGGAAAATTTTGGTAGGTTTGACCTGCAACCTGATGGCTTTACCTGCTACTATTCCCACCCACCATATTTGAAATATAATTCAGCACATTTCTTCACAAACCACAAGTGGGGCCCACCAATTCTAGAATTTTCCACCAAAATGATAAACTCCGAAAATTCAACAATTTCTGAACCAGTCATCTTGTAAAATTCATAATAAATCATACGTTCATTTTTAACGGTTCAAAATTTATGGACATATACTCAACTTATATATGTATAACATATCCAAATATTACCACGATCCAACGGTCGGATTAAAAATTATAACCCCCGCAAAATATCTCAAAAACCCTGATTTTTAATACCTCCATTCCGACAAAAATACGGATAAAAACCTCAACATTAACTCCTTCATTTTTAACCACAAAAATATATCCCTCGTTTATATCCACATAAAATAAATATTTCTTTATCATATGAATCAATAATTAATTATTCACAAATAATATTACAGAATCACATTTATGACAACCAGGCCGTTCCCAGGAAAGAGGGGGCTTTCCAATAAGGATTTCTCCTTACTGGCGCGCAATTAGATGACCAAACCTCTCCTTAGACAGAACTTTCTAGACATTGCCAATAATGCTATCTAATAATACTATTTAAATAATATGAATTATTGATCTGATAATGGGAAATACTGTGCAGCAACAATTATTGAACAACAATAATACAAAATTTCAACGTAGCAATTATTGAATCAATAAAATAAAATATTGAACAGTAATTACTGTAACAATTATTGAGTAGTGCCTTCTTACGTAAGAATCAATAATTTCAAAAATACTGTGCAATACCGTGTGCTACTGTGCAATAACGCGTATTACTGTATTTTAACCACCGGGTATTCCAACAGTGTTAACGGTAACAACTACGCCGTTATTTGTAAAAACTCAAATTTGTCGTTTTCCTTCACCCGACAGTTATTCGTTATGGGGCCCACAAATAGCTGCGCCGTCGTACGAATATTCTCCGACAGAAAGAATATTCCACGACCAAACGAATATTCCCCGACAACAATGATTATTTTATAACCACTTGCTTATTTTGAAAAAAAATTCATATTTCACCCATAACTTTAAACTTTTATCAATTTAACCATTTACTGAATATTAATTATAAGAAAATTGAATACTTTTATTTCATAAAATTCGGGGTCTTACAATCTCCCCTCCTTATGAAATTTCGTCCCCGAAATTTACGTACCTGGTATTTCAAAGAGTTGAGAATACCTTGCTTTCATTTCAGATTCCATCTTCCCTGTCATCATAATTTCTCCATTGCTCATCTCCTGTATTTCAAATATCATTCTAGAATACAGCTTCAAAACAAGTGTTAATTTAACAAATTAACATATCACATAATATCCCGATATTATGACTGACCAACAAATAAGCTTAGGTAGGACACACTAGCGAAGGATTTACTCATCTCTCCCCTCCTAGTTATATTCCCCGATCTCCGCCAGAGATCATATCCCTAAGCTCTGATACCACCTGTGACAACCCCAAAATAGGTTCATTCCATCCAACCTATTCTGAGTCGCCAAATACATGGTACAGAAAATAACTACAACTTTATTACAACAATTGTCGTGCAAAATACAACAACACATATGCTGTGAGTTTGGATACAAATATATATACCAAATGTGACTCATGTTCCAACCGTGGACATCACCTCACAATAACACCTTACATAAAGGTATAGTCAAAAACTGTTTTAGAAATTAGAATCTTTGGGAAGTGCTCAAGGAAACCTTCGTACATGGGAGGCCACGCGTCTAGGTTATGATAGATATCATATGGCCACAGAATTATCCTTGGTTGACCCAATAGACCCCAAAGAAAAACGAGAAGATTACTATCATATTCTTCCCAATGGTGAGTCTTCTCTTGACTTATCATTATCTCCACTGTCTCTAATTGAGAATTATACTTCAAACAAACACCAAGATTATATAGGTAGTGCCCATAGATATACTCAGCAAGTGGATGAGCACAACCCTGTCTTATGATGACACGAGGTTGTATGTCATTAGACATCTTGTATGATAGTGACAAAACACCCTTCCAACGTTGGGTTCGCCTCACCTTATTTTCTTCACCAAATATAACTACTAAATGATGACCACCGTTCTATTCCCTTGTTACCCCCGCTCGACCCAGCTACACTCTTATTACCTGAAAGGAATTGTGAAGCAAAAGGGTGAGCACAACTAGCTCAGTAAAGAATATCATGACTAAAGATAAATAAATTATCAATAGCCTTCATCAATAATAAATCAGAGATTTAGAACATATGGTAATGATAAAAAATTTCAACCATAGTTGCAGCGGAACAGCAATCCATTAGAAGAGTCAAATAGACTATAAAGTCTATTATCTTCTCCATGTTAAAAATCCACCAACAATGTTTTATCCATGTAACATCACTCAACAGTTCCTTTCCACAATCATATGAATAACTCATAATCATAATTGTGACTATAAATTTTTCTTCGCACCCAGGACGAAGAATATTTTCATCACCTGTCTTTACCTGAAACATCAAAGATCATGGTTATACCAAATCACAGTTCCTGTTTATAATCATACTAACAAATCCATCTTTGCACTACGGGCCAAAGATATTCATCAACAAACCATCTTTGCACTACAGGCCAAAGATATTCAACAACAGTTCATCTTTGCACTACAGGCCAAAGATATTCATCAACATGCCATCTTTGCACTACATGCCAAAGATATTCATCAACAATTCATATTTGCACTACAGGCCAAATATATTCATATCTCAAAGAAATATATAATCATTTCAGAATTTATATAAACAATAATTATAACCATGTTGATCAATTCACCTTTGCACTTAAGCTTAAGATATTCAATTATAAATTCAATGGTCATGATCATACCAGTCACAATTCAACTTTGCACTACAGGCCAAAGAGAACCCTAGTCATGATCATACCAATAATCTACCCATCTTTACACTCCAGTGAAAGAGAATTTCAACATCAGGGTTATAAAAATGTTATATATGATGATAAAAATAATATGATCAACATATAGTTTTAATCTCAAGAGTAATATTCGTAACTCATGAATAGTAAATCGTGAATAGTAACCCCGACATGAAAAAGATAGAAATTTCACAATAAAATACATACCAATATTTCGGTATAATGATATTGAAAGAATAATATTCTTAAGCTTATAAACAATTTATTTAAATTGTTTACACTTTACTAATTAATGCATTTAATCATCATAAAATGCCAACTCTTAAGATTTCATCATCAATAACCAAAACCCTCATCAAAAATCTGCATATACCTCATATAGGATTCTCAAGCCATAAAATCCTATTTTCTAATTTTCTTACTTCACATAACATATTTAATTCATTTACTCATAACTAGACCATTTTCATGAAAAATACCAAATCAGTTCCAAAAATATTTCTTTTCTGGGATTTAGCATAATATAGTCCCATAGTGAACATATATTTTTCTCAGAATTTTTAAAAGTCATTTACTATTTTTCATATGGCCAAAATACCGAATATTTAGACATTTATCAAAAATTGTACTTTTGTCCAAAAATTCTGAAATTTACAGAGTATACTTCTATCATATACATGTACTCCCAATAAAAATTTCATCAATTTTGGAGTTAACCACAAGGAATTATAAGCGGTTACTTTTAAAATAGTCTTTTCCATAAAATTCATAACTCTTAATCTATACATCCAAAAATCACCATTTTTGGACACAATCAATAAAACTCATCAAAATATCATTTCAAATTTTTCCAGAATTTTTGAAGATCAGAAAAATTACGAAACTGAAAATCATAACAACCCTTAAAATATCTTACTATCCCTTACCTCAAAAGAGCAGTACTTCTGACTGGATATCGGATATGATGCTGAAGAAAACTTGCACTGATGAATAGCAACTCACCAAGTATCTAAAAACTCACAAAATATGCTTCATAATATAGAGAGAGAAAGAGAGAAAGCTTATGTTTCTGGTGTGATTTTCAATTCTAACTTAGCCCTCTATTTATAGGAAAATTTTGGTAGGTTTGACCTGCAACCTGATGGCTTTACCTGCTACTATTCCCACCCACCATATTTGAAATATAATTCAGCACATTTCTTCACAAACCACAAGTGGGGCCCACCAATTCTAGAATTTTCCACCAAAATGATAAACTCCGAAAATTCAACAATTTCTGAACCAGTCATCTTGTAAAATTCATAATAAATCATACGTTCATTTTTAACGGTTCAAAATTTGTGGACATATACTCAACTTATATATGTATAACATATCCAAATATTACCACGATCCAACGGTCGGATTAAAAATTATAACCCCCGTAAAATATCTCAAAAACCCTGATTTTTAATACCTCCATTCCGACAAAAATACGGATAAAAACCTCAACATTAACTCCTTCATTTTTAACCACAAAAATATATCCCTCGTTTATATCCACATAAAATAAATATTTCTTTATCATATGAATCAATAATTAATTATTCACAAATAATATTACAGAATCACATTTATGACAACCAGGCCGTTCCCAGGAAAGAGGGGGCTTTCCAATAAGGATTTCTCCTTACTGGCGCGCAATTAGATGACCAAACCTCTCCTTAGACAGAACTTTCTAGACATTGCCAATAATGCTATCTAATAATACTATTTAAATAATATGAATTATTGATCTGATAATGGGAAATACTGTGCAGCAACAATTATTGAACAACAATAATACAAAATTTCAACGTAGCAATTATTGAATCAATAAAATAAAATATTGAACAGTAATTACTGTAACAATTATTGAGTAGTGCCTTCTTACGTAAGAATCAATAATTTCAAAAATACTGTGCAATACCGTGTGCTACTGTGCAATAACGCGTATTACTGTATTTTAACCACCGGGTATTCCAACAGTGTTAACGGTAACAACTACGCCGTTATTTGTAAAAACTCAAATTTGTCGTTTTCCTTCACCCGACAGTTATTCGTTATGGGGCTCACAAATAGCTGCGCTGTCGTACGAATATTCTCCGACAGAAAGAATATTCCACGACTAAACGAATATTCCCCGACAACAATGATTATTTTATAACCACTTGCTTATTTTGAAAAAAAATTCATATTTCACCCAGAACTTTAAACTTTTATCAATTTAACCATTTACTGAATATTAATTATAAGAAAATTGAATACTTTTATTTCATAAAATTCGGGGTCTTACAATTACCACCTCCTCCGACGCTGTCATCTCCTACAAAGCTTCCACCTCCTTTGAAAATTGCCTCCGCCACCTCCTGCAAAGTATAAAATTTGTGCAGTCTTTCCTATAAAATTTGAATTTGAATATTTGAATTTGAATTTATTTTTGTGGTTAGATCCCAAATATTTGAATTTGAATGATTAGTTATGGTAGATATTTCTCCTTAATTTTAGGTTTCCTTATTAATATGAATTGCGTTATTTTTGTAATTATTTTGTGTATGTTTTATTTTTGTAATTATTTTTTAATTATTGTATATTAGTGTTAAGGACCCTATTAATATATCTTGTTAATTCTCTTATAATAAATCCAATTATTTTGATGGCCCAAATTTTACCAAATTATTTATCCATCATATATTAATATTTATTAGCCCATATAAAATAAATAACTAATTTGACCCAATAAAAGACAAAGTCCAACTAATAACTAGTTTTATCCACCTTTGTGTTTATTTGGAAGTCTTTAAAAATCTTTAGAGATGAGGTAAAACTTTGAATATGAGTTGATAGTTATAATTTTTCTTCTAAAGTCTCTCAAACTCTACCATTTGATAGAAATCTTTAAAATCTATGACTTTTTGAATACCAAAATACTTTTATAGACTTTGTAAAAATCTAAATTCAATACCACGTAACTTTTAAAGATATTTAAAAAATTGTAATTGAATACCACTAAACTTTTATAAACTCTTTAAATATCTTAATTAAATATAACCAAACTTTTAAAGTCTTTAAAAATTTTAATCGAATACACCCCTCAAAAATGGATGAGCCTTGGTTGTAGCATTGCTGATTAATTTAATGTAATGAGGTTAAAATTTGATACACTGATACATAAGCAACACTTAATTAAAATAAGGATAATAACATAGGCCCAATTTATCAACCGTTTGTGTCATGTTACTAAGTTTGGTCAAATAGTTTACTATTTGAGTATTTATACCGACTTATTTTTAAATTTATAAGTAATTTTTCAGAAGTAATAATTTTTTATTTAAAAAAAAATAACTTATAAGTTATTCTAAAATAAATAGGTTTGATCAAATGTAAAAACTATTTTCTCCTCCCTTTTAGTTATCTTTATAATTTATTTGAACTTATAAGTAATTTCAGACAAACATAATTTATTTAAATTTAATTTCTGCCTTATAAGTCAAACAGGTGCCAAATAATTTTATGTATGAGTAATGTTCTGGACAAAAACTATAATTTTTTTTCTCGCATAAACTCTATAAAAAAGAGAGAAAAGGGAAAGAGGACTTACCATTGAATATTTACATATTTTTATCAGTATAAACACAAATTATATGCAAAAAATTGTGTACAAAAAGTATAAGAAAAAGGAAGAATTAAAAAAATAAGACATGCCATTGAATATTTTATATATTTTTTTATTGATATACATAAGTAAAATTTACTAATATTGCATAACTTTTTGGGTATAATTTATATATATAATATTATTCTTTATATATATATATATATATATATATATATATATATATATATATATATATATATATATATATATATGAGAAATGATCCATAACAAGTATTTACTATGAATAAAAAATGGGCAAATAACATCTGTACCATCCGTTCCATATATCAACAGCAAAGATTGAATAGAAGAAATTTGTGTCCGTTAGAATTATTAGTAGACGAAGATTTTACATTTATTGGACATTTATACCCCCAAGTCAACTGATTTTTCTTCCCCACCCGTTGGATCAAGTCATCAAATGAAATTGACTGTCTGATTACCCATTTGTTCAAAAATATAAATACCAACAAAACTATTTAGTCCTCGTTTTTACTTAACTCATTCTCTCTCTTATCTATAACTTTCAGCAAATGTCTCTCTTATCTCGAACCCAAGTGACTAAACCCTAAAACTCTCTCATCTCCATCATGGATTCCAAACCTTTTTATGTCAAAATCATCCGATTAAATGGTTTATACCCATCATATATGTGAGATCCCGAATTTTATGAAATGAAAGTATTAAATTTTCTTATAATTATTATTTTATTTAGTAAATGGTTAAATTGATAAAAAGTTAAATTTAAGGGTGATATGTGAAATTTTTTGCAAAGTAAGCAAGTGGTTATAAAATATTCGATTGGTCGGGGAATATTCGTTTTAACAGGGAATATTCGTACGACGTCACAATCATTGGTGGACCCCACAACGGAAGTATTATCGTAGTTAAAAAACGACAAAAATATCTTTTTATAAAAATAACGACGAAAGTTTTACCGTTAAACTGTTGAAATACCCGGTGGTAAAAGTACAGTAATACGCGTGGTTACATAGTAGCACACGGTATTGATTATTGATGCTTACGTGAAAAGTCACTGTGACGCCCCCAAATTCGGGTATCTTCCAACCCGACAGATGGTGCTACACGGTGCTACAGTTCACACAAACATTCAATTAAAATGCCTCAAAAGAACGAATATGTCTTATATATATTCAAAATAATATTAACATTCCCCCAGGTTCTTTATAACCGTTACATTTGTCCTTGTCATAATATCAAATATTATCATTACAAATCTATACTATTACATAAGTAATCTACGGGTTCGTCTTAGCCTTCCCTTTATCCTTGCCGAATCCATCGGTCCGTTCGGTCTTAGCTGCATTCATATGGTTCAAGCAAAAGTGAGCCTAACTAGCTCAGCAAGTACAACATTTCTAAAAAACAACATGCTTAAAACATAGGAATCGTATATCTTCAATAACTGAACAATAGTTACGAAGTACTATTGATAATTCAAAATAGCACTTCTTTTCATTCAAAATGTTTTACAACAACAATATTCAGTAAAACATCAATTCTGGTCCAAGACCATGAGCATTTCACAAGTACTTTGAAAAGGACAACCTGACACTAAGTCTGTAAGTCCGACATTACTTACGAGCATGTCTAGGTGATTAGCTTATAGTACTCTATGTTGATCAACACTACATTCATTAAACATGTATACGTTTAAGTTGTGGCAACCTCACGCCTGTCGTTTGACGACAAAACATTTTTAGCATACTCAGTCTCCTTTTGAAAACCACACCAATATTAGTTTGGTAAATCATTGTCAACAATTTGATAGATTATAAGAAATCCAACATATCGTAAGTCTAGCCTAAAGAATTGGCGTTGACTCCGTCAGACATTAACTCATGCGTAAGAATACATGAATCACAAAGCTTGTCCAGATTGAACTGAAACAAGGGTTAGAATACTTGCCTTTAGCGTCTACTTACAGATATAACACGGACACTTTAAGTCTTTAAGGTCTCTACAGTTGATGATAACATCATATAACACATTAGGTCATGAATAAACATACATGATTCCTAATGAATCTTACCCTTCTTCTCAATCTAATTATAACTTAGATTTGTTATTATTGGTTCCGGCTTTTCATTACATCGATCTTACCTTCACATTATGTTCATGTTTGATTACTTATCTTCAACCTTTAGGCAACATAATTAAGGTTTAACAATACCTTACCATGCTTCATTAAGTTCCTTAGTTCATTACTAATGAGATACCCTTCATGTTATACTTGTAAACTTTCTTCTCTGTCGAAACCCTAGGGCTGCCGCTGCGACGCCGCCTTTTCTTCTCTATGTCGCGCTGCGGCACCACTCTGCAGTGGCTAAGGATCGGACACGGCGCTGCGGCGTGAGTCTATGTGCTAACCTCCGCGCCGCGGCGTGAAACTGCAAAAAAGTTATGACACTGTGCCGGTGTTGCAACGCCATCAATTAGCCTTGGGTTGGCGCCGCGGCGCCAACTATGTGCCTCAGATAACTTTGACAGATTTTTAACTTTGCGAATTTCCCGGACGCATAACTTCTTCGTTATAAGTCCGAATTGGCTCCTTTAAGAGCCTACGGTTCACAACTTACATATTCTACAAGTTCATTCAAGAATTTTATCTATTTGACTTTGTTTGCTAAAAATTCACCTAGTAGTTCATTTTTAACGAAAACGATAAACGTTCGTGAATGTTCAACGCTCGTTTCTTCGTTCTAAGTCAGAATTCGACCATTTTTGAGTTCGCAACTCTATAATGCCAAATACGACTTGTCTCCATCGAAAACCAACATTTCTGAGTTCAAACACAAAATCCGACTTCTATTCCGAGAATTTCACGAATTCGACGACTATCGTCCAATCGTGTGAATTTCGGTATAACTTCATTACTAACGATATGATCATCGTTCTAAATGGTTTTAATTCATTCTATAAACATTTCAACTTTCATGATACATCAACTTATTTTCAAGCTATGTTTTGACTTATTCTTCATAAGTTTATGGCTTAATAACTTATGAACTACAAGTTTTCATTCCTTATGACTTATTATAGATTTAAGTCCTTTAACAACATTCTTACATCTTATTAAACATACTAACTTCATATAGCAAACATATGACAAGTTCATCATAAGTTCATAACTTATTTAGGTTCAAGTTACTTATTCATGACTTATGCGGCTTAAGTCCATTACTTATTCAATTCTTGCATGTTCTTAGCATACATGCTTATTAGACTACACTTCTCTTATCACCACCCTACAATGATAGAGATAGAAGATTATTAGGTCATAAGATCATTACGTTTGATGATTAACTTCTTCTTCTTGGAAACCTAGCAAAGGAGGTTTTGACTTAATAGTGCTTATTCTCTCTAACACTTAAGTTATTTTGTGTTGGATGAAACTAACAAGCAACAAATGAATTGTAAAGCTTGGTATTTATAGAGCTTCCAAAGTTAGGGCAATTAGGTCATTAAGATAACTCACCTCCTTAACTAACCTCTTTACTATTCATTCCTTAATCCCTAAGTATACTTGCTCCCTACACTTATTACTTGGCCTCCACGTTAAAATCTTGGTCACCAAGATTAATCACATCATCATGGGTTGCTCCATGGGTCAACCTAATCCATTGGATCATTACCTTGGGCTTAGGTTTAATTTGATTAGCTTAATCTTTTGGGCTTGCTTTAAATTGATACGGGCTTAATATTATTAACCACTTGGGCTTAATATTAATCCCACATAGGTTTACACCTTTATTCATATTGGACTTGTTCATCATACAATATCCACAATTCCATTTCATTTTGTCTTTAATCCTTAACGTTCTTAAATTAAGTCCGCATGCGAAATATTACGTTTTTCATACTTGAATTTTTATTACATAATCCATCTCACCTCGATATTATAACGTTACGTATTTCTCGAAAGTTCAAAAATAATTCCCGAACGGAAAATGATGAATAGTGTTTTTCGAAAAATTTCTCGGAAAACTTTTATTTTCGTCTTGGAAATTCAAACACTTTAATTCTGTCGTAGTTAAAATACTACGACGTTCCGACGTTTCTAGGTTATAGAACGACATTTATCTTACTAACAAATAATATTATTTTGTTCATTATTAAAAGTATTTACAAAAGGTTCGATTTTCCGGGGCGTTACACTCTCTACCCCTTATAAGGATTCTGTCCCCAGAATCTTGTTTTAAATTTTTTTTACACAAACAGATGAGTGTAATTCTTCTTCATCTTTTCTTCCAATTCCCACGTTGCTTCTTCGGCATCGTGGTTCTTCCATAACACCTTTACAGATGGTATAACTTTGTTCTGTAGAACTTGCTCTTTTCGATCGATGATTTGAGTTGGCATTTCCTCATAGGTTAAGTCCTTCTCGATATGAATCGGCTCATACTCTATTACGTGTTTGTAATCAGGCTTATAGGGTCGTAATACAGATACGTGAAACACGTTATGTATTCGTTCTAGGTCTGGAGGTAACGCTACCGCGTAAGCTACCCCTCCCACCTTTTCTAATATTTTAAAAGGTCCTATAAACCTGGGACTTAATTTTCCTTTCTTTCCGAAGCGTATCTTTCCTTTCCAGGGAGATACCTTTAGAAATACATACGAGCCTACTTCAAACTCCCTATTTACTCGATGCAAATCTGTAAACTTCCTTTGTCTGTCTTGAGCTGCTACTAATCGCATTCGTATTAGCTTCACAATATCTGCTGTTTGCTGTACCAATTCTGGTCCTAGCATTCGACGTTCTCCCACTTCATCCCAATACAATGGTGTTCTGCATTTTCTCCCATACAAAGCTTCGTAAGGCGGCATACCTATGCTTGCATGATAATTGTTGTTATACGCAAACTCTACTAATGGTAGATTATCATCCCAACTACCCTTGAAATCCATGACGCAAGATCTCAACATATCTTCTAACATCTGAATTGTTCTCTCGCTCTGTCCATCGGTTTGTAGATGATATGCCGTACTCAACTTTAATTGTGTCCCCAACTGTTCTTGAAGACTTCTCCAAAAGTTCAACGTGAATCGTGGGTTACGATCTGACACAATTGAAACTGGTACTCCATGTCTGGAAATAATTTCCTTAAAATAAAGTTTAGCTAACTGATCTAAGTTGTATTTGACGCGAATTGGCAAAAAGTGAGCCGACTTTGTCAACCGGTCCACTATTACCCAAATCGCATCATACCCCTTCTAAGTAGCCGGAAGTCCCACCACAAAGTCCATCGTGATATGCTCCCACTTTCACTTCGGAATCTCTAATGACTGTAACAAGCCACTTGGTCGTTAATGTTCGGCCTTAATTTTCTGATAAGTCAAGCACCTACTCATATACTCGGCTATTTCTCTCTTCATGTTCGGCCACCAAAAACTCTATTGAAGGTCTTGATACATCTTAGTGATACCATGATGAATCGAGTACCTCGAACTGTGAGCCTCTTGTAAAACTTGCTCCTTTAATTTCGTCTCATTTGGAACCCAAATTCTTCCCTCAAATCTTAATAATCCCTCATTATCAAGACTGTACTTAATATCTTTTTCATTGGTTAACCGCTTCTTCATCTGGTCATACTCATTAGTTTTGAGCTGCACCTCCTTGACTCTCTCTACGATGGTAGATTGCATCTCCGCCGCAAACAGTCTCTATCCCGCTTCTCTTGGCAACTTCATCTCTATCTCCATCCTAGCCATCTCTGTTATTAACTCAGTTTGAGCCGCTAACATAGACAACTTTTCCCGACCCTTCCTACTTAAGGCTTTAGCCACTACATTGGCTTTTCCAGGGTGATACAGGATTTCACAATCGTAATCCTTTATCAACTCCAGCCATCTCCTCTGCCTCATATTCAACTCCTTCTGTGTGAAGATATATTTTAGACTCTTGTGGTCCGTGTATATATCACATTTTTTCCCGTAAAGATAATGTCGCCATATCTTTAAGGCAAAAACTACAGCGGCCAGTTCCAGATCATGAGTAGGGTAAACTTTCTCATAATCCTTCAACTGCCTAGATGCGTACACAATGACCTTGCCATACTGCATGAGCACGCAACCAAGTCCTCTATGCGAAGCATCGCTATAAATTACGAAATTTCCTATGTCATTGGGTAATGATAAAACAGGCGCTTCACTTAATTTCTTCTTCAGTTCTTGAAAACTGTTCTCGCATTTCTCAGTCCACGCGTATTTCACTGTCTTCCTTGTCAAATTAGTCAACAGAGTAGTTATCTTTAAAAAATCTTGGATGAATCTCCGAAAGTAACCCGCTAAACCTAGGAAACTCCGCACCTCAGTCGGCATTTTCGGTTGTTCCCAATTCATCACAGCTTCCACCTTCGCTAGATCTACTGAAATCCCCTCATGGTCAATGACATGTCCTAAAAATTGTACCCTCTCTAACCAAAATTCACACTTCGTGAATTTCACATATAACTTTTCCTTCCTTAATGTTTCCAACACTATCCTTAGGTGTTCAACATAATCTTCTGGTATCTTAGAATAGAATAGAATATCATCGATAAACACCACGACGAACTTGTCCAAATATTATTTGAACACTCTGTTCATCATATCGATAAATACAGCTAGTGCATTAGTCAACCTAAATGACATCACCAGAAACTTGTAATGACCATAACGAGTCCTGAATGTCGTCTTTGGTACGTCCTCATTCCTAACCTTCAGCTGATGATACCCCATCCTTAAATCTATTTTAGAAAAATACTTTGCCCCTTTCAACTGATCAAAAAGATCATCGATCTTGGGCAATGGGTACTTATTCTTTATCGTTAACTTGTTCAACTCTCGGTAGTCGATACAAAGTCTTAACGATCCGTCCTTCTTCTTGACAAACAGTACTGGTGCTCCTCACGGCGAAGCACTCGGTTGAATGTACTTCCTGTCCAATAGTTCTTGCAACTGCACCATCAACTCCTTCATTTCCACTGGCACCATAAGATACGGTGCCCTAGAAACTGGTGCTGCTCCTGGCACAATGTCTATCACAAGCTCGGTCTCCCTATCTGGCGAAAGTCCCAGCAGTTCACTCGGAAATACATCAGTGAATTCTCTAACTATAGGTATTTGTTCCATGGTTGCTATCACTCTCTGGGTATCAACAACATGACACAGATAACCTACACACCCCTTCCTCAATAATTTCCTAGTTTGTGTCATGGTTAAACAACACGAAAATCCTGGCGATCTATTCCCGTTAAATACTACTTGAGGTTGTCTTAACGTTCTAATATTCACACATTTCTTTTGACAATCTATAATTGCCCCATGGTTTACCAACCAATCCATTCCGAGAATTATATCGAATTCTCCTAACTTTATTGGTATCAAATCTACCGATAATTTACAACCTCGTACGTCTACACAGTAACTCTTATGAATATCCTCAATAGGAATTATCTCTTCATTTGCTATCTTAATATTTAAAGGTATAGGCAACTTTTTGGGAAGTAATCCTAATCGTCTAGGAAAATCACATGCGATAAAATGAACAAGTAGCACCCGAGTCAAACAACACGTATGCATTTAGGTTGTTAATCAGAATAATACATGCGACTATGTCCCCTGAGGCCATCGCGTCTTGGACTGTCATGTTAAGGTTCGGGCCATCGGCCTACCCGGCTGCGCTGGACCCCCAATAGTTAACTTACCACTATTGGCGCCCTTATTCCCGTCTGTCCCCTTCTTTGGGCAGTTCTTTACCATGTGGTCAGTTGACCCACACACAAAACATCTATGATTCTTCTTCGGACTTGGATAGTTAGGCGCAATGTGCCCCTCATGTCCACAATTGTAACACACGGCCTTACCCTTGAGACAGACTCCTAAGTGAGTTTTCCCACAGGTCTTGCAAGCCTCCATCCTCCTCTTTAGGTCTCTTAATTTCACTCCGATATTCCCAAAGCTGAACGTTTTCCTCTTCTGTCCCTCGCCACTACCATTGGCTCCTTCGACCTTCACTCCACCATCCACCTTCCCCTTGTTCTTCTTATCTTTGTGGTATTGGCTCAGAGCCTCACTACCACCTTCGGCGATTATCGCCTTCTCTAAAATGGTCCCAAACGAAGTACTCTAGAACACAGAAATACGGTTATAGAGCCAGGGTTTCAAGCCCTGTTCGAACCGTCGCGCCTTCCTAACCTCGGTGTCCACTTGGTGTGGAGCGAACCTCGCCAGTTCATTAAACTTGGCGGCGTATTGGGGAACCGTCATGTCCCCTTGTTTCAATTCCAGAAACCGCATCTCCATCCTTCCCTGCATGCTCGTGGGAAAGTAGTTCTCGAAGAATATCTCCTTAAACCTCACCCACGTTAGAACCTCTATCCCAGCCCTAGCCTGATTGGCCTCCCACCAAAAGTTGGCCTCTCCCTTCATCATGTAGGTTGCAAAGGCAACCTTCTGGGCCTCGTCGACATTTGCTATGACAAATGCCTTTTTGATTTCCTTCACCCATGTTTGGGCTTCGATAGGGTCCGTAGTTCCTTTGAACTTCGGTGGAGCCACACTTTTAAAATCCTTAAACGTAGTAGCTCGTACTACTCCAGGATTTACGGGGATGTTAGCCCCAGTTCTATTAAACACTGCTGTTAAAAGATTTACAAACTCCTGCATGGGGTTAACTAGACCTCCCTTCGGTTGATTTACGTTAGCTTCTTGATTACGGGGTACTCTTCTTGGCGGCATTTTACTGTTACAATAAACAACACATTTCGTTATTATTCATTTCCTGTTAGTTAGTTATTATTCGCTTTTAAACAATAACTTAAACATTCATTACTCAATATGTTCCAAAAAAAGAAAACTTATATTGATTCATTGTAGTATAATACTACATCGGTTACATTACACAGCCTAAGCTGATTATAATACTTTCCCGCAATTACTTTCTAAAAATTGGGATTTACAAAAGACTACCCTTTGTTATACAAAAGAGGGTTTTACGTCACTACTAGATACAAAATATTTACATATCTAAACTACCCTAGCCACTACCAGATCACATCTGCCTTGGCAAGACCAGCGATAATATCATGGCTGATAGTATGCAGCGTCTGCCCTGCCTCTATGGGATAACCAGCTACCTGCTGCTGGAAGTCCGCATGAGAACTCCTATGAATATAGGACATTCTCCCTATCTTCTGCTTTTTGGTCTTTAGCTCACTCCTGAGCTCAAAGACCTCCTGTTTCAGCTCATGGACCTTGTCCTTGGCCAAAACCCTTTCATCATGTTCTTGCTCCCACATGGACTCCACGTCCGTCTTATCTTCTATAACAGCCTGGAGCTCTGGTTTCAGCTCCTTAACCTCCTGACAGTAATGGATATTTCTATCCAACACTGACATAAACAATGACATCATTGACTCCCCAGGAGCCATCTCTGCTGCTATTGCTACTGGGTTGAAGGATACTGCCTCCACCTCTTCCTCCAACATGCCGTCAAACATGGACATATAGTCTAGGCTCTCTGAGTCTCCAGACTCAACCACCACTACTTCGGGCTCTGATGCTATGGTTCGATATAATCTCTATCTGATTAACCGATCCTTCATTGACTACCTGTACATCTCTATTTTCTCCAGACATCTACAACAACACAAAAAGTTTGATTAGTACACGTCAGTAGAATAATAAAAACACATAACATATATAATGCATTTATATAAGGTTAATTTCAATCTTTTATTTCTTTGACTTTTCTTAAGGTTATGACTTAAGGTTTAAATCCCCCCTTAAGTTTTATAACCTAATGCTTTGATACCAACCTGTGACACTCCCAAATCCAGGTATCTTCCAACCCGACAGATGGTGCTACACGGTGCTACAGTTCACATAAATATTCAATTGAAATGCCTCAAAAGAACGAATATGTCTTATATATATATTCAAAATAATATTAACATTTCCCTAGGTTCTTTATAACCGTTACATTTGTCCTTGTTATAATATCAAATATTATCATTACAAATCTATACTATTACATAAGTAATCTACGGGTTCGCCTTAGCCTTCCCTTTATCCTTGTCGAATCCATCGGTCCGTTCAGTCTTAGCTGTATTCATATGGTTCAAGCAAGAGTGAGCCTAACTAGCTCAACAAGTACAATATTTCTAATAAACAACATGCTTGAAACATAGGAATCGTATATCTTCAATAACTGAACAATAGTTACGAAGTACTATTGATAATTCAAAATAGCACTTCTTTTCATTCAAAATGTTTTACAATAACAATATTCAATAAAACATCAATTCTGGTCCAAGACCATGAGCATTTCATAAGTACTTTGAAAAGGACATCCCGACACTAAGTCCGCAAGTCTGACATTACTTACGAGCACGTCTAGGTAATCAGCCTATAGTACTCTATGTTGATTAACACTACATTCATTAAATGTGTATACGTTTAAGTTGTGGCAACCTCACGTGCCTGTCGTTTGACGACAAAACATTTTTAGCATACTCAGTCTCCTTTTGAAAACCACACCAATATTAGTTTGGTAAATCATTATCAACACTTTGATAGATTATAAGAAATCCAACATATCGTAAGTCTAGCTGAAAGAATTGGCGTTGACTTCATCAGACATTAACTCATGCATAAGAATACAAAAATCACAAAACTTGTCCAGATTGAACTGAAACAAGGGTTAGAATACTTGCCTTTAGCGTCTGCTTACAGATATAACACGGACACTTTAAGTCTTTAAGGTCCCTACAGTAGATGATAACATCACATAACACATTAGGTCATGAATAAACATACATGGTTCCTAATGAATCTTACCCTTCTTCTCAATCTAATTATAACTTAGATTTGTTATTACTGGTTCCGGCTTTTCATTACATCGATCTTACCTTCACATTATGTTCATGGTTGATTACTTATCTTCAACCTTTAGGCAACATAATTATGGTTTAACAATACCTTACCATGCTTCATTAAGTTCCTTAGTCCATTACTAATGAGTTACCCTTCATGTTATACTTGTAAACTTTCTTCTCTGTCGAAACCCTAGGGCTGGCGCTGCTGCGCCACCTTTTCTTCTCTATGCCGCGCTGCGGTGCCACTCTGCAGTGGCTAAGGACCGGACATGGCGCTGCGGCGTGAGTCTATGTGCTAACCTCCGCGCCGCGGCGTGAAACTACAGAAAATTATGACACTGTGCCTGGTGTTGCAACGCCATCAATTAGCCTTGGGTTGGCGCCGCGGCGCCAACTATGTGCCTCAGATAACTTTGACAGATTTTTAACTTTGCGAATTTCCCGGACGCATAACTTCTTCGTTATAAGTTCGAATTGGCTCGTTCAAGAGCCTACGGTTCACAATTTACATATTCTACAAGTTCATTCAAGAATTTTATCTATTTGACTTTGTTTGCTAAAAATTCACCTAGTAGTTCATTTTTAACGAAAACGATAAACGTTCATGAACGTTCAACGCTCATTTCTTTGTTCTAAGTCGGAATCCGGCCATTTTTATGTTCGTAACTCTATAATTCCAAATACAACTTGTCTTCCTCGAAAACCAACGTTTCCAAGTTCAAACACAAAATCTGACTTCTATTCCGAGAATTTCATGAATTCGACGACTATCGTCCAATCGTGTGAATTCCGGTATAACTTCATTACTAACGATATGATCATCGTTCTAAATGGATTTAATTCATTCTATAAACATTTCAACTTTCATGATACATCAACTTATTTTCAAGCTATGTTTTGACTTATTCTTCATAAGTTTATGGCTTAATAACTTATGAACTACAAGTTTTCATTCCTTATGACTTATTATAGATTTAAGTTCTTTAACAACATTCTTACATCTTATTAAACATACTAACTTCATATAGCAAACATATGACAAGTTCATCATAAGTTCATAATTTATTTAGGTTCAAGTTACTTATTCATGACTTATGCGGCTTAAGTCCATTGCTTATTCAATTCTTACATGTTCTTAGCATACATGCTTATTAGACTACACTTCTCTTATCACCCTACAATGATAGAGATAGAAGATTATTAGATCATAAGATCATTACGTTTGATGATTAACTTCTTCTTCTTGGAAACCTAGCAAAGGAGGTTTTGACTTAATAGTGCTTATTCTCTCTAACACTTAAGTTATTTTGTGTTGGATGAAACTAACAAGCAACAAATGAATTGCAAAGCTTGGTATTTATAGAGCTTCCAAAGTTAGGGCAATTAGGTCATTAAAACAACCCACCTCCTTAACTAACCTCCTTACTATTCATTCCTTAATCCCTAAGTATACTTGCTCCCTAAACTTATTACTTGGCCTCCACATTAAAATCTTGGTCACCAAGATTAACCACATCATCATGGGTTGCTCCATGGGTCAACCTAATCCATTGGATCATTACCTTGGGCTTTGGTTTAATTTGATTAGCTTAATCTTTTGGGCTTGCTTTAAATTGCTATGGGCTTAATATTATTAACCACTTGGGCTTAATATTAATCCCACATAGGTTTACACCTTTATTCATATTGGACTTGTTCATCATACAATATCCACAATTCCATTTCATTTTGTCTTTAATCCTTAACGTTCCTAAATTAAGTCCGCATGCAAAATATTGCGTTTTCATACTTGAATTTTTATTACATAATCCATCTCACCTTGATATTATAACGTTACGTATTTCTCGGAATTTCAAAAATAATTCCCGAGCGGAAAATGATGAATAGTATTTTTCAGAAAATTTCTCAGAAAACTTTTATTTTCATCTTGGAAATTCAAACACTTTAATTCTCTCACGTAGTTAAAATACTACGACGTTCCGACGTTTCTAGGTTATAGAACGACATTCATCTTACTAACAAATAATAACAAATAATATTATTTTATTCATTATTAAAAGTATTTACAAAAGGTTCGATTTTCTGGGGCGTTACATTACTTAGTTATACTCAATTATTGCTACAGTAATCACTGCATAATATGTAAGACCACAACTTATTAATGAATAAAATTAAATTTTCTCTAAATATTATTGTGAATAATATGGGGTTAATTTGATATAATACTTTGGTTATGGGTGCAATGTGCAAATTTTACAAAATAAGCAAGTGGTTATAAAATATTCATTTTATCAGGGAATATTCGTTTGGTCGTGGAATACTCTTGCTGTCGGGGAATATTTGTACGACGGCGCAGCCTTGTGTGGGCCCCATAACGGAACGCGATTGGATGAAGAAAACGATAAGTATAAGTTGTTTATAAATAACGGCGTAGTTGTTACCGTTAATACTGTTGGAACACCCGGTGGTTAAAATACAGTAGCACACAGTATTGTACCAATTATTGATACTTACGTAAGAAGGCACTACTCAATAATTGTTACAATAATTATTATTCAATATTTTATTTTATTGATTCAATAATTGCTGCGTTGATATTTTATATTATTGTTGTTTCAATAATTGTTGCTGCACAGTATTTTTCTTTATCAGATCAATAATTCATATTATTTGAATAATATTATTAGATAACATTATTGGCAATGTCTAGAAAGTTCTGTCTAAGGAGAGGTTTGGTCATCTAATTGCGCGCCAGTAAGGAGAAATCATTATTGAAAAGCCCCCTCTTTCCTGGGAACGGCCTGGTTGTCATAAATGTGATTCTGTAATATTATTTGTGAATAATTAATTATTGATTCATATGATAAGGAAATATTTATTTTATGTGGATATAAATGAGGGATATATTTTTGTGGTTAAAAATGAAGGAGTTAATGTTGAGGTTTTTATCAGTATTTTTGTCGAAATGGAGGTATTAAAAATCAGGGTTTTTGAGATATTTTACGGGGGTTATAATTTTTAATCCGACCGTTGGATCGTGGTAATTTTTGGATATGTTATACATATATAAGTTGAGTATATGTCCACAAATTTTGAACCGTTAAAAATGAACGTATGATTTATTATGAATTGTACGAGATGACTGGTTCAGAAATTGTTGAATTTTCGGAGTTAATCATTTTGGTGGAAAATTCTAGAATTGGTGGGCCCCACTCTTGGTTGGTGAAGAAATGTGCTGAGATTTTTATTCAAATGTGGTGGGTGGGAATAGTAGCAGGTAAAGCCATCAGGTTGCAGGTTAAGTCTGCTTCGGCGTGCTAACATTTTCCTATAAATAGAGGGCTAAGTTAGAATTGAAAATCACACCAGAAACAAGTTTTTTCTCTTTCTCTCTCTAGATTATTGAGTGTATTTTGTGAGTATTTAGATACTTTGAGAGTTTCTATTCATCAGAGCAAGTTTCTTTCAGCCTTATACCGGTATTCCGACCAGAAGTACTGATATTTTGAGGTAAGGGATATTATTTTCTTCTTAAATGATGTTATTTTCTTCAATATCATTATGCTGAAATATTGATATGAACTTTTTATCAAATTTGGAACTTTTTGTGTCGATGTTACTATTCACGTATACGGTACTATTCACGAATACGACACTATTCACCAAAAAATAAAATTTTTCCTTTTTGTCCAAGATATCTATTATGGTTACTATCTTTGATTGTATCCATGTTTTGATCTTTATTTTTGAATTCTGCTTCACAATTGATTATTATGAAGTATTATTGATCTTGGATAAACTGTTATACGAATCCCTACTATTTGTCCTCCTGTCTCACTGGATTCGTTTTCTTTAAGATATTTTTCATCATCCTCAGTCCTAAAAGATGACCTGTTGTTGAATATCTTTGGCCTGTAGTGCAAAGATGAATAATTAACTGATGAATATCTTTGGCCTGTAGTGCAAAGATGAACAGGTGTTG
This sequence comes from Panax notoginseng, assembly GCA_016801055.1. Classification (NCBI taxonomy): domain Eukaryota; kingdom Viridiplantae; phylum Streptophyta; class Magnoliopsida; order Apiales; family Araliaceae; genus Panax; species Panax notoginseng. The sequence continues at coordinate 65,149,267 of CM029022.1, forward strand.
AGATGAACATGACTGATAGGTGATACAAATGAATATCTTTGGCCTGTAGTGCAAAGATGAATATTTGGTTAAAGATGATTATTAATTGATGTTACAGGGATAAAATATTGATGATGGACTTTTAAATCTTAGAAGATAGTAAAATTCATTCTCTACTTGACTCTTCTAATGGTTTACTGTTTCCGCTGCAGTTGTTGATCTAAAACTTGTTGTCGATTATATTCTATCAGATTTTTCCCTGTTGAATACTAATGATAATTTGTTGTATATTATCTTAGTCATAATATTTTTTACTGGGCTAGTTGAGCTCACCCTTTTCCTTTTTGTTTCATTTTTCTTATCAGGAGGTGAGAACATAGCAGGATCTAGTCGGGGTATGGAGTGATGATTCTAGAAAGATGTTTTAGCAGTCCTCACTATTTCTGTAAAATAGTGTTTGAATAATTGTATTGACGACTTATTTGAGTGTGGATATTTTCTAGAAGATAATATTTGTATTTAAACTCACAGTATGTGTTGTCGTATTTTGCACGACAATTGTATTATTGAAGTTGTAGTTTGCTTTTTGTACCATGTATTTGGCGACTCAAAATGGGTGTTGTATACCTATTTTGGGGGCATCACAGTTGGTATCAGAGCTTAGGGATATGATCCCTGGCTGAGTTGTGAGACAAGAACTAGGAGGGGAGAGACGGGGAATTCCTTCGCTAGTATGGCCTGACTAAGTTTATTTGGTGTTTATTTGGTCGGTCAGAGTATAGGGATAATATATGACATGACAATTAACCCTTGTTTTATGGCAGTATTTAAGAATGGCAGCTGAGAACGTTAATAATGGAGTAAATCAGACCGTGGAGACACCTTTGATCACCACCCAGGGGAACGTGCAACAGGAAGATAATATTCCTCCTGTAAACAACGTTACCGAGCAAACGATGAATGATGAAATGTTTAGGAGCTTTTTGCAGTTCATGCAAAATCAGACGAGGGAGACTCGTGTGCAGAATACAGGTGGAAATGATAACAATGCGCGGTTTGTCACAGCCAAGCAGTTCAAAGAATTGGGACCACCAGAATTTAAGGGAAAGCCGGATCCGATCATGGCGGAAACGTGGGTCAAGCAAATTACCAAGATATTCGATGTCTTGGGATGCACGGAGGAACAGAAGGTTCCATTCGCCACTTTTATGTTCCGCGGTGAGGCAGACTACTGGTGGGAGTCTGTGAAGCGTACCCAGCCTGACGCACTCAACATGTTCTGGGAAACATTTAAAAAATTTTCAATGACAAGTACTTTCCTGAAAGTATTCGTCATATAAAGGAGGTGAAGTTTATCAGACTGGAACAAAACAACATGATGGTGTCCCAGTACGAGGCGAAGTTTGCAGAGTTATCCAGGTTTGCACCTCATTTGGTCGAAAATGAGGAACGAATGACAAGGGTGTTTCTGAGAGGTCTAAAACCCGAGATTCGACAATATCTTATCTCTCATAAATTTTCTTTATATTCAGATGTTGTAAATAGGGCTCAATTATTAGAGCGAGATAATGAGTATGTGCAACCGAGGGACCACAACCAGGGTCATACCGGTGGCGGCAGTCATCAAAGCAATGAAAACCAGCAGGGAGGAAAATATTCGGACAAAAGCGGTAACCACTCTGGTGGTAATCGTGGTCGTGATAATAAAAGGAGCGAGTCGGGAGGAGATTTCAAGAAGAGAAGGTACAACAATGATAATGTGAAGACGTCAGCACAAACATCAACTGTTTCTAGGGGAAGAGAACGACCACCGGTCATATGTTACAAATGTGAGAAAGAGGGACATATCAGCCCAAACTGCCCACAACAATCCAAGGTATGTTATAACTGTGGAAAGGAGGGTCATATAGCTCGAGAGTGTTCTGTAGCAAAACCAAGTTCAGCGGGGATGGTGACTCCAAAAGCTGTCCCGGATAAGTCAAAATCAGCGGTTCCTGGAAGAGCGTTTGTCGTGACTAGCCAAAACGCGAGAAACCCGAACGAGGTGATCACGGGTAAGCTAATCTTGAATTCTTGCGAAGTTTATACTTTAATAGATACCGGTTCTACCCATTTTTTATCTCTCCTGCTTGTGCTCAACGTTTAAACTTGACTCCGGAGAAATTGGACTTTGACTTATCTGTTGAAACTCCGTTGGGTGAAACTTTCGTTACATCTACAGTTTATAAATCTTGCATGATCCAAGTTGGCACTATCACATTACCTATTGATCTTATCTCTTTAAAGATACTTGCTTTTGATGTGATTTTAGGAATTGATTGGTTAACCACTCATCATGCTAAAATTGATTATTTTCGTAAGGTTGTTAATTTTCATATTCCTAACCAACCTGTCATACGAATTCAAACTACTAAACCACTAAAATAAGTCACTGTCATATCAAGCCACAAAGCTATTCGTTTATTGAAAAACGGATGTCAAGCTTTCTTAGCCCATGTTATGGATTTGAACAAAGACAAGTCAGATTTGAATAATATTTATATTGTTAGAGAATTTCCCGATGTATTTCCTGAAGAACTTCCTGGTCTACCCCCAGAACGTGAAGTTGAATTCTTTATTGACCTTGAACCCGGTACAAAGCCCATTTCTAAAACCCCATATCGAATGGCTCCTATTGAACTTCAGGAGTTAAAAGTCCAACTACAGGAGTTGTTGGACATCGATTTTATTCGTCCTAGTACATCTCCTTGGGGTGCTCCTATTTTATTCGTAAAGAAGAAAGACGGGAGTATGCAACTTTGTATTGACTATCAAGAATTGAACCATGTCACCATCAAGAATAGGTATCCGCTACCTCGTATTGATGACCTGTTCGACCAATTACAAGGATCACAATTCTTTTCAAAGATCGATCTTCGTTCTGGATATCATCAGCTGAAGATTAAAACTGAGGATATTTCAAAGACTGCCTTCAGAACTCGGTACGGGCATTATGAATTCTTAGTCATGTCTTTTGGATTGACTAATGCTCCTGCTGCCTTCATGGTTATGATGAACCGTGTATTCAAAGAATATTTGGATCAGTTCGTTGTTATCTTTATTGATGACATCCTCATCTATTCCAAAAGCCATGAAGATCATGAGCGCCATTTGAAGCTGATATTACAAAGGCTTTGTGAACACAAGCTATATGTCAAACTGAAGAAATGCGAGTTCTGGCTTGAGGAAGTAGCATTCCTTGGGCACGTGGTGTCAAAACATGGAGTATCTGTCGACCCGGCGAAGATTGAAGCCATACAAATTTGGGAGCAACCGAAGTCGGTAACCGAAGTACGTAGCTTTTTGGGCTTAGCTGGTTATTACCGGAGATTCGTGGAAGGATTTTCTCGAATCGCTATTCCGTTAACTCAGCTGACTCGGAAGGATACAAAATTCGGTGGAGTGAGGATTGTGAGAAGAGTTTTCAAGAACTCAAGAGGAGACTCATTTCGACACTTGTTCTGACAATACCATCTGGTTCGGATGGATTTGTTATCTACAACGATGCTTCAGGCAAAGGGTTAGGATGTGTTCTCATGCAACATGGGAAAGTCATAGCCTATGCCTCGCGACAACTCAAAGAATATGAGAGGAATTATCCTACTCATGATTTGGAGTTGGCAGCAGTCGTTTTCGCGTTGAAGATCTGGAGACACTACCTGTATGGGGAGAAAGTGGAGATCTATACAGATCATAAAAGCCTCAAATATTTCTTCACCCAAAAGGAACTCAACATGCGGCAGCGACGTTGGCTCGAGCTGTTGAAAGATTACGATCATACCATCCAATATCATCCTGGAAAAGCAAACGTAGTAGCTGACGCATTGAGTAGAAGATCATATGCGGGTACGAGTGCAATGTTGTTAACACAAAGGCCCATTTTGTATGACTTGCAAAGGATGGAGATAGAGATGAAGGCTCCAAGTACCCACATGATGATATCAAATATACGAGTAGAACCGACTTTAATCGATAAAGTTAAAGCTGCTCAAGCTACGGACATAGAGCTGATTCATATGAAGAAGAAAGTGCAAGAAGGTGCTATTCCAGAAGCAAGAATCGATGAAGAAGGAATACTTCGAGTCAACTCCAGACTTTGTGTTCCTAACGATTTTGATTTGAAGCATAGAATAATGATGGAGGCACACAACACACCGTTTGCAATCCATCCTGGGAGTACCAAAATGTATCACGATCTTCGACATACATTTTGGTGGAGCAATATGAAAAGAGAGATCGCAGAGTTTATCTCGAGGTGTTTAACTTGTCAACGTGTAAAGGCAGAGCATCAAGTGCCAAAGGGTCCATTGCAACCACTTGAGATCCCGAAATGGAAGTGGGAACACATTACCATGGATTTCGTTACAGGTCTTCCCAAGGTTTCTCAAGGCATAGATGCGATTTGGGTTATTGTTGATAGATTAACCAAGTCTGCTCATTTCTTACCGATACGTGAGACTTATTCCCTTGAACGTCTTGCTAGTATGTATGTGAACGAGATTGTGAGATTGCATGGCATGCCAGTATCCATAGTTTCGGATCGTGATCCAAGATTCACTTCACGATTTTGGGTTAGCTTGCAGAAAGCTATGGGCACGGATTTACGATTCAGTTCGGCATACCATCCTCAAACGAACGGACAATCAGAGAGGACTATTCAAACTCTTGAAGATCTATTAAACTCTGTGTCCTAGATCTCAAAGGGAGTTGGGATAAGTACCTACCATTGGTGGAATTCTCCTACAACAACATTTATTAGGCGACCATAGGTGTGGCTCCATTCGAGGCATTGTATGGAAGAAAATGTTGTTCTCCAGTATGCTGGGACGAGGTGGGTGAATCAACATTGTTGGGACCAGAGTTGGTACGCATGACTATAGAGAAGATCCAAACGATTCGACAACGTACACAAACGGCACAGGATCGACAAAAGAGTTATGCGGATCTTCATCGGAAGGACGTGGAATTTAATATTGGGGATCATGTATTGTTACGTATTGCACCATAGAAGGGAGTTACAAGATTTGGGAAGAGTGGAAAGCTCAATCCAAGATTTGTTGGTCCATTTGAGATTCTTGAGCGAATAGGAAATGTGACATATAGACTCGCATTACCTCCAAGCATGTCTCGTGTTTATAATATTTTTCACATATCTATGCTTCGTAAATATGTTAAAGACCCGAACCACATTATTGAGTTAGAACCAGACGAGTTAGCTAAAGATTTAACGTACGAGGCGAGGTACCTGTTAAGATCTTGGATAGGAAAGAGCATGTCCTACGCACAAAGGTTATACCACAAGTTAACGTTTTGTGGAGAAACCATGCTATTGAAGAAAAGACCTGAGAGTTGGAATCAGAAATGAAAGCGAGGTATCCTCACCTTTTTGAAATATCAGGTACGTACGTCAATTTCGAGGACGAAATTTTATAAGGAGGGGAGGTTGTAAGACCCCAGCTTATCAATGAATAAAATCAAATTTTCTCTAAATATTATTGCGAATAATAAGGGGTTAATTTGATATAATACTTTGGTTATGGGTGAAATGTGCAAATTTTGCAAAATAAGCAAGTGGTTATAAAATATTCATTTTGTCGGGGAATATTCGTTTGGTCGTGGAATACTCTTGTTATCGGGGAATATTCGTACGACGGCGCAGCTTTGTGTGGGCCCTATAACGGAAAGCGATTGGATGAAGAAAACGACAAGTATAAATTGTTTATAAATAACGGCGTAGTTGTTACCGTTAATACTGTTGGAACACCCGGTGGTTAAAATACAGTAGCACACGGTATTGCACTAATTATTGATACTTACGTAAGAAGGCACTACTCAATAATTGTTACAGTAGTTATTATTCAATATTTTATTTTATTGATTCAATAATTGCTGCGTTGATATTTTATATTATTGTTGTTTCAATAATTGTTGCTGCACAGTATTTTCCTTTATCAGATCAATAATTCATATTATTTGAATAATATTATTAGATAACATTATTAGAAATGTCTAGAAAGTTCTGTCTAAGGAGAGGTTTGGTCATCTAATTGCACGCCAGTAAGGAGAAATCCTTATTGAAAAGCCCCCTCTTTCCTGAAAACGGCCTAGTTGTCATAAATGTGATTCTGTAATATTATTTGTGAATAATTATTTATTGATTCATATGATAAGGAAATATTTATTTTATGTGGATATAAATGAGGGATATATTTTTGTGGTTAAAAATGAAGGAGTTAATGTTGAGGTTTTTATCAGTATTTTTGTCGGAATGGAGGTATTAAAAATCAGGGTTTTTGAGCTATTTTGCGGGGGTTATAATTTTTAATCCGACCGTTGGATCATGGTAATTTTTGGATATGTTATACATATATAAGTTGAGTATATGTCCACAAATTTTGAACCGTTAAAAATGAACGTATGATTTATTATGAATTGTACGAGATGACTGGTTCAGAAATTGTTGAATTTTCGGAGTTAATCATTTTGGTGGAAAATTCTAGAATTGGTGGGCCCCACTCTTGGTTGGTGAAGAAATGTGCTGAGATTTTTATTCAAATGTGGTGGGTGGGAATAGTAGCAGGTAAAGCCATCAGGTTGCAGGTTAAGTCTGCTTCGGCGTGCTAACATTTTCCTATAAATAGAGGGCTAAGTTAGAATTGAAAATCACACCAGAAACAAGTTTTCTCTCTTTCTCTCTCTAGATTATTGAGTGTATTTTGTGAGTATTTAGATACTTTGAGAGTTTCTATTCATCAGAGCAAGTTTCTTTCAGCCTTATACCGGTATTCTGACCAGAAGTACTGATATTTTGAGGTAAGGGATATTATTTTCTTCTTAAATGATATTATTTTCTTCAATATCATTATACTGAAATATTGATATGAACTTTTTATCAAATTTGGAACTTTTTATGTCGATGTTACTATTCACGTATACGGCACTATTCACGAATACGGCACTATTCACCAAAAAATAAAATTTTTTCTTTTTGTCCAAGATATCTATTATGGTTACTATCTTTGATTGTATCCATGTTTTGATCTTTATTTTTGAATTCTGCTTCACAATTGATTATTATGAAGTATTATTGATCTTGGATAAACTGTTATATGAATCCCTACTATTTGTCCTCCTGTCTCACTGGATTCGTTTTCTTTAAGATATTTTTCATCATCCTCAGTCCTAAAAGATGACCTGTTGTTGAATATCTTTGGCCTGTAGTGCAAAGATGAATGATTAACTGATGAATATATTTGGCCTGTAGTGCAAAGATGAACAGGTGTTGAGATGAACATGACTGATAGGTGATACAAATGAATATCTTTGGCCTGTAGTGCCAAGATGAATATTTGGATAAAGATGATTATTAATTGATGTTACAGGGATAAAATATTGATGATGGACTTTTAAATCTTAGAAGATAGTAGAATTCATTCTCTAATTGACTTTTCTAATGGTTTGCTGTTTCCGCTGCAGTTGTTGATCTAAAACTTGTTGTCGATTATATTCTATCAGATTTTTCCCTGTTGAATACTAATGATAATTTGTTGTATATTATCTTAGTCATAATATTCTTTACTGGGCTAGTTGAGCTCACCCTTTTCCTTTTTGTTCCATTTTTCTTCTCAGGAGGTGAGAACATAGTAGGATCTAGTCGGGGTATGGAGTGATAGTTCTAGAAAAATATTTTAGCATTCCTCACTATTTCTGTAAAATAGTGTTTGAATAATTGTATTGAGGACTTATTTGAGTGTGGATATTGTCTAGAAGACAATATTTGTATTTAAACTCACAGTATGTGTTGTCGTATTTTGCACGACAATTGTATTATTGAAGTTGTAGTTTGCTTTCTGTACCATGTATTTGGCGACTCAGAATAGGTGTTGTATACCTATTTTGGGGGCGTCACATAATATCTCTCATATTATTGATTCAATTATTTTCAAAGTATCATCTGTATAATATTTTATATTATTAAATCAATAATTAAGATGACAAAGTTATTCATATTATTATTTGCAATATTGACGATGTCTAGAAAGTTATGTCGAATATGATTGGTAGGATCATGACCATTAGTTAACAGTTGAATGTCTTTGGCCGTAGTGTACTGACAGACAATTGATTGGCATGATCTTGATCATTAGTTTTATAGTTGAATATCTTTGGCCCGTAATGCAAAGATAGACAACTGATTGGTATGATCATTGTTATTGCATTTGAATATCTTTAGCCTTTGGGGTAATGATATTGAGTAAACGTTTTGTTAAGCCTTTGTTGCAAGATGAAACTGTAGATTTACATGATTATAAATATAAATTATGAATTTAACAATAATCTTTAGTGGTCCAGGTGAAGAAAGGTGATGAGAGTTCTCTTTGTCATGGGTACAACAAAGAACTATTGACGAGTATTACAGTAATAAAATATTGATAACGGACTTTTAATTTGGAGATGATAGTAGATATTATGTTCTACTTGACTCTTCTAATAGATTGTTGATTCCGCTGCTATTATGGTTGAAAACTTTTATAGTCTGCCATATGTTCTAAATATCTAAATTATTATTGATGAAGGCTATGGATAATTTAATTATCTTAAGTTATGATATTCTTTACTGGGCTATTTGTGCCCACCCTTTTAGTTTACCACCCCTTTTAGGTAATAAAAATGTAGCTGAGACTAGCAGAGAGAACATGGGTATAAAATGGTGATACGAATTAGTCACAAGCCTAATCAAATTATGAAACGGTGTGGCATAATAATTGTACTGAGAACTTAAACTGTGTGTGACATATTTTATTCATCAATTAATATTTAATTATGGTGAACAATAATAGGATGAGGCAAACTCGAATTTAAAAGCGTCAAAATGCACTCCATTAGAATGAGGAGAACAGAAATCTTCTCGTATTCTTTTGGAGACTTGAAATATTTGCTGCTGTACTTTATATGGCATTGTAATAATTTAAGTATGAATATTGTCGTATTATATATGTTTCAATACTTGTATTGAAACTCACAGCATATGAGTCGTCGTATTTTATACGACAGTTGTATAAATGAGGTTTTTAGTAGTGTATTTTCTGGCGACCCAAGGTGGGTGACGTATACCTATTTTGAGGGCGTCACAGTTGGTATCAAAGTTTGGAGATATGATCTCTGGTTGAGATGTGAGACTTGAACTAGGAGGGAAGATACGGGTAAATCATTCGCTAGTATGATCTACCTAAGCTTAATTGTTATTTAATTCGTCGGTCAGAATATAGGGATAATATGTGACATGTCAATTAACCCTTATTTTGAAACTATATTCTAGAATGATATCTGAAATACAAGAATTGAGCAATGGATGAATCATGAGACAGAGGAAGTAGCCTGGGGGCTAGAATTTGAAATTCTTATCCCTTCGGAATTCCAAGTACGTTCGTAAATTTTGGGGATGAAATTTCATAAGTTGGGGTGATTGTAAGACCCCGAATTTTATGAAATGAAAATCTAATTTAATTTATGATTATTATTCTAAAATTATAAAATATTAAATTGATAAATGGTTAAACGAACATTAATCGGATAGATGAGCTAATAAAAGAGGAGAAAATTTATCTTTGATTGGGTGGGCCACATGGGTGGCTAATTGATTAGCATTACTGGGGACAAAAGAATATGGGAGGATGAGGAAAGGATGAAAAAGAGGAGGAAAAGGAGAAAAGAGGGAGGAAGAAAACAAAAGAAAGGAAAGGAAGAAAGAAATAAAAAAGAAGGAAGAAAAAGAGAAATAAAAGAAAGATACTCCATTCTCACCCATTCATTTTAGTCACGGGAGTTATCAGTAAAATAAAAGAGAGAGAGAGGGAAGAGAAGGAAAGGAGGAGAGATAGAGAAGAAGAAGAAGAAGAAGATGAAGAAGAAAAAGAAGAAGAAGAAGAGGAAATTAAAAAGATTAGGAATGCAAGCATTGTTTAAGTTGATCAATTTCATATAAAGCAGAATCAAATCACATGCTAAGGTAAGGGATATCATTATTGTGGTAAGGGGTATCATTTTTATGGTAAAGTAATATTATTTTCTTTTATACTCCATATTATGGTAAGATGTTGTTATTCGTTTCTTCAGTTTATCATTAAATGATGAAAGGTCCTGAAATGATTAGAATATCCTGATTAGTTTTGCTTCATCTAATATCATATTGGCAATTTGGACTCTGGATAATTAAGTTAAAAATTACTAAGATCTATGTTATCTTATTATTCTGATTATTTATGTTCATTCATTATATATATCATTGTCATCATTGTCATGTTTATATTGTGATGAAAGTCATTTTGGCCTGTAGTGCATAGATGAATTGTTGATTATTGGTTTTACAGTTGTATATCTTTGGCTTACGTGCAAAGACGAACTGTTGATTGATAGCTTTGGCCCGTAGTTCAAAGATGGACAGGTGTATGACATAATCATGACCACTGGTGATATTAACGAATATCCTTGGCCCGTAGTGCATGAATATTTCGATGATGTGATTGGTAGGATTATGACCATTAGTTAACAATTGAATGTCTTTGGCCGTAGTGCACTGACAGACAATTGATTGACATGATCTTGACCATTGGTTTTATAGTTGAATATCTTTGGCCCGTAGTGCAAAGATAGACAACTGATTTGGTATGATCATTGTTATTACATTTGAATATCTTTCGCCTTTAGGGTAAGGATATTGAGTATACGTTTTATTAAGCCTTTGTGGCAAGATGAAACTATTGATTTACATGATTATAAATATAAATTGTGAATTTAACAATAATCTTTAGTGGTTCAGGTGAAGACAGGTGATGGGAGTTCTCTTTGTCGTGGGTACAATAAAGAACTATTGATGAGTATTACAGTAATAAAATAATTATAATGGACTTTTAATTTGGAGAGGATAGTAGACATTACGTTCTACTTGACTCTTTTAATGGATTGTTGATTCCGCTGCTATTATGGTTGAAAACTTTTATCTTCTACCATATGTTCTAAATATCTAAATTATTATTGATGAAGGCTATGGATAATTTAATTATCTTAAGTCATGATATTATTTACTGGGCTATTTGTGCCCACCCTTTTACTTTACCACCCCTTTCAGGTAATAAAAGTGTAGCTGGGACTAGTAGAGAGAACATGGGTATAAAGTGGTGATACGAATTAGTCACATGCCTAATCAAATTATGAAATGGTGTGGCATAATAATTGTACTGAGAACTTAAAATGTGTATGACATATTTTATACATCATTTAATATTTAATTATGGTGAACAATAATAGGGTGAGGCGAACTCGAATTTGAAAGCGTCAAAATGCGCTCCATTAGAATGAGGAGAACATAAATCTTCTCGTATTCCTTTGGAGACTTGAAATATTTACTGTTGTACTTTATATGGCATTGTAATAATTTGAGTATGAATATTATCGTATTATATACGTTACAATATTTGTATTGAAACTCACAGTATATGAGTTGTCGTATTTTACACGACAGTTGTATAAATGAGGTTGTTAGTAGTGTATTTTATGGCGACCCAAGATGGGTGATGTATACCTATTTTATGGGCATCACAGAATTCATGATTCGTGTTTAAGATAGAGATATGCCTTTACGCCATATGTAATCGTATAGAGAACTTGTGCTTTAAATCATTTTTAATTATAATTCACATAGAGATATAGTGGATTAGTTAATTAGGGTGTCTTACTTAATTCTATCATCTGTGGATTTAAGTGAGTATGAGTATTATGCATCGAGAGATAGTTTTATCTGCTTTAGTGTTCTTGATTAACAATTCAGGATAGAAAATAATTGATGAGAAATGTGTTAACTTAAATGATGCAATAAGTGAAGTTGTGATCTTAAGTCTCCGTAATCTGATTTTTAATTAGTGGTAATTAGAATTAGTGTAATTAAATAATTTAATTTATAATCTTAAATTATTTGTTTAAATAAAATTAATTTGATTAAGGGTTAGTATTTGGTAATTTGTATTAATAATTCCTCGTGGGAACAATACTCTACTTTCACTTTATTACTTGTTGACCATGTATACTTGCGTGTTGTGCGTAATTAAATTTTACCCAACATTAATCGGATAAAAAATGGCTTTGTTTCTCAAAAGTAAAAAGATGAGTGTAACATGTTAGACATGATAATGAATGCGTTTTAAATAATTAGGAGTATATGAATGCGTGTTCAAGCATATCATAATGCAAATTGACAATAAAGAATCATTAACAAACACGTCTGGTTTTCAAAAAAATGTCTTCATCCGAGAGTGATAGGACAGTGATTTATGGTCTTTCTTTCAATTTTGTATGGACTACCAAGAGTCATCAATATGTCTATATATAAATATACCAGTCAGTACTAGTAATATTTTACTAGAAACAATTTTAACTACACTAGTATGTATAATAATATATTATCATATAGTACTACATATAGATAATCAAATTTAATTGTAATGAAACAATACTCACGGTAAGTTGAGAGAACTTCCTTTCTAAAATTGGGTAGAAACTCGTGTTGATAACGTGTTATAAAATATTATACTAAATATTAAGAATAATGATGATTAGTAGAAAAGAGAGAGCATTCTCCTTATATTTTCATGTCTCATTCTCTTTACAATACATCTATTTATAGGTACATCAACATCAATATATAGAGGTTTCAAAACTCAAAGGTCATGAGTTTCAAACCTTAAAGGATATGAGAGTTACAAAGCTCAAATGTCATTACAATAAAGAGGGGTTGGAATTTATCTAGAAATAGGTAGGAATGTATCTAGACATCCACACACTATGTATAATTTTATAACATGTGAAAGTTATATTATTCTTTTGTTTACTTTTGTAATTCTTGATTTAATATGTGCTTAAATCATGGGACGCAGAAATTGTGTAAAGAAAAAGTAAAAAAAAAGTCCATCTATTGAAAATATCTTAGAATAGATAAAAGTACTCCAAAAATATATTTTAGTGTACGACGATTTTATATTAATCAATAACAAAATAATACGACAATTTTATGGTGGCAAGTAAAAATATTAGACATAAGAGGATAAAATATACTCGACGTATTTTTTCCCTCTCCACTCAAATCATTAAAAGCCAAAGACATGAAGGAAATATCCTCCTTATACCCCCCAACTTTTCTCCCTCTTCCCAACAAATTCGAACAAATTGAAATTACAAAACCTCCCCTAATTCTATAAATGGACAAGTCATGAGCACCAAACCACCACCCTCTTCTGCTCCACTCACCGTAACCTACTATATGACCACCGCCATCCATTGGATCTCGCCGCCTTCTTACTTGGCCACATCATTCAAAACCACAAACCCATTTAGGGTGCAAACCACCACTAAACCCTCCAACCTATCTCCCACCACCGCCATAAACCCACCATCAAATTCCCAAGACCAAACACTTCTACTACTCCTTCGCCAAAGAAAAATTGAGGAAGCCTGGCTGGCATACGCCCAATCTACACTCCTCCAAAATCCCACCTGCCTTAGCCGCTTAGTCTCCCAATTATCCTACCAAAGCACTCACTCTAACCTCACCCACGCCCAGTCCATCATCCAATGCCTCCGTGATGAGCGCCAGCTCCACCGCCTCGACGCCAATTCCCTCGGCCTTTGTAAGGCTGCAGTATAAGGCCTCGTGGTTTATTCAGTAGAGTCTAGTAATAAGTGCATTAGGATAGTAATGTCTTTTGCTTGGTTAAGTGAGGGTCACTTTAGTCTTTTACGTTATAAGTTGTTAGGCTCATTTTCTGAGCTGTAGTCCGAATATGTGTATTTCCTTCATTCTAGAATTTGTTGTTAGATGCTATTTGTATTGGGTCATAGTGTAAAAGGGCATTATAAATTGAATGAATTGATTTCCTTGCTTCCCCTTTCTTCTGAAACCCTCTTCTCTCACGACGTTTCTTCCTTTCTTCTCTATTACATATTATCTTAGCTGTTTCTCTTCCATAAAATTACAAAATCTGGTATATACTATGTTCAATTACTGTATTATCACCGTTAAAACCTTACAATTGGTATCAGAGCCACGTTTCTGCACCTATGGCCACTAACAACCAGAGATTGAGCAATCTGGAGAACCATGTACAAGAGCAGCACAGTACTATGCATCAGATGCAAAATCAGTTAGGAGTAGTGTCATCAATGCAACAAGGTTTGGATACTAAGATGGAGTTGATGATGAAGAACTATGAAGCCCTCATGGCACTACAGAGGCAACAAGTGGACGCTGCACAAGCAGGTAAATCAGGATCCTCTACAAAATCTATTCTAGGGAGATATGAGCAAGCTGCTAAAGTTGATTGTATTTTGAAGACTAAAATTTGAATTCCCAAAATTTGATGGGAAAAATTCTAGATCCTGGATCAAGAAATGTAATAAGTTGTTTTCACATCATATAGTGCCTGAACCACATAAGGTTTATTTAGCAACCATGAGTTTGGAGGGAGAAACTGAAGACTGGTATTTCAGCTTTGTGCATGAAGGGTAAAAGTTATCATGGAAAGTTCTGATAGAGGAGATTGTGGCTAGATTTAGTCCCTAGGTCAATGATAACCCAATAGGGGAGCTTAAGAAGTTGCAGTAACTAGGGTCAGTAGATGAGTATCGAAGGAAATTCGAAGACTGAGAGGTTGGGCATTGTGCAAAAATTCGACTCTTAATGAAGAATTTTTCATGGATTGTGTTAGTTCTCAGTGGCACAATGATTATCTAGAAGGGGGGTTGAATAGATAATTTAAATATTTTATTTTTCAAAATTACTTGTCAAATTTGTTAATAAATTAACCACAGCGGAATATAATATTTGATTGTTCCCCTTTAAGATAAATCAAGTCAATAGGAGATAAGCAGTTATAACAGATATAGCAGTTATATCAAGAATATAGAAGACAAAACATTTTTAAGTGGTTCAGAGCACTCAAAGATCCTATTCCACTCTTCTACTCCTCGAGTAGAAAATCCACTAAGAATATCTTTACAAATTGTGAATCACTTAGATTCCTTCAAGACCAGCAGTCTTGGAACTTCTTAGTTCACCTAGAACTCTTCAAGTCCAACAGACTTGGTATACACTTAATGAGAGTTGAGTTCTTGGGTGGTGCTACTCAGTTGTTATTGAGCATGTGTTTGAAAGAATTGAGTAGCTGAGCAAGCTTTCTTTTCTTTGATCATAAAGTTGAGCGGTGAGTGTTCTTCAACTTTTTTATTCTATTCTTGCTTGTTTGTATCTGTGTCTGATGACTTGTATATAAAGAACCCTTTGAAATATGTCTGTTTAAAGGCGTCCGTTGAAGCATTAAATGCATCAGACATTTCTGAGCACTGATGGTAACTTCCTGGAAATTTGTTGTTCAGCCGTCTGACTTACTGACATGCCAAACTGCTACCTCACCTAACACTTGAATAAGATTTTTCAGTAGACATGTAGTCCTTTTCCTTAGCTTATTCAATATGCTTCTTCGATACATACTAAGGATGAGCATTGGGATTCCTTAAAGCCTCAACGTCTATAATCCATTCTTCATTTGTAGAATTTCCTTCTTCAGCTAATAGACATAGTTCGATGTTTTTGATGTTGACAGGAGATACACTACAATCATGATCATGGTGTCTTGTCATATTCGTGCTTGATTCAGTCTGATAGAAGAGAACACTACGATTTCTCTTAAGCACTGGTAGACTACAATCTTTAACTTGCTTGTTTTTGCAGACTCTACGCTTCCGAGAGCAGACTACGATTCTTGACTTGGCTCGGTAGGCGCTTGGACCAACTCTACAATTCTGAGTGAGGCCCTCTAAAGTAGACTACGATTCTGTAGTAATTTTCTTGATACTCTATGATTTTGCCTTGGCTTCTGCAATACCTCGGCTGGCTCGACAAACTATTATTCTATTGATGCCTATCTATTACATCTCAAAATAGATCAACCTAGCAGTTTTGATCTTTTCATCTATACATTCATTTACAGAGTAATAAACATTAAGCACAGATCAACCAAACAATTTTGTTCTTTCACCTAAGTGATAAGTGGGTTTTATACCTACTTATTGGATATCAATTGTAAGACCCCGAATTTTATGAAATAAAAGTATTTAATTTTTCTTATAATTACAATTTAGTAAATGGTTAAATTGATAAAAAGTTAAAGTTATGGGTGAAATGTGAAAATTTTTCAAAATACGCAAGTGGTTATAAAATATTCATTGTTGTTAGGGAATATTCGTTTGGTCGTGGAATATTTTTTCTATCGGAGAATATTCGTACGACAGCGCATACATTTGTGGGCCCCATAATAAAATAACGATCGGATGAAGAAAACGACAAATTTGAGTTTTTATAAATAACGGCGTAATTGTTACCGTTAACACTGTTGGAATACCCGGTGGTTAAAATACAGTAATACGCGTCGTCATACAGTAGCACACAGTATTGCACAATATTTTTTAATTATTGATTCTTACGTAAAAAGGCACTACTCAATAATTGTTACAGTAATTACTGTTCAATATTTTATTTTATTGATTCAATAATTACTACGTTGACATTTTATATTATTGTTGCTCAATAATTGTCACTGCACAGTATTTTTCATTATCAGATCAATAATTCATATTATTTGAATAATATTATTAGATAACATTATTGGCAATGTCTAGAAAGTTCTGTCTAAGGAGAGGTTTGGTCACCTAATTGCGCGCCAGTAAGGAGAAATCCTTATCGGAAAGCCCCCTCTTTCTTGGGAACGGCCTGGTTGTCATAAATGTGACTCTGTAATATTATTTGTGAATAATTAATTATTAATTCATATGATAAGGAAATATTTATTTTATGTGAATATAAATGAGGGATATATTTTTACGGTTAAAAATGAAGGAGTTAATGTTGAGATTTTTATCAGTATTTTTGTCGGAATGAAGGTATTAAAAATTAGGATTTTTGAGATATTTTACGGGGGTTATAATTTTTAATCCGACCGTTGGATCGTGGTAATTTTTGGATATGTTATACATATATAAGTTGAGTATATGTCCACAAATTTTGAACCGTTAAAAATGAACGTATGATTTATTATGAATTTTACGAGATGACTGGTTCAGAAATTGTTAAAGTTTAGGAATTTATCATTTTGGTGGAAAATTCTAGAATTGGTGGGCCCTACTCTTGGTTGGTGAAGAAATGTGCTGAGATTTTTATTCAAATGTGGTGGGTGGAAATAGTAGCAGGTAAAGCCATCAGGTTGCATGTTAAGTCTGCTTCGGCGTGCTAACATTTTCCTATAAATAGATGACTAAGTTAGAATTGAAAATCACACAAGAAACATAAGCTTTCTCTCTCTATATTATGAAGCATATTTTGTGAGTATTTAGATACTTTGAGAGTTGCTATTCAGTGCAAGTTTCCTTTCAGAAATACTGCACTTTTGAGGTAAGGGATAGTGGGGGATTTTAAGGGTTATTATGTTTTTCAGTTCGTACTTCTTATGACCTTCAGAAAATTCTGAAAAAATTTGAAATGATATTTTGAAGAGTTTTATTGATTGTGCCCAAAAATGGTGATTTTTGGATGTATAGATTAAGAGTTATGAATTTTATGAGAAAAAACTATTTTAAAAGTAACCGCTTATAACTCCTTGTGGTTAACTCCAAAATTGGTGAAATTTTTATTAGGAGTACATGAATATGATAGAAGTATACTCTGTAAATTTCAGAATTTTTAGACAAAAGTACAATTTTTGATAAATATCTAAATATTCGGCTGTTTTGGCCATATGAAAAATAGTAAATGAGTTTTAAAAATTCTGAAAAAAAATATATGTTCAATATGAGACTATATAATGCTAAATTTCAGAAAATTTTTTTTTGGAACTGATTTGGTATTTTTCATGAAAATAGACTAATTATGAGTAAATGAATTAAATATGTTATGTGAAGTAAGAAAATTGAAAAATAGAATTTTATGGCTTGAGAATCCTATATGAGGTATATGTAAATTTTTGATGAGGGTTTTGATTATTGGTGATGAAATCTTATGAGTTTGACATTTTAGAATGATTAAATGCATTATTTTAGTAAAGTGTAAACAATTAAAATAAATTATTTATAAGCTTAAGAAATATTATTCTTTCAATATCATTATACCGAAATATTGGTATGGATTTTATTGTGGAATTTCTATCTTTTTTATGTCGAGTTACTATTCATGAGTTACTATTCACGAGTTACTATTCATGAGTTAATATTCACGAGTTACTATTCACGATAAAATTGGTTTCTTTTTTCTAACCAAATTATAGTTGATTTAGGAATATTACTCTTGAGATTAAATCTAAATATTGATTATATTGATTTTATTATCATATATAACATTTTTATAACCCTGATGCTGATTTTTTCTTTCACTTGAGTGTAAAGATGGGTAAATTATTGGTATGATCGTGACTAAAGAATATCTTTGGCCTGTAGTGCAAAGATGAATTGTTGACTGGTATGATCATGACTATTGAATTTATAAATGAATATCTTTAGCTTAAGTGCAAAGGTGAATTGATCAACATGGTTATAATTATTGTTTATATAAATTCTGAAATAATTATATATTTCTTTGAGATATTAATATATTTGGCCTATAGTGCAAATATGAACTGTTGATGAATATATTTGGCCTATAGTGTAAAGATGACCTGTGGTTGAATATCTTTGGCCTGTAGTGCAAAGATGAACTGTTGTTGAATATCTTTGGCCTGTAGTGCAAAGATGGTCTGTTGATGAATATCTTTGGCCTGTAATGCAAAGATGAACTGTTGTTGAATATCTTTGGTCATAGTGCAAAGATGGATTTATTAGTATGATTATGAACAGGAACTGTGATTTAGTATAACCATGATCTTTGATGTTTCAGGTAAAGACAAGTGATGAAAATATTCTTCATCCTGGGTGCGAAGAAAAATTTAGAATCACAATTATGATTATGAGTTATTCATATGATTGTGGAAAGGAACTGTTGAGTCATGTTACAGGGATAAAATATTGTTGGTGAATTTTTAACATGGAGAAGATAATAGACTTTATGGTCTATTTGACTCTTCTAATGGATTGCACGTTCCGCTGTAACTATGGTTGAAAGTTTTTATCATCTACCATATGTTCTAAATCTCTGATTTATTACTGATGAAGACTATTGATAATTTATTTATCTTTAGTCATGATATTCTTTACTGGGCTAGTTGTGCTCACCCTTCTGTTTTACAATTCCTTTCAGGTAATAAGAGTGTAGCTGGGTCGAGCGGGGGTAACAGGGGAATAGAACGGTGGTCATCATTTAGTAGTTATATTTGGTGAATCATTTAGGGTGAAGCGAACCCAACGTTGGAAGGGTGTTTTGCCACTATCATACAAGATGTCTAATGACATACAACCTCGTGTCATCATAAGACAGAATTGTGCTCATCCACTTGCTGAGTATATTTACGAGCACTACCTATATAATCTTGGTATTTGTTTGAAGTATAATTCTCAATTAGAGACAGTGGAGATAATGATAAGTCAAGAGAAGACTCACCATTGGGAAGAATATGATAGTAATCTTCTCGTTTTTCTTTTGGGTATATTGGGTCAACAAAGGATAATTCTGTGGCCATATGATATCTATCACAACCTAGAAGCATGGCCTCCCATGTACAAAGGTTTTCTTGAGCACTTCCTAAAGATTCTTATTTCTAAAACAGTTTTTGACTATACCTTTATGTAAGGTGCCACTGTGAGGTGTTGTCCACGGTTGGGACATGTGTCACATTTGGTATATATTTGTATCCAAACTCACAACATATGTGTTGTTGTATTTTATACGATAATTGTTGTAATAAAGTTGTAGTTATTTTCTGTACCATGTATTTGGCGACTCAGAATAGGTTGGATGGAATGGACCTGTTTTGGGGTCGTTACATTTTGGTATCAGAGCTATAAGTAAAGAGCCCCGAGCCTCTCGCTGGTGACTTCCTGTTGATGGGGGATGCATCGAAGCCAGACTCTCCGTAGGGGACGCCGTTCTGCGGTGGCAAACTGATAGGTATCAATGTAAGGTGCTGACACAAGTTGGTGTCCAGAGTTACATTTTGGTATCAGAGCTTAGGGATATGGTCTCTGGCGGAGATCGGAAAATATAACTAGGAGGGGAGAGATGAGTAAATCCTTCGCTAGTGTGTCCTACCTAAGCTTATTTGTTGGTCAGTCATAATATCGGGATATTATATGATATGTTAATTTGTTCAATTAACCCTTGTTTTGAAGATGTATTCTAGAATGATATCTGAAATACAGGAGATGCGCAATGGAGAAATCGTGATGACAGGGAAGATGGAATTTGAAATGAAAGCAAGGTATTCTCAACTCTTTGAATTATCAGGTACGTAAATTTCGGGGATGCAATTTTATAAGGAAGGGAGATTGTAAGACCTCGAATTTTATGAAATAAAAGTATTCAATTTTTCTTATAATTACAATTCAGTAAATGGTTAGATTGATAAAAAGTTAAAGTTATGGGTGAAATGTAAAAATTTTTCAAAATATGCAAGTGGTTATAAAATATTCATTGTTGTCAGGAAATATTCGTTTGGTCGTGGAATATTCTTTCTGTTCTTGGAATATTCGTACGACGGCGCAAACATTTGTGGGCCCCATAATAGAATAACGGTCGGATGAAAAAAATGATAAATTTGAGTTTTTATAAATAACGACGTAATTGTTACCGTTAACACTGTTGGAATACCCGGTGGTTAAAATACAGTAATGCGCGTCGTCACACAGTAGCACACGGTATTGCACAGTATTTTTGAATTATTGATTCTTACGTAAGAAGGCACTACTCAATAATTGTTACAGTAATTACTGTTTAATATTTTATTTTATTGATTCAATAATTACTGCATTGACATTTTATATTATTGTTGCTCAATAATTGTCACTGCACAATATTTCCCATTATCAGATCAATAATTCATATTATTTAAATAATATTATTAGATAACATTATTGGTAATGTCTAGAAAGTTCTGTCTAAGGAGAGGTTTGGTCACCTAATTGCACGCCAGTAAGGAGAAATCCTTATCGGAAAGCTCCCTCTTTCCTGGGAACGGCCTGGTTGTCATAAATGTGACTCTGTAATATTATTTGTGAATAATTAATTATTGATTCATATGATAAGGAAATATTTATTTTATGTGGATATAAATGAGGGATATATTTTTGCGGTTAAAAATGAAGGAGTTAATGTCGAGGTTTTTATCAGTATTTTTATCGGAATGGAGGTATTAAAAATTAGGGTTTTTGAGATATTTTGCGGGGGTTATAATTTTTAATCCGACCGTTGGATCGTGATAATTTTTGGATATGTTATACATATATAAGTTGAGTATATGTCCACAAATTTTGAACCGTTAACAATGAACGTATGATTTATTATGAATTTTACGAGATGACTGGTTCAGAAATTGTTGAAGTTTAGGAATTTATTATTTTGGTGGAAAATTCTAGAATTGGTGGGCCCCACTCTTGATTGGTGAAGAAATGTGCTGAGATTTTTATTCAAATGTGGTGGGTGAGAATAGTAGCAGGTAAAGCCATCAGGTTGCAGGTTAATTCTGCTTCGGCGTGCTAACATTTTCCTATAAATAGTGGGCTAAGTTAGAATTAAAAATCACACCAGAAACATAAGCTTCCTCTCTCTATATTATGAAGCATATTTTGTGAGTATTTAGATACTTTGAGAGTTGCTATTTAGTGCAAGTTTCCTTCGACTTTGCATTCCAGTCAGAAATACTGCAGTTTTGAGGTAAGAGATAGTAAGAGATTTTAAGGGTTATTATGTTTTTCAGTTCGTACTTCTTCTGACCTTCAGAAAATTCTAGAAAAATTTGAAATGATATTTTGATGAGTTTTATCGATTGTGTCCAAAAATGGTGATTTTTGGATGTATAGATTAAGAGTTATGAATTTTATGAGAAAAGACTATTTTAAAAGTAACCGCTTATAACTCCTTGTGGTTAACTCCAAAATTGGTGAAATTTTTATTAGGAGTACATGAATATGATAGAAGTATACTCTGTAAATTTCAAATTTTTTGGACAAAAGTACAATTTTTGATAAATATCTAAATATTCGGCTGTTTTGGCCATATGAAAAATAGTAAATTAGTTTTAAAAATTCTGAAAAAAATATATGTTCAATATGGGACTATATTATGCTAAATTCAAGAAAAAAAATATTTTTGGAACTAATTTGGTATTTTTCATGAAAATAGACTAATTATGAGTAAATGAATTAAATATGTTATGTGAAGTAAGAAAATTGGAAAATAGAATTTTATGGCTTGAGAATCCTATATGAGGTATATGTAGATTTTTGATTACGGTTTTGGTTATTGGTGATGAAATCTTATGAGTTTGACATTTTAGAATGATTAAATGTATTATTTTAGTAAAGTGTAAACAATTTAAATAAATTGTTTATAAGCTTAAGAAATATTATTCTTTCAATATCATTATACCGAAATATTGGTATGGATTTTATTGTAGAATTTCTACCTTTTTCAAGTCGAGTTACTATTCATGAGTTACTATTCACGAGTTACTATTCATGAGTTACTATTCACGAGTTACTATTCACGACAAAATTGATTTCTTTTTTCTAACCAAATTATAGTTGATTTATAAATATTACTCTTGAGATTAAATCTATATGTTGATTATATTGATTTTATTATCACATATAACATTTTTATAACACTGATGTTGAATTTCTCTTTCACTTGAGTGTAAAGATGGGTAAATTATTGGTATGATCGTGACTAAGGAATATCTTTGGCATGTAGTGCAAAGATGAATTGTTGACTAGTATGATCATGACCATTGAATTTATAATTGAATATCTTTAGCTTAAGTGCAAAGGTGAATTGATCAACATGGTTATAATTATTGTTTATATAAATTCTGAAATGATTATATATTTCTTTGAGATATTAATATATTTGGCCTATAGTGCAAATATGAACTGTTGATGAATATATTTGACTTATAGTGCAAATATGACCTGTGGTTGAATATCTTTGGCCTGTAGTGCAAAGATGAACTGTTGTTGAATATCTTTGGCCTGTAGTGCAAAGATGGTCTGTTGATGAATATCTTTGGCCTGTAGTGCAAAGATGAACTATTGTTGAATATCTTTGGTCATAGTGCAAAGATGGATTTATTAGTATGATTATGAACATGAACTGTGATTTGGTATAACCATGATCTTTGATGTTTCAGGTAAAAACAGGTGATGAAAATATTCTTCATCCTGGGTGCGAAGAAAAATTTAGAATCACAATTATGATTATGAGTTATTCATATGATTATGGAAAGGAACTGTTGAGTGATGTTACAGGGATAAAATATTGTTGGTGGATTTTTAACACGGAGAAGATAATAGACTTTATGGTCTATTTGACTCTTCTAATGGATTGCACGTTCCGCTGCAACTATGGTTGAAATTTTTTATCATCTACCATATGTTCTAAATCTCTGATTTATTACTGATGAAGACTATTGATAATTTATTTATCTTTAGTCATGATATTCTTTACTGGGCTAGTTGTGCTCATCCTTCTGTTTTACAATTCCTTTCAGGTAATAAGAGTGTAGCTGGGTCGAGCGGGGGTAACAGGGGAATAGAACGGTGGTCATCATTTAGTAGTTATATTTGGTGAATCATCTAGGGTGAAGCGAACCCAACGTTGGAAGGGTGTTTTGCCACTATCATACAAGATGTCTAATGACATACAACCTCGTGTCATCATAAGACATGATTGTGCTCATCCACTTGCTGAGTATATTTACGAGCACTACCTATATAATCTTGGTGTTTGTTTGAAGTATAATTCTCAATTAGAGACAGTGGAGGTAATGATAAGTCAAGAGAAGACTCACTATTGGGAAGAATATGCTAGTAATCTTCTCATTTTTCTTTGGGATATATTGGGTCAACCAAGGATAATTCTGTGGCCATATGATATCTATCACAACCTAGAAGCATGACCTCCCATCTACAAAGGTTTCCTTGAGCACTTCCCAAAGATTCTCATTTCTAATTTTGACTATACCTTTATGTAAGGTGCCACTATGAGGTACTGTCCACGGTTGGGACATGTGTCACATTTAGTATATATTTGTATCCAAACTCACAGCAT
Source organism: Panax notoginseng (assembly GCA_016801055.1). NCBI lineage: Eukaryota > Viridiplantae > Streptophyta > Magnoliopsida > Apiales > Araliaceae > Panax > Panax notoginseng. Next base: position 65,173,574 of record CM029022.1, read on the forward strand.
ATGTGTTGTTGTATTTTATACGACAATTGTTGTAATAAAGTTGTAGTTCTTTTCTGTACCATGTATTTGGCGACTCAGAATAGGTTGGATGGAATGGACCTGTTTTGGGGTCGTTACATCAATTTACGCGAATTATTCTCATCTCAAGTACATTTCAGTCTGTTTTAGGTTCATGTACATAAAACTCCTTTTGGCGAAAAAGTGTAGGAAATGGCCTAATTTGGTGGTGTTGGATGGCAAGAGGCGATTGGACGCATGGGCTGAGGTTGATAGATGCACGACATGAGGATGCAGTGAAGTGGGGGGACTGATAATGGAGGAAGGAAGGAAAAGAATGAACAAGTAGCAGTAGCAGCAGCATGACAGAATCGGAAGCAGAACCAAAATTTACAGACTGCAAGCCGCGCGGCCGCGTGACATAATAGCCTTGAGATCGCGCACCCACGCGAGCACTCGGCTGGACAGAGCATACATACTGTAAGTCTCGCGCCCGCGCGAGGAACATACTAGAAGGGCGCGCCGCCGCGCGCGATGCTGAAGCTGTTTATTTGTTTTATTTTAATTTTTAATTAAATGTATGGAAGTTTTTTTAAGTGATGTCTGACTGGTGTCAGAGACACACGGGAATAACTTTTGACGTATTTTCATATCGTAATTAGGGTTTACTCTCTGGGAGAGATTCCAACGGAGAAAGAGGCCAAAACTCTACTTTTCTACGTCTTCTTGGGATTTGCTTCCAGAGTGGATTTGTTATTAGTATCTGCTGTATTGTTATGCGGATTTGAATATTAATTGTGGATCCTATTCAGTAATTGGGTTTGATTGTTCTATATTTCATCTTTCAATTGTTTGTCTATTAGCCATGTTTAGATTTGATCCCATGATGGCTTTTGGTTCAGTCATGAACTAAACTCCATTATGGGATTCTAACGGATTTTAATATGTGGTTTGATTGCATGCTTGAATGCTGGATTGTTTTGTATATCATATTGGATGTCTATCATGATTGTTTTTCATGTATGAATGCTTGATCACAATTCGTTTCAGTACTTGTATGGAATTGACAATGAACATGCAAGTATGGATTGTAATCATGATAGTGTACGTATATGGGGCTGTTTTATATGGCTTGTGTATTTCGTGAACCAAATAGACATATACTGTTTCACCGTATGAGTTAGAATAAGGTCTTGTACTTAAATTCAATATAGTTGCAATTTCACATAGACATATAGTGATTTTGGTTATATTGATGATTATATAGAGTCTATCATCTGTGGATGCTGTGTAAGTAGGTCATAGTGCATTGAAAAATGGCTATGACTGTTTTAGTGCTCTTGGCTACTTTCCTGTGATATGTGAGCAAGTCATACATGATAGTGGTGGTTGAATGAAATATTAAATGAAGTTAGGATCCCATTACTCTCAGATTTGATTTATTCCGTTGTTATTATTGTTTTAGTCGTTATTCGCGATTCGAGAACAAACCAATCTTATTCATTAGTTTGAGCATATAAACATAGTGATTTAATTGATGCATAGTGATTTTAAATAAAAAACTTTCCCTGTGGGATCGATACTTTACTTGATCTGTATTTCTTGTTGACGCATGTATGCTTGCATGAGTTAGAGCTCTTTTGTTAGGACTAAAAAAAAAGTGGCAACAAGATCTTCCAATTCCGAATTAACACCAGCGCAGGATAACATTAACGGGAGAGGTTGGAAAGCTAGTGTGCGAAGAAATTTACAAGCTCAATTAGAGAGTACTACAGTTAGTATGGCAGAAGAACAGAGAATTGAGCAAAGAGAAGAGCACTGAGCTCTGCGAGAATATTCCATGCCGAATATAAACGGACTATAGTCGAGCATAGTCAGACCGGCGATAGTAGCCAACACTTTTGAGATTAAACCAGGCACAATTCAGATGGTGCAGAACTCGGTTCAGTTTGGGGGTGCTGCTACGAATGATCTGAATGAACACTTATTGAGCTTTATAGAGATTTGTGATACATTCCGATATAACGGTGTGACGGAGGATGCTATTAGACTGCGGTTGTTCCCATTCTCATTGAGGGATAAGGCGAAGAGTTTGCTTCATTCTTTGCCGTCAGGGTCAATCACTACATGGGAGGACTTAGCGCAGAAATTCTTAGCCAAGTTCTTCCCAATGGCTAAGACTACAAAGATGAGGACAGCTATATGTCAGTTTGAGCAACAACAGGGAGAGTCCTTATATGAAGCATGGGAGAGATACAAAGAGATGCTAAGGAAGTGTATGCATCATGGTATGCCAGATTGGATGGTAATCAATACATTTTATAATGGATTGGGATGGCAGTCGAGATCGATTGTAGATGCAGCTGCAGGAGGGGCATTATGGGCAAAAAGCTATGACGAGGCATATACCCTTATTGAGACTATGGCAGCTAACGATTTTTAGAATCCTACATCTCGGATGCCACAACCCAAGGTTGCAGGTGTGTTGGAGGTAGATGCTATTACACAGTTGTCAGCACAGATGGAAGCGATGGTAAAGAAGATAGACACGATAGTAGAGGGCAAAATGAAAACAGTTGCCTTCGTTTGTGAAGTTTGTGCTGGGTCACACTCCACGGATCAATGTGCCATCAGCTCGGAGTCGGTGCAGTATGTGAGCAACTTCAGGAAAGACCAAGGTCAATTTACCACCCCAACAATCGAAATCATCCAAACTTTAGTTGGTCGAATAACCAAGGAAATCAACAAAGTCAGTTTCAACCGAATCATCAATTCCAGTCACAGCCAACTCAGCCACAGTATACACCGAAACCATCTTTTCCGCTGGGATTTTCTCAACAACAACAACAACATCACACTCCAGCTGCACCTCAGCAAGAAAAGAAATCAGAAATGGAGGAGATGATGATGAAATATATGGAAAATACAGAGGTTATGATCAAAAGCCAAGCAGTGGCTATTAAGAATCTGGAAACTCAGATGGGGCAGATGGCAAACATGCTTACAAACAGGCCCCAAGGTTCCTTGCCAAGTAACACAAAGATAAATCCTAGAAGAGACGGGAAGGAACAATGCCAAGCAATATCATTAAGATCTGGGAAAAATCTGGCAGACACTATAAGTCGTGCGCCCGCGCCTGAGGACACTAAGGAGGCCTCGTGGCTGTGCGAGGCAGAGCAGGTGATTGATGATGAAGAAAATCTGGAAAAATCTGAGTCGCAGCAGGTCGAGAAGGATACAACAGGTTCAGAGGAAAAGCCTAAGAGTTCAGTGCCACCAATTCACCCTCAAGTACCGTATCCGCAAAGATTAACTAAGCAGAGGGAGGATAAACAGTTTAGCAAGTTCTTGGAGGTATTTAAAAAGCTATAAATCAACATACCGTTCGCCGAGGCATTGGAACAAATACCAAGCTACGCAAAGTTTATGAAGGGTATATTGTCAAGGAAGAGGAGACTAGATGAGTTTGAGACGGTAGCCTTAACAGAGGAATGCAGTGCAGTGCTTCAGTAGAAATTACCTCCAAAGCTGAAGGATCCGGGCAGCTTCACAATTCTATGCACAATTGGAAAAATGAACTTCAGTAAGTGTTTATGTGATCTTGGGGCAAGCATAAATTTGATGCCCTTGTCAGTGTTTAACCAGTTGGGATTGCCGGCTCCAAAGCCGACAAACATATCATTACAGCTAGCTGATAGATCCATCACGTATCCACGGGGAATTGTTGAAGATGTGTTGGTTAAGGTGGACAAGTTTATTTTTTCGGCTGACTTCATCATTCTAGACTACGAGGAGGACAAAAGCATACCAATAATACTGGGGAGACCATTCTTAGCCACAGGCAGGGCTTCGATAGATGTGCAAAAAGGTAAACTCACTATGCGTGTTCAGGATCAGGAGATCACCTTCAACGTCTTTAAAGCAATCAAGTTACCAACGGATGACGAAGAATGCTTCATGGTTAACTTAGTGGATTGGGGCCTACAGGATGAGGTACATAAATCGGGGAATTATGGACCGTTGAGGTGTGTAACGAGTGAAAATTCAGAGTTGAAGGTAGAGCCATTGATGAAAGATGAAGTCATTAAATTTTAGGGTGCGGCGAACAATAAGGAAGACACCTCAATTCTTGACGTGACGTGAGATTCAGAGACAGTCAAGCTAATTGACTGTAACTTAGCGCTGGATGGGAGGCAACCCATTATTTCCACCTCCATTAAATTTTTTTTTGTTATTCATTTTAGATTATTCTAGTTAGTTATATCTACTTCATTTTTGATAGGATGTCAGATTTTCATGCTTGAATGTGTCGCAAGAACTGCTTTGCGAATATTTGCAAGATGTGAGCATTATGTGGCCACTAATTCATGCCTTAACAATGTGCATTAATGTCTATGCATGAACCATCATTGGACAACATCATTGATAGGCAGAGTGGAAGTGAACTTTAGCATTGCATATATCAGGATCGCGCGGCCGCGCAGCCTATATAGTAAAAACTCGTGCGCCCGCGCGTTAAGTCAATCAGGACAATAGTACATTCTGCAAGTCTCGTGCCCGCGCGCCCAACCCAGTAAAAACTCGCGCGGCCGCGCGCGACACCAGACTGAGACAGACCCAGATGTTTTAAAAATGTGTTGGAGCTAAGTGGGACTCTCATTTGAAATCAAAACAGGCGCGAAATTCTCTCAGTTTCCCTAACACACGTCTCTATCACTCTATCAGTTACAAATTGAAGTTGTGCATATCTCCATTACAATCCCACAATTATCTCCGCGTTCAAGGCCAATATCCACGCTCTCATCCACTGCTATAAAGCTAGGGATTCGAATTTGGTTGGCAGAAACAAAATTGAAGGTTATCACAACACAACCTCTCATTCACGCTCAGTAAGTTCATCTGAAGTTTCACTCAATTATCTGCAAATGGGTCCAAAGAGAGCACGATCATCTTCCTCTTCCTCATCCTCCTCCGGCAGTCAAGGGGTGGATATTGTTGACCACACCAAGTTTCTCAACTTGGAAGCCCAGCAAGAGTACTACCAAATCGTAGCAAAAACATTCATCAAGGAAAGAGGATTCAAACCAGAAGGCCGTGATGGACATCTTTGTGCCATGATCCAGGAACGAGGCTGGGGTGGACTGACTGCCTCACCCACGCCCATTCCGATGAGCATAGTCCGAGAGTTTTACGCCAATGGCAAAGTCACCATGAACAATACCTCTATGGTTCGAGGTGTCGAGATAGACTATAGACCCTTCGCCATCAGAACCATTTTGAGACTCACCGAGACACCACCATGAAGGGACTGCCAATTGGGTCACCGGTGCTCACATAGAAACAAACTTGGAGTTGGTGATTGCTGAGCTGTGCGTGCCTGGCACGAAATGGACATACAAAGTTGGTACGACCCAGCCGCGCATATTCCCAGCCGCAGCCCTAAATCGATATGCAAAGGCATGGAACTTGTTCATATGTGCCAAGCTAGTGCCTTCATCGCATCAGCACGAGATTACAGCGGAGAGGGCAGTTATTCTGTGGGGGATTATCGTCGGGAAGTATATTAATGTTGTCCATCTCATCCACCAGAATATGCTGCGATATCTGTGGGGAGGCACCACTGGGAGCATTCCACACGCTTCAGTGGTAGCGATGCTATGTGCTCATCAAGGATGCAACTGGGGAAACGAATAACTGCAATATCCAAGCCAGGACATCACACATGCCACAATTGCAAAAATTTAAGGACTGGGCCAGAGGCGTGCCACACCCACGCAGATTAGGATTCATCCTCCAGCCCATATTTCCTGAGCCATCACAGCAGCCACCTCCGACGGATGAGGCAGGCCCCTCGACACGACCCCAAGCACACACTGTTCATGGTGATCGCTAACTCCGAAGGTTGGAGCAAAAAGTCGACGCCATGTATGAAAATTTTGGAGCATTTGCTACGGGTCTCACGTGGGCTTTGGCCACAGCCTTTGCACAACAAGGAACAATGCTGGAGTGGCCCCAGTTTGGGACTGCAGTGCCTTATCCACCACCAGATTCACCACCCGAGGAGGGTGGTCCAGCCGATCATTAGGGGAGTTTTCTTGTACTCCTTACCTTCATTCAACGGGGCATTGAATATTATAAGTTTGGGGGTATTGGGGAGTAGTATAGTAGCATATAGTTAGTTTTTGCATATTTAGTTAAAATGTTGCATGGTTAGTTTCATAATTTAGTTGTTTTTGGTGTTATTATTTTATTGATAGAAATTTTTTGTTTTAGTTAATTTGCATATCTCACAAATTCTTTCTTTATAAAAATTCTTGCCTAGCCAATGATGATAGTGAATTGTGAAGGATTTTTAGAGTATATTGGATAACATGAACGTAGTTATAATGTTTTACACGATGGAATTCATGTTGCTGTTTAAATGCTTTCGGGTTGCACGGATGTGTTCACAATCACTTATAGGTATAAGAATTATGTGTTGCATTGCTTGTTAGAAAATGTAGTTTTAAAAAGAGAAAAATGTGGAACATGCATGTAGACTTAACAAACATCGACATTCAAACTTTAGGAAAACATGGGTATGCTATTTATATAAATAAAATAAAATAAAATAAAATAAAATGAAATGAATAGCAATAACGTGGCTAGTCTTATTTCGTTGCCCTGGCTACTTGAGTAAGTACGCCCGAGGGGATTGTCTCTACACATAGCGCCCTAAGGTCTTTCATGGTCTATGAGTCGTTGGTTGAAAGCTCGCTAAGGGGTAGTAGTGTTGCCTAATGGAATAAGGCATTGCACAGTCATGTATAAAAAAAAATAAAAAATAAAATAGCAATAAACACCGCGGGAAAGAGCGAAAATCGCCCTTGTGAGTAGCAATAAAGCAATTAAACCCATTGTTGAACTTTAGTTTGTTTGGATATGTTGAAACAATTTGCGTTGTATAAGTATACATGATTCTCAATTTAGGCTATAATTTTCTGTTTCGAGCATGTTAGCATATATATTCTTTGCGTGAATCCAGTTTTGGTGAACACTACACACACACAACATTTCTATAGCATGTATGAATTATCTGAGTGTATGATGTTATGACCATCGTTTAGTTTAAGCTTGTATTCCTGAATCTAGATAATTCGCTGAGGTATTTTGGGCTTAAATTCTGTTTAAGTTGGAATGTTGTGAGACTAGTTTGCATAGTAGTTTGGCTGCATAGTAGTGCTTTTGCATTTTTCTTTGTTATTTAGCATGCAATACTTGAGGGCAAGCAATAGTTCAAGTTTAGGGGTATTTAATAAGTGGGTTTTATACCTACTTATTGGATATCAATATACGCGAATTATGCCCATCTCAAGTACATTTCAGTCTGTTTTAGGTGCATTTCATGCTATTTTGTATTGCATGTACTTAAAACTCCTTTTGGCAAAAAAGTGCAGGAAATGGCCTAATTTGGTGGTGTTGGATGGCAAGAGGCGATTGGACGCATGGGTTGAGGCTGATAGATGCACGGCATGAGGATGCAGTGAAGCAAAGGGACTGATAATGAAGGAAGGAAAAGAATGAACAAGTAGCAGTAGCAGCAGCAGCAGCATGACAGAATCAGAAGCAGAACTAGAATTTGTAGACTGCAAGCCGCGCGGCATAATAGCCTTGAGATCGCGCGCCCGCACGAGCACTCAGCTGGACAGAGCATACATACTGTAAGTCTCGCACCCGCGCGAGGAACATACTAGAAGGGCGCGCGGTCGCGCGCGATGCTGAAGCTGTTTATTTGTTTTATTTTAATTTTTAATTAAGTGTGTGGAAGTTTTTTTTAAGCGAGGTCTGACTGGTGTCAGAGACACACGGGAATAACTTTTGACGTATTTTTATATCGTAATTAGGGTTTACTCTCTGGGAGAGATTCCAACGGAGAAAGAGGCCAAAACTCTACTTTTCTACGTCTTCTTGGGATTTGCTTCTAGAGTGGATTTGTTATTAGTATATGCTGTATTGTTATGCGGATTTGAATATTAATAGTAGTTCTATTCAGTAATTGGGTTTGATTGTTCTATCTTTCATCTTTCAGTTGTTTGTCTATTAGCCATGTTTAGATTTGATCCCATGATGGCTTTTGGTTCAGTCATGAACTAAACTCCATTATGGGATTCTAACGAATTTTAATATGTAGTTTGATTGTATGCTTGAATGCTGGATTGTTTTGCAAATCATATGAGATGCCTATCATGATTGTTTTGCATGTATGAATGCTTGATCACCATTCGTTTTAGTACTTGTATGGAATTGACAATGAACATGCAAGTATGGATTGTAATCATGATAGTGTACGTATATGGGGCTATTTTATATGGCTTGTGTATTTTGTGAACCAGATAGACATATACTATTTCACCGTATGAGTTAGAATAAGGGCTTGTACTTAAATTCAATATAGTTGCAATTTCACATAGACATATAGTGATTTTGGTTATATTGATGATTACATAGAGTCTATCATCTGTGGATGTTGTGTAAGTAGGTCATAGTGCATTGAAAAATGGCTATGACTCTTTTAGTGCTCTTGGCTACTTTCCTGTGATATGTGAGCAAGTCATACATGATAGTGGTGGTTGAATGAAATATTAAATGAAGTTAGGATCCCATTACTCTCAGATTTGATTTATTCCGTTGTTATTATTGTTTTAGTCGTTATTTGCAATTTGAGAACAAACCAATCTTATTCATTAGTTTGAGCATATAAACATAGTGATTTAATTGATGCATAGTGATTTGAATTAAACAACTTTCCCTGTGGGATTAATACTTTACTTGCTCTGTATTACTTGTTGACGCATGTATGCTTGCATGAGTTAGAGCTCTTTTGTTAGGACTAAAAAAAAAGAGGCAACACTAAGTCTTTGTACGTATGTTCTTTGAAGGATTTTACATATAAGCATGTTTATTTACTTTTAATATCAAATTTGAATATGCAATTCCCAACAATCTCCCCCTATTTGATGTTGACATAACCAAGGACATTTGTATCATAATCATCAATTTCTAAATGCAGGATGCTAGAAAGAAAATATGACTTAGTGTTTCAGTGAGTAACTGAAATCTCTAGAGAATAAGCATGAATTTATTGATGTTTGTAAAAATAAATATTACAATAAAGCATAGTCACATTAATAAGAAATAAATTTTAACTTATCTCTATTTCTTCTGCCTTTTTCTTCTTGGAGGATTGGTATGCTCTGCAGCTCTCCTTCTTCTGCTGGCTTCATTTCTCAATGCAATGTCTTCCATCTCGCTTTAACTTAGTCATTCTCCATGATCATGTTTGTTCATAAAGGCAGGGTCTCCAGTTCAGGTCATGGAGTCTGATAGCGAGGTTGTCTTGTGGGAGGACTCCTTGAAGATTGAGCAATTTGTTTTCCTCTTCCTTTACCTTTATCTCCTTCCCATTTATTCTCCCCCTTTATGTCAGCACCAAGGGTTTGAATGTCTTTAGATAGACCATTCATGCCTTGGAAAAGTTCGTGGAGCTGATTCCTAGATTGAGCAATGTCTTCACGATTTTCTTGAACCAGAGAATCAGTTTGAAACTTGTGCTTTTGTAGAATGGCCAAAACAGTGTCTGTTTGTTACATTTGACTTATAGAGTATTCTTAAAATTCTTTCAGGGAAGATCGCATGCTTGAGAGGCTCTCCATAACAAGTTTGTTTTGAGTCTCCTTAGTCTGCTATAGAAGGATAATTGCTTCCTTATGCTTTCAGGAAGATTAAAAGTGAATTTGATCCCTTTCATTTATGCTTTGGATCATTTCCTTGATGATCTCCCGAAGCTTCTTTGTGAACTCAGAACTCAGACTGTGAGGAAGAGTGTTGGCACCATCTATCAAGTGGTTCATCCTTGTATGAACAAGCAGAGAGTGAGTTTCAAGATCTTCTTGAATATCTGTAGTTACTTTTTATGATGCACTAGTCAGCTTAGATTTGGTAGGAAGATCTAAGAGAAGCTCTAGTATTTGCTGGGTGCCAGGAGGAGAGGCTATTGTATTTTGGTTTTGTAGGTTTGAGAGAGCAAGAGCAAGATCAAAATAATTATTGGTTGAGGAGGAAGGAATGTCCGAAGGAGGTTCAGGTGTGGGGGTTTGAGTTGTGGGATGAGAGGTTGTTGAAGCTGGTGAAGTAGTTGAGTCTACGATTTGAGTAGGAGTGATATTCACATAGTGAGAAATGGTTGAAGGCTGTATTAATATGAAGTTAGGCATATTTGGTTCATCAATTACATAATGTTGGGATTCTGTAGTTAGAAATTGGTTTAGTGGATGAAGAGTCACTTCCAACCATCTTGGCAATTCATAGAATTGGTTGAAGTTTGATGGAGGGCAGTAATTAACTCTGAAAGAGATGGGAATTAATTGTACCTCACGCCCATTTTTTGAAAAAGGGTGGTTAGTGATCAGCTTCTGAGCAAACGTGAGGTTTCTTGGAAATCCATGAGCTAGAACTGAAATTGTTGGATAAGCTTTGAAGGTTCAGAACATGTGATCCCAGGAGTTAAGAATTTGGGCTCTATGATAGGTCATCATTGGTAAGTAGGAGAACGGCTGATTGTAGTTGGCTCTCCTATATCCATCCCAGCCCACAGCTATAATCTCAACTTCATCTTCTTCTTCCTGATCTTCATTTGAAATTTCCACTACTTCCTCATTTCTTATTTGTCTTTCAGCCCTTTCTACTTCTATAGCTTCTATACCTTCTATTTCCACATCTTCTTGCATCTCCCCCTCAGCAGTAGCTATTTCGGGCATAGGGACTTCGAGATGCTTCCCCTCAATCTAATCATTTATTTGTTCTTCAGGTAGCTCCCCCTCAGTTGAAGCACTTATCTGTACAGGGGCTTCAAGAAGCTCCTTTTCTGCAGCTATTTTTTTTCCTTCTTCCTTCAGGGCTTTCTCATTATCAAGAACATATTTCTTGACAAGCCTTCTCTTTGTTCTATTGGGCTAAGCCACAGCCTCGACACTCTCTTCAGCTTTAGCTTTGACAGTTGGTTTAGGCTGAGATGCAGCTGTAGCATCCACCTCTGAAGTGATTGTAAGTCTGGACTCTACGATCAGTAATGACTCTACGATCGAGGAGAGTGAAGACTTCTTTATCTTGTAGCTGCGTTTTCCCTTCTTAAGCAGCTGAGAGATTGTGGATCTGTCTTCTTCCTCTTCAGACTGTTGCTCCTTCTTCATTTCCTTTAGAATTTCTATGTCCGAGCTCTCTTGGGGCGCATCAGTGGTTGAGCCTTGAGGTTCTTCTGTTGCTTAAACTTTCATTTTCCTCTTACCCTTGCTTTTTCTGATCAAAGCAATGGGTTCCTCTTGATTAATTTCTTCTTCTTCTTCAACTTCCTTCACAACAGACATGTTTCCTGGTGGCCCAGATACCTTCACTTCACCAGTCCTTCCACTAGATTCAGACATCATCCTTACATTTTCTACAGGGTTTCTTTTCCAGTTTTGAAACAGCTGCTGGGTTATTCTTCTGTTAGGGTTGATGGGTTCTCCTTCCTTATCCCCAATTTTGTCACCCAGAGCCGATTGCAAAATTATTCTTATGTACCTCCCATATAGCATTTTTCCAGAGCTCTTCGTCTTCTTGGAGCTAAGCATCCACTTCCCGATCCAATCTATGAGCAGAGCACCATAGTTGAGTTGAATTCTGAAGCAGATAGTTGTCATGAGTTTTAGTTGAACTTCATTTATAGAGTCGTGGCCAGAGCTTTTACAGCATGTACATTTCCCAACAATGTCAGCCATAAATTCATATTTTTGGGAAAACTCTTTCTTCTTGTACCCCTTGACATTTTGAGACTTTGTGTGGTGCATCTTCTTCAGACCTTCATGGAAGTCGATGACACTCATAGATACGAGTCCCTTTGATTTAAAACCTAGGGCTAGGCTTATTTCTTCAGCTTTGAGTCTAATTTGCTCCCCCTTGACCCTTGTAGTGATAATGTTGTCTTCAAAGACTCCATTGTTATAGAACTCTTTCACCATCTTCGGATAGATCCTTGTGCTGGTGCTTAGAGCTTCTTCAAGACCAGTTTTCTTCAGAAGAGATAGAATTTTGTAGGACTGTGGGTCAGCTGTCTTGAATTCATCGAAGCAGAGTTGGTAACCAGATATAACATTGGAAGTAGTCATTGATTTTCTTGAACAGAGGTTGGTTGATCATTCTGAAAGTTAAGGTTTTTATTGAGAGAGAGAGAGGAATGAGCTTTTGAAATTTTGAGGTGAATTTTCAAAAAGGCATTTTCAAGCTGTATTTGTAACTTCCCTCCATACGATCTAAAGAGTGGGGCACGTGTAGAGTTCTGTCGAGCTCCACAATTTTAAGTAATATGGAAAGTATTGATCTGCCCTTAGCTCCCCCTGAGCTAGTGTATCCTTTGGGGAGACTACGATCGTTGAGGCTGCTCTACAATTGTTGAGTTTACTACTGAACTTACTCTACGATCATTGTCTTTCCTAGTCCTTATGTTAAACTCTGACTTAGCATTCCTTCTAGGTTAAGGTAGCTCAGGAAGGGCCAACCTCTTAGACTGATCTAAGGGTCACTTGAGGTGCTTATTAGAAGGGTTGCTTGGATTTGATAGGAATGATGTCATCACAAGATACTTCTCTATCATGTCGAGACTGTTCTACGATCGTGGTTTCTCTTTAGTAATCTCTACGATTTTAACAAAGCCTTTTTATCTGCATGGTTAGCATAAACAAGAGCATAGAGTTTATGGTTGTAGATTTAGCATACCTAACTCAGTTATCAATTTATTAAATTTGGATTCATCTAAAGGTTTTGTAAAGACATCAGCAAGTTGATTTTCAGTAGGGATGTATTGTAAAGATATAGTTCCATTTTGAACATGATCCCTAATAAAATGATAACTTATTTCTATATGCTTAGTCATAGAATGCATGACAGGATTATGTGTTATTGTTATGGCACTTGTGTTATCACAATGAACAAGTATAGATTTGAAATCAAACACATAGTCTGCTAGCTAGTTTTTTATCCATAAGATTTGAGCACAGTAGCTGCCAGCAACAATGTATTCAGCTTCTGCTGTTGATGTTGATACTGAATTTTATTTTTTGCTAAACCAGGACACAAGTCTGTTTCCTAGCAACTGACAAGTGCCACTGGTACTTTTCATGTTAATCTTACAACCAACAAAATCAACATCTGTATATCCTATTAGTTCAAAGGAGGACTCCTTGGGATACCAAAGTCCCAAGTGAGGTGTGCCTTTGAGATACCTAAAAATTCTCTTTACAATAGTTAAGTGTGATTCCTTAGGATTAGCTTAAAATCTAGCACATATACATGTTGCAAACATTATCTCTGGTCTACTGGCAGTTAGATATAGAACAGACCCTATCATACCTCTGTATTGAGTAATATCAATACATTTACCTTTCTCATCTTTGTCAAGCTTAGTTGCTGGAGCAATTGGTATTTTCATGGGAGAGGCTGATTCCATGTCATACTTCTTAAGTAAGTCTTTAATGTACTTGGCTTGGTTAATGAAAATGCCTTCATCAGTCTACTTCACTTACAGTCCAAGAAAGAAATTTAGCTCACCCATCATACTCATTTTGAACTTGCTCTGCATAAGCTTGGCAAATCTCTTGCATATGTTTTCATTAGTAGAACCTAAGATAATATCATCTACATATATTTGAACTAGTAAGATTTTATTTTTGTGCTTCCAAAGAAATAATGTGGTATCTACTCTACCTCTAGTGAAGCTATTTTCAATAAGAAAGTTATTTAGTGTTTTGTACCATGCTCTAGGTGCTAGTTTAAGTCCATATAAGGCTTTGTCTGATCTATAGACATAATTAGAGAGAGTTGAATTGATGAAACCTGGAGGTTGCTCCATATATACTTCTTCTTGAAGTTCACCATTCAAAAATGCACTCTTGACATCCCTCTGTAAGACTTTGAACTTCATGTGGGCAGTAAAGGCAAGGAATATCCTTATTGCTTCTAGTCTGGCAACGGGTGCGAAGGTTTCGTCGTAGTCAATGCGTTCTTCTTGAAAATAACCTTTGGCCACTAGTCTTGTCTTGTTCCTTGTGATTACTCCATCTTCATCCATTTTGTTTCTGAAGACCCATTTGGTGCCAATAACTGGGTGACTTCTTGGTCTTGGGACTAATCTCCAGACTTTGGTTCTTTCAAACTGATTCAGTTCCTATTGCATGGCTTCTATCCAACTCGAATCTTCCATAGCATCTTATATATTCTTGGGTTCTATTTGAGACAGAAAGCTCAAATAGAAACACTCATTCTGAGTGGCAGATCTTATCTTGACTCTTGTATTTGGGTCTCCAATGACCAGGTCTTGAGTGTGGTCTCTTGCCCATCTGTTTCCTGTTGGAACATCTGTTCTGGTGCCTTCTTGTCTGAATTCTTCAAAATGAACCTCTGTCTCTTGATGTAGGGGTTCGTCGTCTGGTGTAGCTCTTTCTACGATATCTTCTTCAAGCTCGATGATTTCATCTTCTGGGGCTACGATCATGGTGTTGAGTTCGACCACTTCGTTCGTAGTGTCTGAGTTGTCGATCGTAGTGTCCTGAGGCATAACTTTGTCTGAGTCTGTTTCATCGAAGATGATATGAATAGAGATTTCAACACTTAGCGTCTTCTTGTTGAACACTCTATAGGCCTTTCTATCTGTGGCATATCTAAGAAAGATTCCTTCATCTGACTTGGGTTGAAACTTAGTCAGATATTATTTTTCATTGTTGAGAATGTAGCTAGCACAGCCGAACACATGGAAATAACTGACATTCAGCTTTCTTCCTCTCCATAGTTCATAGGGAGTTTTCTTTAATGTAGAGTGCACAAGAGACCTGTTCTGAGTATAGCACATAGTATTGATAACTTCTGCCCATAAGTATTCAGGCAGACGAGCTACTGTTAGTAGAGTTCTTCCAGCCTCAATTAATGTTCTGTTCTTTCTTTCAGCTACTCCGTTTTGCTATGGAGTTCGTGGGGCTAAGAAGTTATGACTGATGTCATTGTCTGTGCAAAACTGATCCATCTCAGGGAAGTCGAATTCTCTACCATGATCACTCCTTATAGCCTTGATTTTCTCCCCTTTTTCGTTCATCATCAGCTTGAACATTTTGATGAGTTGGGAGCTTGTCTCATCTTTAGAGTTTAGAAAGAACACCCATATAAATCTGGTGTAGTCATCCACTACGACCAATGAGTATCTCTTCCCTCCAAGGCTTGTTGTTAAGATTTGCCCAATTAGATCCATGTGTAGTAATTGTAAGGGCTTATCAATTGAGTTCATCGTCTTGCCTTTGAAGAAGCTCCTAGTATGCTTTCCAAGCTGGCAGATGTTGCATGGCCTTTCTTTGACAAAGTTGAGGTTGGGTAATCCTGCTACTAGATCTTTGGAGGCTAGTTTTGACATACTCTTGAAGTTGAGATGAGATAACCTTCTCGCCATAGCCAGCTGATTTCTTTAGAGGCTTTAGCAAGAAAGCATATTGTTTCATCAGAACTCAGTTGATCAAGATTAACAGTGTAGACGTTCCCTTCTCTTATTTCGGTCAGCTTTATAGAAGAGGTCTTCAGATCTCTGACTTGACACTAATTGTTGAGGAAGGTAACTTGATGACCCTTGTCGCAGAGTTAGCTTATGCTTAGAAGATTGTGCATTAGTCCTTCCACATAGGCTACTTTGCTGAAGGACACTACACCATTTCCAGCTGAGCCATATCCTCTTGTCTTGCCAGAGCCATTGTCTCCAAAGATGATTGTTGGACCCTTATTCTCCATGAAGTTATACAGGAGGGCTTTGTTCCCAGTCATGTGTCGTGAGCATCCACTTTCCAGATTCCAAGTTGTGATCGTGGAGCTCTATTCCTGCAGTGAGGTTTAAGCTCTCATTTTGGTACCCATACTTGTATGGGTCCTATCTTGTTAGTACCCTTGGGGACCCAAATCTGCTTGATTTTGGGTTTAATATGCAGAAGATTATTGTAACATACTGCAGCCTTATGACCAATTTTATCACATACAAAACATCTAGCATGATGCATGCTTATGTGTGCTGGATTCCTTCTCTATTTGGACTTATGTGGATTCTTGGTAGCCCTTCCTTTATACTGATTCTTCTTTTTCCATGTATCCTTGTGATTCATGATTTGTGAAGAGTGAAACTTAACTCTACTATTCCTACCTGGTTGGTTTGTGGAGTTGATTTTGCTCGACTCTACGATCCTTTGAGGTTAGAGAGTAGTGACTAAGCTACTCTTCTCTTTTTTAAACCCTAGGCCAACATGGAATCCGTTATGCCTTGGAGCATAGATTGGATCAGAAGATCAGGGATGGACTGGTTCTTCCTTCTGTGAGGATTTCACAAATGCAATGCTTCTATTGAAGTTTGAAACATTACTGGTGTTAGTTTCCTTTGACTTTTCCACATATGGTTCTGAGGTGGATTCCCCAAAACCTAAACCTGTTATGTCAGGTGTACTTCTCTGACTGGAGATCAGGGAGTCCATGGATGAAGAGAATCTATTCCACATTAAGATCGTCTTTTCTAGTTCCTCAATCTTAGAGGTTAGATTTGACTCTCTTTTTGCATTAAGTTCATTTGTTTATCTTAAGAGTTTATTCTCAGCCTCAAATTTAGAGAGAGAGTTAGCACTTAGAAGAGTTGTTTCCAGTTCTTCCTGAACTTTCTCTTTCTCTTTTTAAAGAAGAGAGTAATCTTTGGACAGAACTCTGAACCATTTCATGTATTGATGCAGATCAGTTGTTATGCCATGTAGTGCAGTTCTTAAATCATCACTATCTACATCAGGAGAGTTAGAGTCAAATACCTCATCGATACTTACTTCATTATGGTCAGCGCTTTTCTTGTCCTTTGCATTTTTGGCCTTCAGACATAGATTTGCTACTTGAGGATCTTCATCATCTCCAAACTCAGAACCTATTTCGTTATCTGAGTCACTCCATGATCCTCCAGCTACATGACCTTTATCTTTCTTTTGGAGCCTTTTGTTGCCTTTGAACTCCTTCTTTGCATTTGTTCTCCTCTTGAGCTCTTCTCTAAGAGGTTTGTTTTAATTTGCAATAAAATGACCAGGCTTCTTGCAGTTGTAGCATAGGTCGTTGATATGCTCCTGGCTGTTGTTGTTGTTGAATTTCTTAGGTCTGCTGCTTCTGCCTTTACACATGAATCTCTTGAGTCTTCTTACCAGCATTACAATATCCTCGTCATCATCTTCCAAAGAGTCAGAATCATTTTCAGCATGAGCTTTGGAGATGGTTTCTGTTACTTTGAGAGCAACTCCTTTTTCCTTCTTTCTTCCTTTAGATAGAGTTTCTGCCCTTTGGGTTAGCTCCAGTTCGTAGGTAAGAAGGTTGCCATAAAGTTGTTGAATAATCATTTCATAGAGATTCTTTGATTCTCTAATGGCAGTGATTTTGGCATCCCACTTGCTTGGTAAAGCTCTCATGAATTTTATGATCAGATCTTTGTTTGGATAGATCTTTCCAAAAGCTCAAAGAGAGTTGAGCAGCACATTGAATCTTTCATAGGCGGAAGTGATGTTTTCTCCTGGAACATGGGTGAACATTTCATATTGTTGAGTCAGAAGAGATTGCTTATTTTCTCTGACTTCTTCAGTTCCTTCGTGCATAATGAGCAGTGCTTCCCAGACTTACATGGCAGTTTTGCTATTGACCACATTTTCCAACAAATCATCTTCTAAAGACTGGAACAAAATGTTATTGGCCTTTTTCTCTAGTTGGACAGCTTTCTTTTCGTTGTCAGTCCATTCGGTTTTGACCTTGATTTGAACTTTGTTGATCTTTTGGAGTTAATGCAAGCTTTGTTGGAATGTATGGCCCATTCATAATAGTTTCAAATAGCTCTTCATCTATTGAGTCCATGTAGGCTTGCATACGAACTTTCCAATTGGCAAATTTGTCTTTGTTGCACATTAGTGGCTTGCTGCCTCCTCTAGTCTTGGATTCGCTTATCAAATGTGCCATTTGATCTACTCAAGCTTTGTAACCTGATTGAGAGAACCTACTCTGATATCAATTGTTAGTTCCCGGAGGCACAATGGTTCTCTAGAAGGGGGGTTGAATAGATAATTTAAATATTTTCTTTTTCTAAATTACTTGTTAGATTTGTTAATAAATTAACCACATCGGAATATAAGATTTGATTGTTCCCCTTTAAGATAAACCAAGTCAATAGGAGATAAGCAGTTATAACAGATATAGCAGTTATAGCAAGAATATAGAAGACACAATGTTTTTAAGTGGTTCAGAGCACTCAAAGCTCCTAGTCCACTCTTCTACTCCTCGAGTAGGAAATCCACTAAAGATATCTTTACAAACTGTGAATCACTTAGATTCCTTCAAGACCAGCAGTCTTGGAACTTCTTAGTTCACTTAGAAATCTTCAAGTCTAGCAGACTTGGTACACACTTAATGAGAGTTGAGTTCTTGGGTGGTGCTACTCAGTTGCTGTTAAGCATGTGTTCGAAAGAACTGAGTAGTTGAGCAAGCTTTCTTTTCTTTGATCGTAGAGTTGATCGTTGAGTGTTCTTCAGCTTTTTTGTTTTATTCTTGGTTGTTTGTATCTGTGTCTGATGATTTGTATATAAAGGAGCCTTTGAAATATGTCTGTTTAAAGGCGTCCATTGAAGCATTAACTGCATCAAATATTTCTAAGCACTGATGGTGACTTCCTGGAAATTTGTTATTCAGCCGTCTGACTTATTGACACGCCAGACTGCTATCTCACCTAACACTTGAAAAAGCTTTTTTAGCAGGCATGTAGTCCTTTTCCTTAGCTTCTTCAATACGCTTCTTCAATACATACTAAGGATGAGCATTAGGATTCCCGAAAGCCTCGACGTCTATAATCCATTCTTCATTTGTAGAATTTCCTTCTTCAGCTAATGGACATAGTTCAATGTTTTTGATGCTGACAGGAGATACACTACGATCATGATTGTGATGTCTTGTAATATTCATATTTGCTTCAGCCTGATAGAAGAGAACACTACGATTTAAGCACTGGTAGACTACGATCTTTAACTTGCTTGTTTTTGTAGACTCTATGCTTCCGAGAGCAGACTACGATTCTTGACTTGGCTCGGCATGCGATTGGACAAACTCTACGATTTTGAGTGAGGCCCTCCAAAGCAGACTACGATTCTGTAGCAATTTTCTCGATACTCTATGATTCTGCATTGGCTTCTGTAATCCCTCGACTAGCTCGATAGACTACGATTCTGTTGATGCCTATCTATTACATCTCAAAATAGATCAACCTAATAGTTTTGATCTTTTCATCTATACATTCATTTACAGAGTGATAAACATTAAGCACATATCAACCTAACAATTTTGATCTTTGCAATTCCCAACAGATTTCTTCCTGGGGAGATTGAGACTAGAGATATAGTTAGGAGTGCAAGAACTAAATCCCAAGAGTTTGAAGGAACTAATAAGGCTATCTAGGGTGGAGGAAGCTAAACTTGATGCTTGGCTTAAGATGTGTAAGACTGTCAACAGACCTATTGCCAGTCCATTAGTGTCAGCACTTGTGATCACTCCATTCAACAAACCAGAAATCCACACCAATTTGGAAGCTGTGAGGTCCTTACCAGTAAAAGGGTTGACAAGGGATCAGATTAATGAAAAGAGAAAAAAAAGGGTTATGCTTCTCTTGTGATGAGCCTTTTAGAAAAAAACATGTATGTAAGAAACCACACCTGTTTATGATATTGCCATATGAGCAATCTGGAATAGTAGATGACGTGACAACCCGAAAATTTAGAGGATCTTGAATGATTAAGTTAAAGGTTAAAGTTTAAAACCTAGAGTGAAAATAGAGGAATAATTTAAATTTTTTAAGAAGAACCTATATGGTTTACTATTTGAAAAAGAATTGAGAAAATAAGGGTTATGACCTTATAAACTGACTTGGTGTTCTGGGTTTGTTGAAGAACATCCCAAGAACACTATTAGTGACTGATTTATCGCCAGAAGCCCCTATAGCGACACTTAATTATGAAAAATAATTATTTTAATTAAATAAATCAAATAAAATGGTTTTTAATTATTAAAAATGCAAAATAAATTCCGAAAAATTATTTTAAAGTCCAAAAATTAGTTTTTAATTATTTTGAGTATATTTCATAAATATTTAATATTTTTAGAATATAAAAAGTATTTAATTTATTTAATTATAATATTAAATAAATTATTTAAAAATAATTTAAAATCATGAAAAATTATATTATGGTATAAGAAAGTATTTTAAGTTATTTTTAGTGACTTTTAATATTTTGTGAGGAATTTCATTAATTAATCAATATTAATGATAATTAATTTATTTACTAAATATATTAAATAAATTATAGAAAAATAGAATTAATGATTTAAAAATCATATAAAAATGATTTAAGTGATATAAAAATACTTTAAGTTATAACCTATAACTTTTGATAAGGTATTAAAAATACTTTAATATATTATAATTATATTATAATATTGTGTTACGATTTTCATTATTATTTAGTATTATATAAATATTAATGATAAAGGAATATTGTGGTATTTGTATTAGATAAATACGATATAAGTGATCAAAAATTATGATAAATGATATTAATTATCTGAAAATTATTATGAGACTTAGAAAGTTATTTTGACTGATAATAAAATTATTTAAGTTAATGGTTAAGTGTTTCACCAGAGTTTAATTGAACTTAAACTCAAAATTTTGTCCAACTAGACCGTTGGGATGTTAGAATTGTGTCGGGTTCAACTTAGACTGCAATAGTTTGACTTGATACCGAGTTTTATGTGAGTTATAGACTGATAGGATTACGTGATACTGTGTTTAGGTTATTTTAAATATTGTGATGATATTATTCTAATTTGTATATCGATATTATGTATATATTAGGTTCAGACAAAGCTAATTAAATTGCGTAGCAGTAATCAACAATTCAGGCAAGTTTTATTTAACTCTACTAAGAGTTGTTTCATTTAGATATGCTTATGGTTAATCATTGCTGATTGCCATTGTAGAATTATACTTTGTACATATTGCATGTATAAGTCAGGTATGAAAAGCTGATCACCTTCATTACCAGTTGGTCCAGATATATTTGTTCATGTTTAATACTTGTTCAGTCAAAAGTTTGTTCCTGCTAGTTCACAATTATATTATTGAATTATAGCCAGCTTATTATTCAGACTCTTTCAATCATGATATGTCTTAATAAATTTAAACTTGCTGGGTAACTTTTATGCTCACCCTTGCTATATTCTGATTTAACATTGCAGATTAAGGCGAAAACATCGGATACAGGAAAAAGGGTTAAAGCCAAGTTCAGCTTGGGATAAAGTGTGCAACTAATTTGTAATAGAATAGTTTAATAAATATGTTATATGTCTGATAGTTTATGACTTGTGTATAAGTTAAGGTTACTCGATTTTGGGGGAAATAATGTGTACATTTATTGTATAAACAATTTATGTTTATATCTTCCGCAAATAGTGATAGAATGATTGTTCTGAATCCGCGGTGATTTGGGACCCGGATTTGGGGCTCTCACATTATAAATAATGATAATTATATCATTCTTTACGTCTTACAAGAGTGACTTTCATCCGTCACTAAGGATACATAACAGTTCCTTAAACTATTCTATAGTTTAATTAAGCTATTCTACATTACAAGTCTTGGCTTGATTTTCACGCTCATTTAAATACTGAATGCACTCCGTCTGGATACCGGTCCGTTTGATCTTTACGGGATCCTTAAGTTCTTCTACTCGTACACTGAAAATATTTTTTATTTAAAGCATGTGTGAGCATTCAATTACTCAGAAAATCATATATGTTGAATAAATAACTTCAAGAATTTAAACATTCTTTTAAAACTTCAATAACCGAACAAATGTTATGAAGCAACTTGAATAATAGGAATAAACTTTGATTCCTATCATTGTAAAACATTATTCACATTCACTTTGAAATACTTTCATTCTTCTACCTTTTTCATACACATTCTGTCTGGCTAGAATTATTAGCACATACTTAATTAACAATAATGATTCATGTATAAACTGAACATTTTCATATTGAACAGTTCAACCACAGAACAATTCATCTCATAGAAACACCGAAGTGTTAAAATTGTGGCATAAGGCCTCATACATTCTACCACTTTGTACAAATATCACACATTTACACATAGATAAAACTTCTCATGTTTAACATCTGAGAAAGTTTAAGAAACTAACATTCATATTAAACATGAATGAAAATAGAAAACTTGCCTTACGCACATCTATAGTTTACAGTTTACGCTAAACTGCTCATCGCAATCCCTATATATCACATAAGGAATAACATGTACCAATTAGTCATACACTTGACTTTTTTTTTTGCTTAATTTTGTTTGTATATAAAAAAGCAAAAAGCTAAAGATATTACAGTGGAGATCATAGCATAACCCTCTTCTCCCGAGAGGATTAAAGCACCTAGAGACTAGGAAAAAATAATTGCCTAACCTAATATTAATCACCCTCACAACCCGAGGTTAAGAAAGAGACAACAGAAACTAAAACATTTAGCTACAAAGTAAACTCCATGTGTGGCATCAAAATACAATAAAAACAACATTTGGTCATTATACCCCACGTGGGAGGCAGCAGGCTGGCATAAGCAATTCAAAAAAATAAATATGAGAAAAGTAGGCCCCCATTGCGCTACCCAAGACCTGCAAAAACACTGCCCCAGCCTGACCTATCAGCATATATCGACGGCTACTGGAAACAGTGTAGAACAACAACTCCCAAAACTAGCCAAATAACCAGCCGAAAATCTCATCGGCAGAACCTTCCATTTGGCCAAAAACAATCATACCCAAGCTAAAGAAATTAAATGAAACAACGAGCAAGGATTGATAGAAATCAAAATGACAGCAACCAAGTACCATAAAAAATGAAACAGAATCCAAATCTGAACATTAACAACAGAAAGAACTAAAGCATGATATCCGGATATGTAACACATAGTCATGGGTCAATTCCAAAGCTAGATTCAAACCAAATCAAAGATAAATAAGGACAATCTTAAAAATTGGAAACACAACCCAAGAGTTCAAACCAAATCTGAGCATGAAAAAACAATTATAGAATAAAAACCCATGAAACCCAGATAGGAAGCACACGGATAACAAGCTCAAAGGACATGGCTGCGCAGAACCAGCGAAAAATAGGCCAGAACCCATATGTTGGCGAAACTAGAGCCAAGGACCATAAACCAGCCGAGCCCAGATAACCCACGTGCTGCTACATAGGACAGCAAAAAACCACATAGGGAGCAACCAACGAGCCCATGACCGCATAAACACTCCATCCATAACAAACCAGTTGAATAAGTCAAGGTGGTTTATTTTCGATTAGCCGCATTGCAGTTTTCCTAGTGGAAACCTTTAAGCATGATTTGAGGGCTGGAAAGAAGATAGTAGCTAAAGCATCTTTTATAGCAATATTAGCTATCTAAGTGAACCTTTAAGCATGATTTGGTTTAAGCTTAACTTTACTTCTTAGGGTTCGTGTTCTTGCAATCTAAGTTTACGCGACCAACTTTCTTTATCGTTTTACGGCGTTATGACATCCAGAGATGTCTTAACTCATACGATCATCATCTTTGATGATTTATATTCTTATCTTCTTCTAATAACCTTTCTAGGACTTAGCACACATCGAATCTCTACTAGTATTCCATATGGTACTCTGAATAGTTTCTCACAAACAACTAACAATCTTGTTTCCCATCTCATCTACACTGTCTTTCACAGCGAGTTAGATCAGTTGCTAGTTCGTATATACCTCTGCTCTCTGAAGGAATTGTTTAGCCTAGTTCCCATATGTCAACCATTAAAGATTACGATTGTACCACAACTTAAACTTAACTTATCCGAACCATTAAAGTGATAATATTCATTAAGTTGATTTTACATTACCTTATCATCTAAGTCATACAGTCTTTTGTATACCTAGAACAATCATTCAATATTAATACTACGCTTTCATAGCGTTAAGCATGTTACATTACCTTATTCATATCTTATAACGTCCGGTTCACTCGGCTCGGAACGTTATCCAAGTTATAATCATTAACTCGGCTTCTTAACGTTATACGCCATTGTCTTTAATTTAGTTTCTTCACTGTTCACATGTTTAATCATTAGTCTTCATTACCTTACGGTCAAACCATACACGATGTGTAGGTTTTGCCCATTTAATATTCGCGTACACCCTTACGTTGGCTAAAGTGTTTAACGCTTACATTTCATTTAAACATTCTCTATCTGTTGACTCACACTCGGACTTTCATTAATCTTATTACTGTTCATTACGGCTTTCTTGATAATTCATATCTTACTTGCTACCTTCATCTACGTTTAAGTCATACAACCAATGTATACTTAGAACATTCGCACCACGCGAATATGATTCACGAGAATCGTTTACGTATTCAACGTTCACATTGTTCGTCGTTTAAACCTTCATTAAACTTTTACTTAAGGTTTTAATCACTCTCCTTCATTATCCATTACATGAACACTACGTTCATCATCCTTTCTTAATGTCGAAGCCATATAGTTCGTTGTATGCTAAGACCGATAGTTCATCGTAACTACGTTGCGTTTACATTCTTTATCTTTTAATTCTGTTCAATCTTTTCTTTCAACCTTCACTAAAGGGTTAAATCACTTGTTTAAGTGTTATATTAGGTGAACTATATGTTTATTATCTTTCTTTATACTTCCCCGAGGAGTTAAGCAGTTAAAAGCTCTTCTATGGGTTTTTCCCTGTACCAGCGCTGCAGCGCCGGTTCCCTTTGTTATTAGTGGCGCTGCAGCACATATTAGCAGTAGCTGAGTCCCCGAGCTAGCGCTACGGTGCAGCCTTTCAAGGCATAACTGGCGCTACGGCACTAGGTCTAAAACTCAATTTTTTTTCTAAGTGTTGAATATGTTTGAGACGCTTATTTTGAAATCTCATAACTTCTTCGTTATAACTCAGAACGAGGTCGTTCCTGTAGCATCCCCAAATCCCGGTCCTAATCACCAAGGATCTGGTATACTATTTCTATAACTATTGCGGAAGATATAAACATAAATTGTTTATACATTAAACTTTTATACATCATTCCCAAGGTCTACAACCTTAACTTAATACATACCTTCAATATCTTAGAAGATTTACAATACTATTTTCGTCAGAAAATTTAATAGATCTAACTGCAATGTAATTTAATCTTGCACTTTGACTTTGCCTTTGTCTTTACTCGAGCTTTCATCTTAATCTGAAAATTTTTATCATGATATAGCAAGGGTGAGCATCAAATTTGCCCGGCAAGTTAAATTTATTTGAGGATATATCATGATTGAAAGAATTTAATAAGCTTTCAAGTTTTCAACAATATAATAATTGTGAAATAACATGAATCAAGTTTCAATAATTTCATGACTGAATCGATAATGTTTGAAGGTCAACAATGACCATAAACAATTTAACTGAACCTTATGGTAATGAAGGTGATCAGCCTTTCATACCTGATGAACATATGCAACATGCACTAAGTGCGAATCAATAATCAGTTAAGACATGAATAATCATCAATAATCATTCACTAACATACTTTGAAATATAACTCGAGTTTGAGTTAAGGAAACTTGCCTGATTCGTTGACTACTGCTACGCAGTTTAAGTTAACTTCTTTTGGTAAGACCTATCATTAATAATAAGATTGGTCTTTCAATCAGCATATTCTACTTTGTATCATAATACAATTACTTTGTCAATAGATTATCTAACACTTAATCAAATATTAGATAACATCCTAACACATCGGTATTATTATCATTCTTGGATAATTCTTCAATCACTGTATCATATTTATTATGATTAAACACTTAATCTTATACATTATAAGTTCTTCTTTATACTCTAATAAGTCAAATACTAATCTAACAACCTGGATTCTAAATTTAACAACCAAATTGCCAATCCAGTAGACTGGATATAGAATCCAGCAACCTGGATTCAACAAATTTCTAATCCAGCAAGTCAAACTGCAATCCAGCAAACTGGATTACAAATCCAGCAACTAGATTGCAATCCAGCAAGCTGGATTCAACATATTTTCAATTCAGTAAACTTCTTTTCAATCCAGCAAGCTGGATTCAACAGATTTTCTAATCCAGCAAGCTGGATTCCATATCCGTATACGAAAATACCAAATCAACTTATTATTTTTCTATCCTTTGTACAAACACGTATACACATATTTTATACACAAAAGTATTTTTTCAAAATTTTCCAACTTCCTTTGGTATTTTTTAAAAATCATTTTTAGTTAATTCCTTAAGAATTTAGCTACCTCGTGCTTAACTCCAGAAATTCTCATCTCTTGGCACAATCTTATACGTCTTAACGTGACACTCCAGTTTAAATTTCGTGGCCATCGGAGTTATAGAACTCCGGTTATAGCCATTTTCGTCGAAAAATCACAGAAATTGAAATGGTCATAACTTGGTCATTTTAAGTCGGAATGAGCTCATTTTTGGACACAAGGTACTTGATATCATATATTTTCATGTCCCAAAAGGCCAGAATTTATTACATAAACTAAGTTGCCAAAACAGCCCTCGCAAAAATTTGGGCAGCAACTTTTTGGCCAAAAACAGTTTTGGAGTCCTTTACTAAATCTTAAATAAAATGAGATCTATAACTCTGATTAACGATCCGTCAATTTTGTTGGATTCGTATCTTTCCGATCTACAATTTTCATCTATCACAATCCATATTTGGACATGTTAAGCTCCCGGAATTTAGCCCGGAAGTGGCTGGTAAAAACTGTTGTTCTAACAGTTTTCTTAGCTTTGAGTAGTTTGGGATAACTTCCATAACTTGCTCATTTTTCAACCTAATTGAGTGATTCCAAAGGGGTTTTATCCTTAATACATATATCTATCATCCCAAGAAAATAAATCACAAATATCCATCATAGATTTCAAAAATCAAAAGCTAGATCACACCTTAGAGTTTAAGCTTTCCGGAAATTTTTTTCTTTTTTTTTTCTATTCCTTTTTGATTTCAACCAAATCAACACCCAATATGTGTAGATCTAAATATAAAATACTCATCAACATGGATATCCATTGTTTTTGAGTTTATAAACATAAATCCAAGCTTTGATTTGGAAAAACTAAAATCAATTACATAAACTAGTTACCTTTGATAAAAATCTTCTTTCTTCTCTTTAATGGCTTCCATGGCCACTCTTCTTTCTCCTTTTCTCTCACTATTTCCAGCCGTCCCTCTCCTCTCTCTCTCTCTCTCTCTCTCCAAAGTGCCCTTTTTTCAATTGGGCTCCAAGTTTGGCTCCTATACTTTTAATTCCTTTGGGCTTCTAAATTAATTTCTTGGGCCATTGAAACATTATCATATTCCAATGTCTTTCCATTTTACCCACTCTAAATATTTAATTAGGGTCCATTCCAAATATAGAATTTAAGTTATTACCCTTACACACTAAATTTTATAACCAAATTAAACTTACTTTAATGAAGTCATAAAATTAATAAACTTGAGATAATAAAAGTATATCTCTTGACTTAATATAATATTAATATTATTATTATCTCACATGTTCCTTAACAATTGGCTCGCTTGAGCTTAAAACTTAATTCCTTTGGCTTTTCCAAATAAAATATTTGGACTTCCTAGCTAAAATGTTTGGGCCATAAAAATTAATATGTTCCATTACATTTAATTATATCTTACCCTAATCATTTAGTTAGGGTTTCCATGCACTCAATTTAAATACAAATTCTTACCCCAAGTACATTTAATTTTCTTAACCCAATTAGATTTACATTAATTAGGTTATAAAATTAATTAACCGAGATGTATAAAATAAATCTCTTAAAATTAGTATATATTTTATATACCATAATTCTCTCATCCCATAACCCTTAAGTTATTTAATTCTTCATTCCTAATATATAATTAGGATCATGCTAATTTCTTTTATTTGTCATCACATAATATTCGTATTCACTTACTCACATAATCATTAAATAAATTATGACATGCTCAACAAATCTCTTAGATTAGGTCACTAGTATATATTTAAATACTAGAACCACCAAATAACAATAACCATCTAGGTTATTTAATTCTCATACATAATTTAAATAACTTAGTTATACAATTCATATTGTATACTTAAATTTAATTTCCTCCTCCTCTCCATAAATTGTTTTCAAACAATTTATTTATATACTAAATATATAATTTAATATATTCAATCATTTATTCAAATATGAATTTAATTTACTAACTACTTTGATACCAATATTCATATCTACATATTGGATCTCATCTCATATTTTAACTTTACATCATTGGTATAATATTAAATATTATATCATTATCCATATAACATCATATCATAACATATTTTACTTCTCACTCTAATTTTGACTTTTCTCCATAAAAAGCCAACTGTTGACTTTGAACAAAAGTCAACCTTTACACCTTTTGCGTTTACTGTCCATTTCGACTAATCTTGACGTTCCAGACACAACCGAGCAGTCCATGCTTCAAAATTCTATCTCTAACTCAAATTTTGAGTTTTCAATTACTCTTTTCTTATTGTTAATCGTATTAACTAACGACTTTATACTTATTCAAATTCTTATTTGCCAGTCAAGGCCAACATTCAAGCTATGTTAATTACTAACATAGTTTTATCTTGATCCTTATATCAATAACTTAATTCATCACTCCTCTTGCTAAAATATATATAGCACCTTACTAAGTATATATATTTCTATACATATACTCATCTTCGTTTAACCTTATAACATCTCTTCATGTGAAATCTTATCTCCTTAATAAAATTTCCATATGTACTTATATAACATTTCTTAGACTATTCAGTTCATATTGAATTTACAGGTATCGTAATACCTTATTCTCGATATTCCTTCAAGTACATATTAATTTATTTTTAGGGTTTTGAAATTTTGTAACCCATATTTCTTTATTCTCATTCAATTAAGAAACCATATAGGTTCTTCTTAAAAATTTTGAAATCCTTAAAATTCCTTCACAGAAACGTCAATTCCATACACTTATTTTCTGTCTAGGTTAATCTTATAACCTTTAATCCATCATTTTAGGATTTTAATAATTATCTAAATTCTCGGGTTGTCACAGTTCCAAAGCCATCTTCTTACTCTCATTATGTACTTCAACTTCCCTTAGACAAAATTTCATTCTGAATCCGTTAACATGCCCTTTGATTGGATTAAATTTCTTTATTCGCTCGTTTTACGTTATCAATGCTCTTCGTCGTTCGCCCATAATTCGGTCATCCGAACTCGGAATTCATTCGTTCTTGAGTCCACGACTCACGTTTTCTACGTTTTCTAATATTCTTATGAAACCCTACACATTCGGGTTTATTTACATACTTTCTACATTTCGTTCGTCTTTTACGAAATTTCGCCATAACTTCGTTATAACTCAGTTCAATCTGTTCTTCATGAACGTTTCTATTGTCCCTAACTAAGCAATAAACATCTGACTTATACGTGATAGTTTTAAACTTGTCCATCTACAACAAGTTCTAACTACGATGGTTTTAAATTTATCCATCAACAACGTTCTTCGTGTTCTTCGCATGTTCTTCGTTCGTTCTTCATTTTTAATTGATATTTTGATTATGATTTCACTTTTTCTTGGAATTTGGTGTTATTAAACACCATTCCTTACTTATTTCACTGAATCCTTCATATGATTCATTCGGATCGTTTAAATTCATTACGCAATTTATACTTCCTTAAGAAAGCTTTTAAGAAATTTATAAACTAAACTTTTAATTCTTATTTCTTCGTTTTCTCATGATTTCAACCATATGAAAATCATTTTTAACATCTTTTACTCCTATTTTCATTAAGCTATGTCTATTGACATAGAAAACTTAAAGAAAATTTAGATTAAACTAGGTTTTAGGATTACTTTCTTCTTTAATCTTCTCTCGTTGGATAAAGTTTGCACTTAGGCTAGCTTTTCCTCTTCCTTTCTCTCTCTATCTCTCTCTCTCTCTCTCAAGTGTTGGTGATTTTTCAAATCACCAACAAATGAGCTAAGGCTAGCTTTTCCTTTTTGCCTGCTTCATTTTATATGCTTGTATTATGTTAAGTACCTTGTACTTTCGATTGGTTTAGTTATTGGTCTTTAGTTAATCCTTTAGGGGGTTGTCCCATGAGGTTCATTCTAAAGCTTCTAGGGTATGCTCTTTTGCGATTGTTTAATCTCTTTTTCTTTTTAATATAAAAACAAACTTAGCAAAAAAAAGGCTTTCCTTTTATATAAAAACAAGACTAGGGGCAAAAAAGTTATTTTGCCCCCAAAGTTACTATTCCCACCTCCTTAACCAACCTCCTTACTATTCACCAAGCTTCTCTCAAAAGCTTCGTGGTTTCGTCTTGCAGAATTCGTCCTACAGTTCTAAAAATTGCGATTCTCGGAATTCAAATATTTTTGGATATTTTATCTTTCCTCTACAGATTTACTTTTACGCATTCTTCAGAACTTCGAAAAACTAAAAAATACTTTTTGATGATTATGGTTTTCCTTCACATTTTCCCCTAATGTAGTTAAACGAATAAAAAGTACATAACAATACTTTTTGTCATTTTTATTTCGTCCGATTTTTACACGTTTTTCGTGAAAAACTTTTATCGAATAACTTAACATTTCACGACATATTATCGTCAAATCTTTTGAACCCTAACCCTTAGGGTTTCGTCAGGTGAATAGTGCCTATTTCGTCTTTTTCCTCGGAAATATTTTTATTTTCAAATTTTTTTTATTTTTGTCTTGAAAATTCTTACTCGTCTAGTCTAGCTCGTAGCCAAAAGCCTCCTATTTTACAATCATCCTAGGTTCTAGAACGATTAAGAAACACATAGCACACCATATTATTAATAAAAATTTATTTTATTAATAACTAATTCTTTAAACTTAAATTCTGGACAATCTGATTTTTCGGGTTATCACACTCTCGATCCTGACCAGTCTGATGTGGAGGAGGCATATCAACATGAGCCTTAGCTTCTTCTTCGTCATCCCTTTCTTTTTCACTCTTCTCTTAGTCGGGCAATATGATACCAAGACCACGAGGATGAGATTCACCTCCTTCCCATATAGTGTATTTTTTGATGGCCGCATGGTCGATGTCTTTTATGGGCATCTGTAATATATCATCGTCCCATTCAACGTCTGCCTGGCCACACAGTTTGGTGACAATTGATGCGTGTGGAATCCCTCCAGTGGTACTTCCTTTCATATAATGCAACATGGACTGATGGATTAAGTGACCCATATCGGTCGACTTTCCCTTGATGATGCCATAAAGAAATATAACTCTTTCTGTAGTAACGTCATTCTGGTGACGTGTAGGGACTAAGCTAGCACAAATGAAATTGTACCAAACTTTGGCATATCGATTCAGTGCAGTGTGAGGGAAATGGATTTTTCTGTTGGTTCCTGCTCTTCTAGTCCATACAGTCACAGGCTTACACATTTCCTCCACTAGCTTGTCTAAGTCCATATCGAAGTGTTGGCACTGGCACTCCACCCAGTTGGACTCATCCGCTGGCAGGGTGTCCAAGTGAAATAGTTTATTGTTGGTCTACTTCGTGTAAGAAACCTGTTTGCCCCTAACATATGGTATCCCATTTTGAGTTTCCCTGGCGTTGTCATAAAATTCATGAACTATGGCCATTGGTGCCGCCCATGGAGTACTAACCACTGAGACCCAGCCATGTTCTCTAATCATATTCCAAATCTTTCCATCTTCTTTATCAGGCTTGAGCCCTCTTTCCAGCAAAAAGGTCTTGTTCAGTAGTACATCAGAATATTAATGCTGGGATGAGAGGTTAATGAACTTAGCGGTATCCAACACATCGCGACTGCTACCTTCGCCATCACTACTTCTTGAAGATGATATGGAAGGAGTTCAAACTCTTTTTAGTGCCATAGTGGTTGGAATTGATCAGCTGATGAAACCCTTGTGAAATTGATATGGTAGCTATCCCCAAACTTACTCAGATTACCCCCAAACTGGCTAAGAAATTTTCTCAAACAGAAATTTTCTCAAATTTTCTCTACCATTTATGAATTTGGTGGGGACTGAAATAACAGAAGCCATGTCTGAATTTTTTTTTAAAATTGACTTCAAGTCGCGGCACGGCCGCGCTAGGCTTGCTTTGTATTAGGGCGCGGGCCCATAGTTGGTTTGAGCTGAAATTCTTGACTAACAGAGGGCGTGACCACACAGTTTGGTAGTTCAATGAGGGCGCGGCTGCGCTGCCCTGTACCCAGGCAGCTTTGACCATTTTAACTCTTCTGACCATGCATGATTGTACCAATTGGATTGTACCTAAGAGAGATCAAAGTTCTATTAAAACTACTAAATCTACCAAAAATTCTATTAAATATTAAAAGTACGAAGAATTAAACATAGAGGGAGAAATGAGTGGATGGGGTGCCTCCCAATGAGCGCTTGGTTTAAAGTAGTTCAGCTTGACTATTCCCTCTTCTATTGTGGATTGGCAAGGACAATTGAGGACTTCTAGCGATCAAAATCATGACCCCAATAGTGCTTAAGGCATTCTTCGTTGACCTTGAATGATTGTTCTTAATTCTTTCCCACTATCTCAACGACGCCACGTGGGAATACAGTTTTGACAAGGAATGGTCCCGACCATCGGGACTTAAACTTTCCTAGAAAGAGTCTCAATCTTGAGTTAAATAGCAGAACTGATTGCCCCGACTTAAATGTCCTCTCAATGATTTTCTGGTCATGCCATTTCTTGACTTCCTCTTTTTATAATTTTGAGTTCTCATATGCATGCAGTCTGAATTCATCAAGTTCATTAAGCTGGAGAAGCCTTTTCTCCCCTGCAGCTGTGAGATCAAAATTTAACTTTTTGATGGCCCAGTATGATTTGTGTTCAAGTTCCACAGGAAGGTGACAAGCTTTGCCATAGACTGACTGATAAGGAGACATGCCAATTGGTGTTTTGTATGCAGTCATGTATGCCCAAAGTGTGTCATCTAGCTTCATTGACCAATCCTTTCTAGTTGGATTGACAATTTTCTCTAAAATCCTCTTCACCTGTCTATTAGATACTTCTGCTTGGCCACTAGTCTGAGGGTGATATGCAGTAGCAATTTAATGAGTCACCCCATATTTTGCTAAGAGAGATATGAAGTATCTATTGCAGAAATGGCTCCCTTCATCACTGATAATTTGCCCTCAGTGTACCAAATCTTATGAAGATATTTTTTTTACAGAAATTTCAATACGACTTTGGCATCATTCGTTCATAAAGCACTGACCTCAACCCATTTAGAGAGATAGTCTACTGCCAAGAAGATATAGAATTTGCTGAAAGAAGATGGAAATGGCCCCATGAAGTATATCCCCCATACGTTAAAGACTTCAACCTCCCAAGATAGTATTCAATGGCATCTTATGACACTTGGAGATGTTGCCCACCCTTTGACTGAAATTCTGTAAATAAGCACACTTAGAGGGGGGGGGGGTGAATAGGTGTCTAAGCTAAAACTTGTTTAATACAGGCTTAAAGCAGACACCTTTATATATAATGCAGACAGGTAACACGAGGTGTCTGGATTAGTATACTATTCCTACCAGTAGTAAACTGTTCTGTCAATGATTTTAGATGGAACGTGATAATTAAATGATCAAACCACAAGAATTAACAAACCACATACACAAGAATTTTTACGTGGTTCTGCCCTTAACCTCTAATGTCTTAATCCACGTTCAATACCAACCGGTATTGGAGACTCTTTTTATTAACCTTAATACTCAATTAATTACAATAAAAAGAACTCCCTGTTCAAATAAAGCTTTCCACTATGATGGACACCTCTGCCCCTTTTACACTTCTGCAAGCTTTCTCAAACCTTTGCACCTCTGCAACCTAGAAATTTTTTTTTGAACAAACCCTATCTACTACTGGATCGATCAAGCTAAAAAAATGCTTGAACACAAAATTTAATATAAGAAATTACAAATGATTTCTTAATTTTCAGCCACAAGGAATTTATAACAATACAAATAATAGCTGGAAATAAAAATAATGAAAGCTCTCAATAAATATTCATCTCTGAATAGTAGGGTGTATAAGCTTCGTGTCCTTCCTCTTTTTTCCATGGATGAAGACCATATATAATTAGTGAGCTAACGGCTATAAAAGATTGTTAGTAATAAAGTCCCAAGCAATCAACAATTAATAATGACCAACGGATATAAGATCAGGTATCAAGGATATGGTTTCCAAGTCAAGCCAAAATAGCTTAAATAAAGGAACAAAGGAGATATCTGAAAAGATTTGTTTTATACAAACTCTAGTCAGTTTGTATATATAAAACCAATTTCCTTATAGGACTCCTTTTTCAAATATGATTGTACAAAATCCTTTTAATTCAGAACATGATATATTGGTGATATCTTTCCAGCAATAATGTCTTGAATTTTAAAACATGCGGGCCAGAAAAGTTTCCATGAAATCCTAAATGACTTAGATATAATAGAATTATAATTTCAGTCCTAGGCCAACAAAGAAATTTCTTTATAAACAAAATCCCTTAAGCTGTTTATATAAAATCAAATAAATTAACAATTAAACAGTCCAAAAAAATTAAATAAAGTCCAAATAAAAACCATTTCACTAGATATAAAAACTCAATAATATTGTCATCATTAAAATCACAAAAAATTAAAAACCAACATTCTCCCCCTTTTTGATGATGACAATATATAATGCTATTTAATTAATATACTCCCCTTAAATTTATGGCTCCCACAAAATTTATGCCTATAAGATCACATAACCTGTTATGATAGATGTAAAGAATGAGAAATATATATGTAATCTTAAATATTTGTTGAATTAAATAAATATTTGAATTGATTTATTTATTGAGATAAATAAATGTATGATAATTTTATGATTTGAAGATTTAATTTAATGAGATAATTAAATTAAATGAATTATTATTAAATAATTAGAATGTCGTTCTAATCTAATTTAATAATTAAATTAGAGATGTTAAATAAAATTTTAATTTATAATGGAAATTATAATTATATGACAAATGTTAATTTATGAAATTAATTAAATTATTTTGTATAATGGGTGTGACATAAGAACCATATTATAAGGAGAAAATAAAAAATAAAACTAAAAGGGGGTTTAAGAAGAGCCAACCAAACACGACCTTGTGGATTTTTGGTTAATGTAATAGCTGAGGTCTTTTGGCTTTGTTAAACTGATAACCACGTTTATCAGTTTATATTACGCATACCGTGTTTGGTTTATATTACGTATTTTGTTCCAAGACTTAGAGTAGAGGAAGAAAACACAGAGTGTTAGAGAGAAAATTGAGAAGAGCTAGAGAGAATCCTGTGGTCAGAGAAGGAAAATGTAACCATCGAGTTTTTCAAGGCTTCTTCAAGTTTTCTTTATCATCATCTAGCTAATTCAATAAAGGGTAAATTCTTAATTTTGAACTTTTATTGTGATCTTGAGTTTTATGGGAAATTAAATTTCTATGGTTAATTTTTGAGGAATTAAATTGCATGAATGGGTTAGTGCATATATAATCTATTGGTTATTATTTGGAAATAAATTTCAGAGGTTAAAATTCATAAATTCATGTTGGAAATGGAGGTTATTGATGTTCTTAAGGTTTTGGTGATATATATATATATATATATATATATATATATATATATATATATATATATATAACATGTATGATTTTGGAATCAAAATTGGTGTTGATTCTATTTAGTAATCTGTAAATTGGTTATCAAGTATGCTAGTATGTTGAATTACGAAAAGAATGCAATTCGTATGGTATAATTTGGTTAAGAAATGAAGTTTTGGTGATTGAATTTACTAAATGTGTTAAAAATGGAGAAAACAACAAAATCATGATTTTAATCCTTCAAATTTGGTTGTTTTTGTTGTTAAAAGTGTAATATGCATGCTTAGTGATGTTGTTAGTAAGTTTATAGCTTTTGGGTTTGATGAATTTCTATTAAGTTGGAGAAATTGGGTTGTTTGGGTTGAACTGTGATGTAGGGTACGCAATCTGCAAGTTTCTATCTGCATACCGGTGCAGCTGCGCCGGTACCAAATGCAAAAACGGTGCAACTACGCCTGCTGAGCATTCTAGGTATTGAGCACCAGTGCAGCTGCGCCGGTGCCAAGGCTTGGGGTAGTGCAGCTGCACTCTCCCCTGAGCAGAAGTAGTTTTGTTTAGTTTTCAGTCCATGATATGTTGGCCTAACCTAGTCTAAGGTGCATGATAATGTATGACACCCCCAAAATAGGTCCAATCCATCCAACCCATTCTGAGTCGCCAAATACATGGTACAGAAAATAACTACAACTTTATTATTACAATTGTCGTGCAAAATACGACAACACATATACTGTGAGTTTAAATACAAATATTGTCATCTAGACAGTATTCATACTCAATTAAGTCCTCATTATACTTATTGATACAATATTTTATAAAAAAAATGGCGAGGACTACTAAAACAACTTCCTAGAACCTTCATTCCATACCCCGACTAGTACTCGCTACATTCTCGCATCCTGAGAAGAAAATGGAACAACAAGGAAAAGGGTGAGCTCAACTAGCCCAGTAAAGAATATTATGACTAAGATAATATACAACAAATTATCGTAAGTGTTTAACAGGGAAAAATCTAATAGAATACAATAGACAACAAGTTTTAAATCAATATTCGCAGCGAAAAATAATAATTCATAGAAAAGTTACGTAGAGAATAAAATCTACGATTATCTATGAATTTAAAAGCCCATCATCAACATTTTATCCCTGTAATATCAATCAATAAATAGCTTGACTCAAATAGTCATCTTTGCACTACAGGCCAAAGATATTCATCAGTTGGTCATGTTCACCTCAACACCTGTTCATCTTTGCACTACGGGCCAAAGATATTCATCAGAAATCATTAATCTTTGCACTACAGGCCAAAGATATTCATTTATATCATCATTTAGGACTGAGGATGATGAAAAATATTTTTAAGGAAACAAATCCAGTGAAATAAAATAATAAATATTAAGGATTCGTATTTCAGTTATTCCATGTCCAAAAATACCTCATAAATAATCATAGTGGAGTAAAATTCAAGAATTATCAAAACATGGATACAATCAAAGCTAGTATCCAGAATAGATATTTTGGACGAAAAGAAGAAAATTTTATTTTTCGGTGAATAGTAACTCGTGAATAGTAACTCGTGAATAGTAACTCATGAATAGTAACCCCGACTTGAAAAGTTTTAAATTTGATAAAAAGTTCAGATCAATACTTTGGGATAATGATATTGAAGAAAATAATATCATTTAAGAAGAAATAACATCCCTTACCTCAGCAAAAACAGTACTTCTAGTTGAAACACGGGATATATGTTATGACTTGAACTTGCACCGTATAGCAATAATCAAAGTATTAGAATACTCACAAGAATACGCACACTAATATAGAGAGAGAAAGAGAGAGAAACTTGTGTTTCTGGTGTGATTTTCAATTCTAACCTAAGCACCCTATTTATAGGAAAATGCTTAGAACACCAAAGCAGAAAATTGAATATAATAATATTATATTTACAAAATTGTCATGCCCACCTTGGAAGATCTGAATTCAGCCCATTCTTATCACATGTTGAGCCCACTAATTTGCAAAAAATGTTTTTCTTTAAAATAATAATTAAAACTTCCAAAAATCAATTATTTCGGAACTTCAGAACTTCAATAATTCATAATAAATAGCCCTTTTGTCAGAAAATTTGAATCTCGCGAATTTTTATAGGAAATTCAATTCTCTACAACTTTGCGGAAGAAAGTTTTTCCAAATTCCAAACAAAAATTGACCGAAATCCTCAAACGGACGATTTTACAGTCTATAATAAATTTTCGGTCAAGAATTGTGTCCACCAACACACAAAATATGTGTTAAACATTTAATCCAACAAAAATACTCTTCCTCCTCATTTATTCATATATCCCACATTCATTATAAAAATATCACCATTAATATATTATTAAAATAATATATTTAAATGAATTATTTTATCAAAATAAAATAAAATATTAATTTACAACAATTGTCACATTTAAAAATTTTTCTCTATCTATATCCACATAATATCAATATTTTCCTCATCATATAAATCAATAATTAATTATTCACAAATAATATTACAGAATCACATTATTGACAACCAGGCAGTTCCCAGGAAAGAGGGGACTTTCCAATATGGATCTCTCCTTACTGGCGCGTAATTAGATGACCAAACCTCTCCTTAGACAGAACTTTCTAGACATTGCCAATAATGTTATCTAATAATATTATTCAGATAATATGAATTATTGCTCCGATAATAGAAAATGCTGTGTAGTGACAATTATTAAAACAACAGTAATATAAAATATCAACGCAGCAATTATTGAATCAATAAAATAAAATACTGAACAGTAATTACTGTAACAATTATTGAGTAGTGCCTTCTTACGTAAGAATCAATAATTGGTGCAATATCGTGTGCTACTGTGCAACAACGCATACTACTGTGTTTTAACCACCGGGTATTCCAACAGTATTAACGGTAACAACTACGCCGTTATTTATAAACAACTTGTTTTTATCGTTTTCTTCATCCAATCACTTTTCGTTATGGGGCCCACAAAAGACTGCGCCGTCATACGAATATTCCCTGACAGGAAGAATATTC
Organism: Panax notoginseng; assembly: GCA_016801055.1. Classification (NCBI taxonomy): domain Eukaryota; kingdom Viridiplantae; phylum Streptophyta; class Magnoliopsida; order Apiales; family Araliaceae; genus Panax; species Panax notoginseng. The sequence goes on from CM029022.1 coordinate 65,212,586, forward strand.
CACGACCAAATGAATATTCCTCGACAATAATGAATATTTTCTAACCACCTGCTTATTTGAAATATTTGCGCATTTTACCCATAACTAACCACATTAATCAAATTAACCCTTACTATTTCAAAATAATAAATAAAAGAAATTCAATTTTATTTATAATAAGTTGGGGTCTTACAACCTCCCCTCCTTATGAAATTTCGTCCTCGAAATTGACATACGTACCTGGTGTTTCGAAAAGATGAGGATACCTCGCTTTCATTTCCGTTTCCAACTCCTAGGTCATTTCCTCAATAGCATGGTTTTTCCACAAAACTTTAACTTGTGGTATGACCTTCGTGCATAGGACATGCTCCTTCCTATCCAAGATCTTGACAGGTACCTCCTCGTACTTTAAGTCTTCGGCTATCTCGTCCGGTTCTAACTCAATAATGTGGTTCGGGTCTTTCACATATTTACGAAGCACATATATATGAAAAACATTATGAACACGAGACATACTTAGAGGTAACGTGAGTCTATAGGCCACATTTTCTACTCGGTCAAGAATCTGAAATGGACCAATAAATCGTGGATTGAGCTTTCCTCTCTTTCCAAATCTTGTAACTCCTTTCCATGGAGCTACACGTAATAATACATGATCCCCAATGTCAAATTCCACGTCCTTTCGATGAAGATTCACATAACTCTTTTGTCGATCCTGTGCCGTTTGTATACGTTGTCGAATCGTTTGGATCTTCTCTGTAGTCATTCGTACCAACTCTGGTCCCAACAACGTTGCTTCTCCCACCTCATCCGAACATACTGGAGAGCGACACTTTCGTCCATACAATGCTTCAAAGGGAGCCACACCTATACTTGCCTGATAACTGTTGTTGTAGGAGAATTCCACCAATGGTAGGTATTTATCCCAATTTCTTTTGAAATCTAGGACATAAAGTCTTAATAGATCTTCAAGAGTTTGAATAGTCCTCTATGATTGCCCGTCCGTTTGAGGATGGTATGCTGAACTGAACCGTAAATCTGTGCCCATAGCTTTTTGCAAGCTAACCCAAAATCTTTAAGTGAATCTTGGGTCACGATCCAAAACTATGGATACTGGCATGCCATGCAACCTTACAATCTCATTCACGTACATACTAGCAAGACGTTCAAGGGAATAAGTCTCTCGTATCGGCAAGAAATGAGCAGACTTGGTTAATCTATCAACTATAACCCAAATAGCATTTATGCCTTGAGAAACCGTGGGAAGACCCGTAACGAAATCCATGGTAATGTGTTCCCACTTCCATTTCGGAATCTCAAGTCGTTGCAATGGACCCTTTGGTACTTGATGCTCCACCTTTACACGTTGACAAGTTAAACACCTCGAGATAAACTTTGCAATCTCTCTCTTCATATTGTTCCACCAAAATGTATGTCGAAGATCACGATACATTTTAGTACTTCCAGGATGGATTGCAAATGGTGTATTGTGTGCCTCCATCATGATCTTGTACTTCAAATCAGAATCGTTAGGAACACAAAGTCTGGAGTGGACTCGAAGTATTCCTTCTTCATCGATTCTTGCTTCTGGAATATCACCTTCTTGCACTTTCTTCTTCATACGCATCAGCTCCCGGTCTGTGGCTTAAGCAACTTTAACTTTATCGATTAAAGTTGATTCTACGCGTATACTTGACATCATCGCACTCGTTCCTGCATATGATCTTCTACTCAATGCGTCAGCTACCGCGTTTGCTTTTTCAGGATGGTATTGGATGGTATGATCGAAATCTTTTAATAGCTTGAGCCAACGTCGGTGTCGCATGTTGAATTCTTGGAAGCTCTTCTCGCATTCCTCGGTCCATTCGAAGTTTGTATCTTTTCGAGTCAGCTGAGTTAACAGAGTAGCGATTTGAGAAATCCTTCCACGAATCTCCGATAGTAACCAGCTAAGCCTAGAAAGCTACGTATTTTGATTACTGACTTAGGTTTGCTCTCAACTGTGACTCATATCCCAATCTTGGATAGCACGTCACAATGACACCTATCAGTTTACTCCAGTCTAATAAACTCCACCTCCTTCATATGACGAATACTTTCAGGAAAGTACTTGTCATTGAACAGTTTCTGAAATGTCTCCCAAGACATGCTGAGTGCGGCTGGATGGGTACATTTCACAGACTCCCACCAGTAGTCTGCCTCGCCACGGAACATAAAGGTGGCGAATGGAACCTTCTGTTCCTCCGTGCATCCCAAGACATCGAATATCTTGGTAATTTGCTTGACCCATGTTTTCGCCATGATCGGATCCGGCTTTCCCTTAAATTCGGGTGGTCCCAACTCTTTGAACTGCTTGGCTGTGACAAGCCGCGCATAGCTATCATTTCCACCCGTATTCTGTACACGAGTCTCCCTCGTCTGATTTTGCATGAACTACAAAAAGCTTCTAAACATCCCATCATTCATCATCTGCTCATTGGTGTTATTCACAGGAGGAACATTGCCAGCCTGTTGCACGTTCTCCTCGTTGGTGAGCACAGGTGTCTCCACGGTCTCATTTACTCCACTGTTAACATTCTCAGTCGACATTCTCAAATACTGCCATAAAACAAGGGTTAATTTAACAAATTAACAAATCACATAATATCCCTATATTATGACCGACCAACAAATAAGTTTAGGTAGGACACACTAGCGAAGGATTTACTCGTCTCTCCCCTCCTAGTTCTATTCCCCGATCTCCGTCAGAGATCATATCCCTAAGCTCTGATACCAACTGTGACGCCCCCAAAATAGGTCCAATCCATCCAACCCATTTTGAGTCGCCAAATACATGGTACAGAAAATAACTACAACTTTATTATTACAATTGTCGTGCAAAATACGACAACACATATACTGTGAGTTTAAATACAAATATTGTCATCTAGACAGTATTCATACTCAATTAAGTCCTCATTATACTTATTGATACAATATTTTATAAAAAAAATGGCGAGGACTACTAAAACAACTTCCTAGAACCTTCATTCCATACCCCGACTAGTACTCGCTACATTCTCGCATCCTGAGAAGAAAATGGAACAACAAGGAAAAGGGTGAGCTCAACTAGCCCAGTAAAGAATATTATGACTAAGATAATATACAACAAATTATCGTAAGTGTTTAACAGGGAAAAATCTAATAGAATACAATAGACAACAAGTTTTAAATCAATATTCGCAGCGAAAAATAATAATTCATAGAAAAGTTACGTAGAGAATAAAATCTACGATTATCTATGAATTTAAAAGCCCATCATCAACATTTTATCCCTGTAATATCAATCAATAAATAGCTTGACTCAAATAGTCATCTTTGCACTACAGGCCAAAGATATTCATCAGTTGGTCATGTTCACCTCAACACCTGTTCATCTTTGCACTACGGGCCAAAGATATTCATCAGAAATCATTAATCTTTGCACTACAGGCCAAAGATATTCATTTATATCATCATTTAGGACTGAGGATGATGAAAAATATTTTTAAGGAAACAAATCCAGTGAAATAAAATAATAAATATTAAGGATTCGTATTTCAGCTATTCCATGTCCAAAAATACCTCATAAATAATCATAGTGGAGTAAAATTCAAGAATTATCAAAACATGGATACAATCAAAGCTAGTATCCAGAATAGATATTTTGGACGAAAAGAAGAAAATTTTATTTTTCGGTGAATAGTAACTCGTGAATAGTAACTCGTGAATAGTAACTCATGAATAGTAACTCATGAATAGTAACCCCGACATGAAAAGTTCTAAATTTGATAAAAAGTTCAGATCAATACTTCGGCATAATGATATTGAAGAAAATAATATCATTTAAGAAGAAATAACATCCCTTACCTCAGCAAAAACAGTACTTCTAGTTGAAACACGGGATATATGTTATGACTTGAACTTGCACCGTATAGCAATACTCAAAGTATTAGAATACTCACAAGAATACACTCACTAATATAGAGAGAGAAAGAGAGAGAAACTTGTGTTTCTGGTGTGATTTTCAATTCTAACCTAAGCACCCTATTTATAGGAAAATGCTTAGAACACCAAAGCAAAAAATTAAATATAATAATATTATATTTACAAAATTGTCAAGCCCACCCTGGAAGATCTGAATTCAGCCCATTCTTATCACATGTTGAGCCCACTAATTTGCAAAAAAATGTTTTTCTTTAAAATAATAATTAAAACTTCCAAAAATCAATTATTTCGAAACTTCAGAACTTCAATAATTCATAATAAATAGCTATTTTGTCAGAAAATTTGAATCTCGCGAATTTTTATAGGAAATTCAATTATGTACAACTTTGCAGAAGAAAGTTTTTCCAAATTCCAAACAGAAATTGACCGAAATCCTCAAACGGACGATTTTACAGTCTATAATAAATTTTCGGTCAAGAATTGTGTCCACCAACACACAAAATATGTGTTAAACATTTAATCCAACAAAAATACTCTTCCTCCTCATTTATTCATATATCCCACATTCAATGTAAAAATATCAGCACTAATATATTATTAAAATAATATATTTAAATGAATTATTTTATCAAAAAAAATAAAATATTAATTTACAACAATTGTCACATTTAAAAATTTTTCTCCAACTATATCCACATAATATCAATATTTTCCTCATCATATAAATCAATAATTAATTATTCACAAATAATATTACAGAATCATATTATTGACAACCAGGCAGTTCCCAAGAAAGAGGGGGCTTTCCAATAAGGATCTCTCCTTACTGGCGCGCAATTAGATGACCGAACCTCTCCTTAGACAGAACTTTCTAGACATTGCCAATAATATTATCTAATAATATTATTCAGATAATATGAATTATTGCTCCGATAATAGAAAATGCTGTGTAGTGACAATTATTAAAACAACAGTAATATAAAATATCAACGCAGCAGTTATTGAATCAATAAAATAAAATACTGTACAGTAATTACTGTAACAATTATTGAGTAGTGCCTTCTTACGTAAGAATCAATAATTGGTGCAATACCGTGTGCTACTGTGCAACAACGCGTATTACTGTGTTTTAACCACCGGGTATTCCAACAGTATTAACGGTAACAACTACGCCATTATTTATAAACAACTTATTTTTATCGTTTTCTTCATCCAATCGCTTTCCGTTATGGGGCCCACAAAAGACTGCGCCGTCGTACGAATATTCCCCGACAGGAAGAATATTCCACGACCAAATGAATATTCCCCGACAATAATGAATATTTTCTAACCGCCTGTTTATTTGAAATATTTGCGCATTTTACCCATAATTAACCACATTAATCAAATTAACCCTTACTATTTCAAAATAATAAATAAAAGAAATTCAATTTTATTTATAATAAGTTGGGGTCTTACATAATGTGTTAAACATATAATGAGATTATAAAACAGATTGTAAACATGTATTTGATGACTTTAGGTTAAAAAGTAATGACTTAGAAAATTTTAACTTGTTATTTGATTAAGTCTTGATATGTTATTTAAGCGTGATGATGCCTTACTAGATTTATGATTTCAGACCTATAAATGGTGTTAGTGATTAGAATATGAGATAGGATAATGAGATGAGCTTGAATGAAAATTAAACCTATAGGGTTAATGTTAGTTTAACTAATCGATACTACGATTCTAATGGTATATGTAGGGTATTTGGCTAACGTGTGTTATAATTGTGTAACTTAAGCATGAGGCAATTTCCTAAACCTTATTTCTTTATGCAAAGCAATATTTTTATCCTATCTTGTTTGTTATTGTTATGCAAGTATCTAATTCTCACTTTTCGCTAAGCTAATTTCCTAATCTTGAACTTGATATTGTTTGATTAAGATAACTCAAGTTGTTTGTTCATATTAAGCGAGTTTATATTTCTTTTTAATCTCAAAGCTTGAGATGTTCATTATTTCAAACGAGAATTTCTAATTCCTTTGAAGATAGTCCATTGAATATACAATGTTTTATTCAACTATATACTGTTGTGATTCCAATCTTGTCATAAATATTTTTACTTAAAACCTAGTTATTGTATCAAACTTCAAATGGCTAGTGAACCTCTATTGATTTGACTAGTCTATAATTTTTTTTTGTTGAATTTAGACTGAATTAAATAAAGGTAAAAGAGATTACAAGCCTCGTGGGAAACCCCAATCATAATATAGCACAGACATCATAGGATATGCCCTATGATGTCATAACTATAAAAGATTACAGGGCCAACAACCCAACAAAGACAAGAAAGCACTAAGCAACAATTACAAACAAAGCCCAACAGATAAGCTATGAGAAACAGTAACAATAAATATAAGAAGACCTTATATAAGAAGACTGATCATCAGTAACTAGAACGAACAGCCTGCACCAACTCCTAAAATTCAGACTTTCCCCGAACCATAGCAGCCGAACCCACAGGACACTCCCCTTAGCTGAACCCCCATGCCGGAACCAAAGCCAGGTCTCGAAGAATGTAGCATCCCTAAATCCGGGTACTAATCACCACGAACCTGGTATACCTATTCTAGAACTATTGCGGAAGATATAAACATAATTTGTTTATACATTAACCTTTACACATAATCCCCAAAGTCGATAACCTTAACTTATTACCTGAATTTAATATCCTACTCGACATACAATGTCATTTGCCTTTGCCGTTATCCGAAGTATTCGTCTTAATCTGCAATATTTATCATGATATAACAAGGGTGAGTAACAAGTTTGCCCAGTAAGTTTAAGTTTAAAGAAAGATATATCATGATTGAAGGAATGAATAATAAGCTAATAAACTTTCAACAATATAACAACTGTGAAAGAGCATGAATCAATTTTCATAACGGAATGATCGAGACAATAAAAATGAATGGTCAACAATGAACATGAACAACTATAACTGGACCAAATGGTAATGAAGGTGATCAGTCTTTCAAACTTGATGAACATATGCAACGCGCACAACGTGCGAATCAATAATCAAAGATGTGATGTAATTAACAATGATTAATCACGAACATATTATACAATAACAACTCGAGTTCGAGTTAGAAAACTTGCCTGCACCATCGACTACTGCTACGCAATCTATTTTAGCTTCATCTGAAGACCTAATATTAACAATATCGATCTCCCAATTAGAATAATATCATCACAAATACTACTGATAATTATAGTTATAAAATAACCTAAACACATTACCGCATAATCCTAACAATTAATAAAGCACATAAAACCCGGTATCAAGTCAAACTATTTCAGTCTGAGTTGAGTTCGGTACTAATTTGACACCCCGATTGCCTAATCGGATAATTATCGAGCCTATTATCAATAAAAGTCTACTTTAAATGCTTCAATATTATTTTAGATAATTTATTTATTAATTAAAACATTTTTCAAAAGTTCATAGTAATTTTTAAATAATTATTATCATTTATAATGATTTTCAATCGTTAATATCATATTTATATGATTTAAACACCACATAATTTCATTATCATCAATATTTAATTAATTTCAAACATTAATGAAATACTTAACATAATATTATAAGTTATTTATAATATCTCAAAGTATTTTTAATACCTTAATATCACATTTAAATAATTTTAAAATATTTGAAATTATTATTAAATAACTGCCATTAATATTAAAATATTAATGTATTTCATGACAAAATATTAAAAGTTATGTTTTATAACTTAAAATATTTTTAAAACCTTTAAATCATTTTTATATGATTTTTAAAACATTAAACCTATTTTCTATAATTTATTTAATATAATTATTAAATAAATTAATTATCATTTATTAAATTATTAATGAAATTCATCTCAAAATATTAAAAGTCATTCAAAATAATTTAAAATATTTTTTAACACTTTAATATATTTTCAAATGATTTTTCAAAATATTAAAATCATTTTTAAGTAATACTACATGTACAAACTAAGTTCAGGGCCAAACTACTTCACATCATGAAGATATAAAGCATCAGAAAGCTTGTCAGAGCTGTTCTTCTTTTTCTGGGTTACCTAGAAAATGAAAACGGTGCAAGGGTCCTACTTTGGATCTTCATAACTTGGATTCTGGGCTTACTCTAAGTGTTAAAATGTAACACTTATGTAGTAGGTATGTCAAGGTACAAAGGTAATACACTTTTGTAGCTTAACAACTGAAAGATCTAGGCCAATCAAACCTTGTCAAAACTGGTTCATGAAAAATCTGGGTTTTCCAGAAATGTTCATCAGGTAGTTGGTCAACCCTACTTTGACCATCAATAACTTTGATCCTGTGCATGATTTAAGTGTTCTAGTGGCATGGTTGGGTAGTCTATATGTCAGTCTACAAAACCTATACACTTACATGGCCTAACTACTTAACATCATCAAGATTCAAGACCTTCAAAGTGACTGTCAGACAGTTCTGGGTTTTCCAGATTTCCAGAACTTGTGACTGGTCAACCATGTTTAACCATCAATAACTTGAGATCTAGACATGGTATGGACTTGATTCCACTTCCAGTCTACTCTCCTCATGGCATAGAACATGAATATAACACTTATCCATCTTAACATCTAACAGGTTGAGATATAGAGGCCCTGACATTAGGCTGTCAGGCTATATCTTTAGGGTTCATAGACAGTTGCTAAAATCCTATTTTCAGGTATTTAGATGTTATGGATCTATGATATAACATCATAGATCACTAAATAACATCTTATAACACTACTCTAAACAACAAATCACATCATTAACAAAAATCATAAGGATCTACAAAAATTAGGGTTTATACCTCTTTAATGTTCAATCTTGATTTCTGATCTTTGAATATGATCTTGCTATGAAGTTATCATGGCTTAACTTTTGACTAACTTCCTCTCAAGATTTCAAAAATTAGAGAGAGAGAGAAAAGGTTGACTAGGTTAAGAAATAAAGTAAAGATATTTTCTTAACTTTTTAACTTTCAATCTTTGATTCAATGTATCCAAGTGTTGCTAGGTTTCAAGACTTGGCTGATTAGTGTCTATTTTAAGCACATGCCATTATCCAAAGGGTGACTCACCAAGATTTACAAAATTTTTTACTTAAAGTTTAAGTAAAAGGGTATTTTAGTCATTTCGCACCTACTAAGGGTATTTTGGTAATTTCCCCTATAATTTGAAGGGTAATTTTGTCTTTTCACATATATCCCATAACTTTTAACACTTAAGTCTTTATACTTAGCATTTGAGCTCCTAAATTAGGGTTTTGAAATTCTCGGTTAGGGTTTCGGATTCTCGAAAATGAAATTAGGGTTTTCGAAGCTGGAATTAGTGTTTGTAACCAATCGTTAGGGTTTACTATCTGAACATCGAAGTTCTTAACATAACATTAGGGTTTGTTAATGTTACACTTATCTGATTCAACAGTTAACCCTTAACCACATACTCATACACACATATAATCAGTATACACAAAATCATATACACTCATACACCTAACCATATAAGTTCTGCACAAAATTTTTAAATCCATAGAAATTCTTCACAGAATTCTTATTTAATATTCTATTTCCTAGTCTAGGTTTCATTATCTAACCTTTATTCAATCAATTAAGATTTATAAATCGTCTAAATTCTCGGGTTGTCATAAAGAAGAACTCCTACCCAACAACCCCGAACTTGCAGCATCTGAACCCCCAAGCCGAGGCCCGAAGAACTGAGGCCCTACCAGACAGATCCTGAATTCATAAAGGTAGAAGCCACTAGACCAAATCCATACCGAACTTTCAAAGGCCGAACCCCCCGCAGTCGAACCAACTAAACCCGAACCAATCGAAAAACAACCAGATCAAGAGAAGGACATTACAGAGCAAGCTGAGAGAACCAAGGCCTATCTTTAACTTTTTGGAATTTGCGAATGGTGTGAAGCTTTTATTTCATGATCTGCAGCACAACATTTGTTGTAGTCCGAACAGGTGTGAAAGTTTTCGTATGAATTCTAGCATTACGTTCCTGCCAAATATGATACACAACCGCATCAAAACCTAAGCGAAGGATACCATGATGAATAATACAGTTAGTTTGGGAAATAAGAAAAGACGTGATCGAGGTCTGATGAGTGGGATTTATACCTGCGAATCAGATCCTTTGTGGTTTAAGTTGTTGCATGTTTTTAGTTATTTATTTAGCGTTTATATATATTTTGTTGTTATTATGTTTAATTTTTATGATGTAGAGCTTTGTAGATCTTTTCCAGTTCCAGGGGCATAATGGGAGCTTTTGTTACACTGGCGCCGCAGTGCCAAGGATTGACTAAGGTTCCGCGCCGCAGCGCCACTGCTCCATGCACCTATTGGAAACTCGCGCCGCAGCGTCGAGTTCATTACTGATCTTCGCGCCGTAGCGCCGCCTCCTGTCTTGGGCTGATGTCATGCTCCAGGCGCAGCGCCAAAGTTTGTACATAGAGTCACGCTGTAGCGCGACCACTGGTGTTTTTAAGCCTACGCGGCGCCGCAACGCCACTTGCTAGTTCAATGCTAGCGCCGCAGCACGAGCTCTGGTGTCCAGACAGTAAAGAGCTTTTAATGACCTAAAGAAAGGGGGGGGATCATATATACTTATCAGACAGTAGCCACCTGCGATATTATTACAGAGAGATAGCTTAGACTAGGATTTTTATTACAGTATTAATTTCGTAGAAGAGAAAGAAGCTGTACTTTCAAGGAGGAAGAGTTATTGCATCCGACAGTGCTCGGAGCTACACAGAGAAGAGAAGATTTGGAGACAGAACACTTCCAAACAGGGATTTTCTTATTCTAAATCTCCCATTTATTTGTGTATTACTGAGAATGTTGAATGTGTTAAAAATGTGTATTAGTGCCATGGATATGAACTAATTCCATTTTTAGGATTGCAATGTAACCTTTTGTTTAGCTTAATTAACTTTCTGTCCTATTTTATATAATGAATCATTTTGGAACGGGTTGTTGTATTTCTTTCTTAATGACTAATTGCTTGATAGAGAAATTGGTATTGATATTAATGGAGATTGAAAAATGGATGTTATTATCTAACCTTTAAATACAACAACACCTGTTATCACCATGCCTATGGAATGTGTGCATAAACTGCCAATAGGATAGACATATCTCTATTTGCCTTATGTGGCCTTGAGACTAAGCTTAATGACCCTAGTCTAGTTTCTTTCACCAATAGACATATTGTGATTTATCTAGCTAGGGATGTGCATTATACCTTCGACATAAGCTTTTGTATAATTCTTGTTCTCGGTTGGCCATTCCTTGATTCGTTTGTATTATGGAGAGTTAGGAGGTTAGGCGATGCATTAGGGGAATTGTAATCCTATCTTGACTTCCTAGTACAACTAATTCTCTTATTTCTTCTCTTTTAATCAAATAGCTTAACACACCATTTTATTTCACTTGTTTAGATAAGGCAGTATAGACTTTACCTTAGTATTTGACTTTCACTTAAGACTTCATCCTCGTGGGTACGACACTCAACTTATCTTATATTACTTGTGGACCGCGTATTCTTGGGCGTAATTTAGCGATAGCGAAATCGACCAACAAGTTTTTGGCGCCGCTGCCGGGGACTTAGTTTTATTTGTTTATCAATATTAAAACTAAGTCAATACAATCTTAATTTAAACTGATTTTTTCTGTTTAACTCTCTTTTCAGGTAGTCTTCACTGTTTATGCCACCTCGAAGGGGACGAAAAATAATACCTCTCGATCCTGAGGTTGATAGAACATACAGACGACTATGAAGAGAAAATTCTCGAGACATACCTACTCTTGTTAGAATGGCTGAGGAACTTTAGAAATCTTTAAAGGAGTATGCCATGCCTCAAATCGATGATCTCCAGGAAAGCATTCTCAGGCCCGCAATACAAGCAAATAACTTTGAGATAAAGCCAGGAACCATTCAAATGTGCACTAACATTCAATTCGGGGGATTGCCAAACGATGACCCAAATGATCATTTGATAAACTTCGTGGAGATCTACGATACTTTTAAGTGTAACGGAGTGACTGACGATGCCATTAGACTCCAATTGTTTCCATTCACCTTGAGGGACAAAGCCAAGAGCTGGCTACATTCACTTTCGTCAGGCTCCATCACCACATGGGCTGACTTGGCTCAAAAGTTCGTGGCAAAGTTCTTTTCGCCCGCCAAAACTACCAGTCTCAGGCACGAAATTGCCTCATTTATCCAGTTTGATTTAGAATCTTTGTATGACTCATGGGAGAGATTCAAGGATCTCCTGAGAAAATGCCCACACCATGGACTGCCAGAATGGCTTCCCATCCAGACAATTTAATAATGGGTTATTCGGATCTACTCGTTCGAGTATAGATGCAGCTTCTAGAGGGGCCTTCATGTCTAAGCATCACACAGCGGCGTATGAATTGGTGGAAACAATGGCGGCCAATAATTATCAATGGCCAAATGATAGGCAGGCCCCCAGAAGACCGGCAGGGGTATTTGAGGTTGTCTTAATCACACAAATAGCGGCTCAGGTTACAGCGCTAACCAAAAGACTAGACACCTATGGGAGTGCAAGCTGTGCAAAATGTTCAAAGTGTCGAAGTGTCATGTGAATTGTGTCAAGGGAGCCACTCGACTGATCAATGTGCCATAAGCCCTGAGTCAGTTCAATTTATTTTCAACTATGGGCAGCAACGAAATGCTAATCTCCCCACTCATTACCACTCGGGCTTGAGGAATCATCCAAACTTCTCCTGGGGAAACAACAATAGTAATCAAACACAACCTTCTACCTCTAGGCCTAACTTCTCAAACCCTCTGGGGTTCCAAGCTCAAAACCAATATCCACAGAATACTCAAAATCAGTACAACCAACAACCACACTAGAGTTCTCAAATCAGTTCTACCGTCCACCACCTCAACAGAAAAGAAAACCGAGTTTGGAAGATCTCCTGTCACAATATATTGCCCAAAATGAAACAAGGAACAACAATCAAGAAGCTTCTATCCGGAACCTTGAAGTCCAAATCGGACAGTTGGCATCTACTTTGAGCAGTCGTCCACAAGGCACATTGCCAAGTGACACTGATGTTAACCCGAAATGGGATGGCAAGGAACAATGCAAAGTAGTAACACTCTAGAGTGGGAGAACTATAAATGAAAATGGTGGGGAGAGCTCTATAGTGCAAGAAGATGTGACTGTAGAGGAACCTATTATGGAGCAGAAAGATGATAAGTTTGGGGGTGAGGAAAATGTGCAAGAAAATCCTACTACACCATCCCCAACAGTAAACAAATCCAGTCCTCCTATCCTACAGTTGCTATTCCCCCAGTGCCTGTAGAAACAAAAGCTTGATAAGCAGTTCTCTAAGTTCTTAGAGGTGTTTTAGAAGCTTCACATAAACATCTAGTTTGCAGAGGCGTTGGAGCAAATGCCGAGCTATGTCAAGTTCATGAAGGATATATTGTCAAAGAAAAGGAAAATGGGGGACTATAAAACAGTGGCTCTGACAGAGGAGTGTAGTGCCATATTGCAAAACAAGCTTCTGCCAAAGCTAAAAGATCCCGAAAGTTTAACGATTCCTTTCACTATCGGGGACCAATTCATTGGCAAGGCTTTGTGTGATTTAGGGGCTAGCATCAACTTGATGCCTCTGTCTATATATAAGAAGTTGGGGCTAAATGAAGCCAAACCCACAAGTGTCACTTTGCAATTAGCGGATAGATCTCTCACATACCCGAAGGGAATAGTAGAGGGTGTTCTTGTCAAGGTGGATAAGTTCATCTTCCCAGCAGACTTTATTGTCCTAGATTTTGAGGAAGATAGGGAGGTCCCTATAATTATGGGTAGACCATTTTTAGCAACTGGGAGGACCCTTATAGATGTGCAGAAGGGGGAACTGACAATGAGAGTACAGGATCAGGAAGTAACCTTCAATGTTTTTAGGTCAATGAAATATTTGAACACCCCTAAAGACTGCTTCCAGATTAAAGTGATTGATAATGCAGTCAAGGAGGTATTTTCAGAAACGTGCATGACAGACCCTTTAGAAGCTATGTTGATAGGGGCCAGTACTATGGAAGAGCCTACTCATGTTGAATATGCCAAGTGGCTGGATGAACCACAGAGATCTAAATAGTTCCATAGACAGTTTGAGTCTCAGAATGATAACGAAGCATCCACTTCCAAGGCCCAACCATCGATCATAGAACCTCCTGTCCTCGAATTAAAGCTTTTGCCCACTCGTCTGAGGTATACTTATTTAGGTGAATCATCCACTCTACCTGTTATAATTTCTGCTTCTTTAAATGAGTGCTAGGAAGAAAAGTTACTGCTAGTGCTCAAGCAATATAAAACGGCCCTGGGTTGGTCAATTGCTGATATTAAAGAGATCAGTCCATCTCAATGCATGCACAAAATATTACTGGAGGAAGGGTATAAGCCGTTCGTTGAACATCAGAGGCGGTTGAACCCCATCATGAAGGAGGTAGTCTGAAAGGAGATTATTAAATTACTAGATGCAGACATTATCTACCCCATCTCAGACAGCCCTTGGGTCAGTCCAATTCAGTGTGTGCCAAAAAAGGCGGCATGGCGGTTGTGCCCAATGAGAACAACGAGCTAATTCCAACCAGAACAATGAATGGGTGGAGGGTGTGTATGGATTACAGGAAATTAAACAAGTCCACCTGTAAGGATCACTTCCCTCTTTCATTTATTGATCAAATGCTCGATAGACTTGTTGGGCATGAATTTTATTGTCTACTGGATGGATACTCTGGGTATAATCAGATAATAATTGCCCCCGAAGATTAGGAGAAAATAACTTTCACATGCCCCTATGGGACCTTTGCCTTTCAGAAAATGTCTTTCGGGCTATGTAATGCTCCTACAACATTTCAACGTTGCATGATGTCTATCTTCTCTGACATGGTTGAAAAGACCCTCGAGGTCTTCATGGATGACTTTTCGATATTTGGGAGCTCGTTTGATAACTGTCTGGTAAATTTAATTACCGTTCTCAATAGATGTGTTGAGATAAATCTTGTACTGAATTGGGAGAAGTTCTATTTCATGGTCAAGGAGGGGATTATTCTGGGCCATCGAGTATCTATTGCTGGTATTGAGGTTGACAAGGCGAAGATTGATGTCGTTAATAATCTACCACCGCCTACCTCAGTAAAAGGGGTGAGGAGTTTTCTTGGGCATGCTGGATTCTGCAGGCGGTTTATCCAGGACTTCTCCAAAATAACCAAACCGCTCTGCACACTATTGGAAAAGGACATGCCTTTTCAGTTTGATGAGCCCTGCCTTAAAGCTTTTGATCTACTAAAGGAGAAACTCATATCTGCCCCTATTGTGGTAGCCCCAGACTAGACGTTCCCATTTGAGCTTATGTGTGACGCCAACGATTTTGTAATCGGGGCAGTGTTAGGCCAAAGAAGGGATAAGGTGTTCCACATGATCTACTATGCTAGCAAAACATTAACTGATGCTCAGCTGAATTACACTACCACTGAGAAGGAACTGCTGGCGGTGGTTTATGCATTTGATAAGTTTCGTTCCTACCTCATTGGAATGAAAGTGATCGTGTACACTGATCACTCGATAATTAAATACCTGATTGATAAGAAAGATACAAAGCCGAGATTGATAAGGTGGGTCCTTCTTCTCTAGGAGTTCGATCTGGAGATCCGTGATAAGAAGGGTACTAAAAATTAGGTGGTAGATCACTTGTCCAGATTGGAAAACCATCCTCATGTGGGAGTTGTAGAAAAGGATATAAATAATTTTTTCCCGGATGAGCAGCTATTTATTATCCAAAGCAAAGCCCCTTGGTATGCAGACTTTGATAATTATCGCTTGTCAAGTGCTTCCTCCCAACCTGAGCAACCAACAGAGGAAGAAATTCCTGAACGATGCAAAACAATATCTGTGGGATGAGCCTTTCTTATTCAAGCAATGTTTAGATCATATTCTGTGGAGATGCTTTCCAGAGGAGGAGATTGAAGGTGTGCTCCGTCATTGCCATTCTTCGAATTATGGAGGACATTTTGGTGGCCAAAGAACTGTGGCTAAAGTGCTCCAATCTGGGTTTTACTGGCCTACCTTGTTCAAGGATGCACATATATTTGTAACGCACTGCGATAGATGCCAAAGGGTGGGAACCATCTCAAGAAGGCATGAATTGCCATTGCAGAATATCCTCAAAGTTGAATTATTTGATGTCTGGGGTATTGACTTCATGGGACCATTCCCGTCTTCCTACAACAATCTCTATATTCTTGTGGCGGTTGATTATGTCTCCAAATGGATTGAAGCAGTTGCCTTGGCTACAAATGATGCGAAGGTGGTGCTTAACTTCCTCAAGAAAAACATTTTTACTCGTTTTGGTACGCCTCGGGCTATAATCAGTGATGAAGGGTTGAATTTTTGTAACAAATATTTTGAAGCCCTTCTAGCTAAGTATTGGGTGACCCATAAGATAGCCACTTCGTATCATCCACAGACTAGTGGCCAAGCAGAGATTTCTAATCGAGAGGTGAAACGTATCTTGGAGAAGATTGTTAACCCCAATCACAAGGACTGGTCAAAGAAGCTTGGTGATGCCTTGTGGGCTTACCACACAGCTTACAAAATGCCTATCGAAATGTCTCTGTATAGGCTTATTTATGGTAAGGCTTGTCATCTCCCTGTGGAGTTGGAGCACAATGCTTATTGGGCTATCCAGAAGCTAAATCTTGATTTAGAGGCAGCCGGTGAACAAAGGCTTTTACAACTAAATGAATCAGACGAGTTTCATCTGCAAGCGTATGAAAATGCTAAGTTATACAAGGAGAAGACAAAGCGGTGGCATGACAAGAAGATTGTCGAAAGAAATTTTGAGCTGGGCCAAAAGGTTCTTCTCTTCAACTCCCGACTGAAATTATTCCTTGGGAAACTGAAGTCCCGATGGTCGGGGCCGTTCACGGTTGCTAAGGTGTATCCGTATGGGGCTATTAAGGTTGAAGACCCTCACTCAGATAAAACCTTCAAGCTTAATGGGCAGAGATTAAAGCACTATTGGGGCAACGAGGTCCACCGGCAAAACACCTCCATCATATTGGGAGACCCGGTGTAAGGCGGGGTATAAGTCAAGCTGATGACTCTAAATCAAGCGCTTGATGGGGAGGCAACCCCACCTCAGTATCAAATAAATTGTTTTTGTTTTCATTCATTTTAGTTTTATTTTGGTTTTCATTAGTTACTCTTTATAGTTCTTAGTATAACCTCTAGTTGCTGTACAGTGCATGTTGGTATGTTTAACAGTATGTGTTTAAGGGTTTTTAGAAGTTAGATTCTGCTATCACAGTGTTTGCTGTCTTTTTGTTGTATTGTTGCTGATATAATGTTTGGCCTGTGTAGGATTTTGTGCCTCAGTATCAGAAGTTTAGAAGCCGCGTTGCAGCGCCGACCTTAACTCTAGTCTTCGCACTACAGCGCCAAACCATAGTGTATGTATTGCAAAGCCGCGCCGCGGTGCTAGTTTCTCACGCTGTAGTGCCAAGATTCATGTTGCAGCCTCAATTCTCGCGCCGCAGCGCCAGTCTCGGGCTGCAGTCTCAGTTTTCAAGCTGCAGCATCTGGACAAGAGGAGAGCCACTGTTGAGTCGCATCGCGGCATCGTCAATTACACTGCCATTCGCGCCGCAGCGCCAAAATGACTGATATATATTGTATTGTTGCGCCGCAGCACCGACCATTCACGTCGCAACACCATAGTGGGTTTGCATTCGCGCTGCAGCGCCATGCGCCGCGCCGCAGTGCCACCAACGTGTTTTTGTTGATTTAAGAGGCGTATCAGTTCATTTTTCACAGTTATTTCTCCTCTCCTCTCATTTTAGTCCCTTTCAATTTCCTACCGTTCGGACGCCCAACCGCCGTGCAATTAATTTATGTTGTTGCTCTCATACGCGTTCCCTCTTTAAAAGCGTAGCGAGGTAAGGTTCTGTGTTGTACTGTTGGGTTTGGAAAGTTACTTATAGAGCATAAATTTGTGGCTTTAGATTATTCTTGCAAACTAAGTATGGCTTCTAAGCGACCACGAACTAGTATCGGCCCCCCTCCTCCACCGTCTTTTAGAACCCCTGTTGCCCGTTCGGATGCCGTCAAATTCCCAATGGAGGATGCCTGGAAGCGTTACACTCAAAATTTTTTGTCGAGGAGTTTAGTGCCCGAAAGAGGGGTTAGACTAGATGATAAGACAGACGGTCATATGATGGCCATGATTATCAATATGAAGTGGATTCATTTCACTAAGCCGCCTGAATCGGGAGTTATCTCGGTGGCGAAAGAATTCTATGCTAACGCCAATGCTGATGGCCCCTCTGCGGTGCCAGTCCGAGGAAAATTAATTCAATTTGATAGCCTGGCTATTAATGCATTCTATGGGACTCCCAACTATGACGGGCATGACTACCTGGAGCTGGGGCTGCGAAGTTATAGTACAGACAAACTCATTAACAAACTCTGCAAGCCTGGGACGGTATGGAAGACCAACGAGTTTCATGGTGAAAAGACTTCCTTCCCCCAGCAGGCCTTTAGTTGTTATGGTAAGGCGTGGTACTCCTTTATATATGCTAATATCATGCCAACATGTCACCTTAGCGATGTGACCCGAGAGAGGACAATTCTGCTCTATGCTATTGTCACGGGCTTAAAGATTGATGTCGGGGTGCTCATCCAAGAGTCTATTAAAAAGGCTATACGGAGCAATGTCATATCGGGGCTCCCTCACCTATCTCTTATCACACGACTTTGCAAGCGAGCGGGTGACATGTGGGAGAAAGAAGATGTAACACAGCCACCAATGACTGTAATTGATCACCACGTCATAGACCGTTATGGAGTTTGGGAAGGAGCGCCATCGCATCCTCTAGGAGAGGGCTTTTTGTTGGCTCCACAGCCACCGCCATCCGATGAAGCCGGGACTTCCACGCAAGTGCCTAAGCCTCCAGCATCTGAGGCCATTCCACCTGGGTCCTTAGCAGAGATTTTGAACTGCCTGAATTTCCTGCACTGCACGGTAGATCATATAGCACAATGGAATAGCTAATTCAGTAACTATAATGTAGAATTCGTGAACACAATGTCCATCATTTATTATGCTCAGGGAGGAGATGCCGTAGAGTCTCTACCTTTTCAATTTCCAGAACCTCCATTATTCGCGCCTTATCCGCCACAATTTCTGCCTCGAGAAGAGGCCTGCGAGGATGAGCCTGTCAATGTGGAGGATGATGCTGATTAGGATGATGTAGGTGGCGATGCTCAGGATGCTTGATACTGAAGTTCAGAGGACATTGAGGACACTGGCCATATTTCAAGTTTTAGGGGAGGTGGGGAAATTCCTTTTATTTTAATTATATATAAATTGTGTTAATTTAGTATTATTTGAACTACTATGATGTTTAAGTTTATTTATGTTTATTGTGTGAGGGTTTGAGAGAATCTCTTGGGCTGGATAGCCCCGAACTACTTTATTAACTATGTTTTATCTATGTTTGATTATTATTGTGGTTAATGGTTTTATATGGTGAATGATTTATTTTGGATGCATGCTTTTGGTTGTATATCTTTTGGGATTGTGTAGTTGCCAGGTGAAATTTGGGAATATCTTGATTAAGTCATATATTTTTTTGTGGATAGCCATAGTTTTTGGGATTTACACTAATTATTGGTATACTTAATGCCATGTGTTATGGTTTTACCTTTTTTTTGACAAGGGTACTTTATATTTTATCGCTTCTTGCCTATATTATTTTGATTAACTCTAGCCCCCGGTCTGCAACTATTTATATGCTGGGTTAGGGTATTTTTAGCGTTTAAGTTTTGATTGTGGCTAATGATAAGCGCCAAGATTATATCGTTTTCTTAGAGTCGTGTCAAATTTATGTGAACTAGGGGCGTGGTAATTGGATAAGTCGAGACTGTTTTGGATCCATCCTTTTAGCGAGCACTGACCTATTATCTTTTCTAGTTATGTGTCCAGAAGTAGGTTGTTTGTTTATTGTGTTGAAAATCTGTACACTTTGTTAAAACTCTATCGATTTCAAAGAAATAAAAGACTTAAAGGCTTTTACACTTTCGAGTCTATTGTTCTAGTAAAAAAAAATAGTAGACAGTCTTCTGGTGGGTTGAGATAGAGCGTGGAAACGCACTCGCCCATAAACGCAGACTTGTGTGATTTAGTAATCTTCGGATTTAGTAAAATCTTTTTTTTTTACTTATGTTGATTACGTGGCCTTTGTTGCTTGAGTTATTAGATTCAGAGGGGTGTTCTACACCTAGTGCCCTAAAGTCTTCTAGCTTGAGAGTCATTGATCGAAAGCTTGCTAATGGGTGATCTTTTAGCCTCTAAGTAATTAAGCACTATCAGAGTCAAATTTTATTTCAGTACTAGAACCTTTTGATCCTTTCGTGTTTTGCATTTTGTTCTTTGTGCTTGTTAATTGTGTGAGTTACAGTGTAAGCTTATTGGTTATCATAATTTACTGTGTGATCTTGTTTTGGGTTATGGCTAGTTAGGATGATTGGTCTGCACACACACATAGAATGAATCGAGTACAGTCTCATGCTTAATAATTGACATTAAGCCCTCATTCATATGCGCATTTTTCCTATTCTTATAGGGGTTTATAACTGTGCTTAAAGGCTATGATATTAGTCTATAGGATTAGTCTTCGTTCATGTCTTTCAGTATTATAGGTATGGTATCTGTTAGTTTGCTTGAGGACAAGCAAAAGCTTAAGTTTGGGGGTATTTGATGAGTGGGATTTATACCTACGAATCAAATCCTTTGTGGTTTAAGTTGTTGCCTATTTTCAGTTATTTATTTAGTGTTTATATATATTTTGTTGTTATTATGTTTAATTTGTATGATGCAGAGCTTTGCAGATCTTTTCTAGTTCCAGGGGCATAATGGGAGCTTTTGTTACACTGGCGCCGTAGCGCCAAGGATTGACTAAGGTTCCGCGTCGCAGTGCCACTGCTCCATGAACCTACTGGAAACTCACGCCGCAGCATCGAGTTCATTACTGATCTTCGTGCCGCAATGCCGCCTCCTATCTTGGGCTGATGTCATCCTCACGCCGCAGTACCAAAGTTTGTACATGGAGTCGCGCTGCAGCATGACCTCCGGTGTTTTTAAGCCTATGTGGCACCGCAGCGCCACTTGCTAGTTCAATGCTCGCGCCGCAGCGCGAGCTCCGGTGTCCAGACAGTAAAGAGCTTTTAATGACCTAAAGAAAGGGGGGATCATATATACCTATCAGACAGTAGCCGCCTGCGATATTATTACAGAGAGATAGCTTAGACTAGGATTTTTATTACAGTTTTAATTTCGTAGAAGAGAAAGAAGCTGTACTTTCAAGGAGGAAGAGTTATTGCATTTGATAGTGCTCAGAAGCTATACGGAGAATAGAAGATTTGGAGACAGAACACTTCCAAACAGGGGTTTTCTTATTCCAAATCTCCCATTTATTTATGTATTACTGAGAATGTTGAATGTGTTAAAAATGTGTATTAGTGCCATGGATATAAACTAATTCCATTTTTAGGATTGTATTGTAACCTTTTGTTTAGCTTAATTAACTTTCTCTCCTATTTTATATAATGAATCATTTTGGAACGGGTTGTTGTATTTCTTGCTTAATGACTAATTGCTTGATAGAGAAATTGGTATTGATATTAATGAAGATTGAAAAATGGATGTTATTATCTAACCTTTAAATACAACAACACCTGTTATGACCATGCCTATGGAATGTGTGCATAAACTGCCAATAGGATAGACATATCTCTATTTGCCTTGTGTATCCTTGAGACTAAGCTTAATGACACTAGTCTATTTTCTTTCACCAATAGATATATTGTGATTTATCTAGCTAGGGATGTGCATTAGACCTTCGACAGAAGTTTTTGTATAATTCTTGTTCTCGGTTGGCCATTCCTTGATTCGTTTATATTGTGGAGAGTTAGTAGGTTAGGCGATGCATTAGGGGAATTGTAATCCTATCTTGACTTCCTAGTACAACTAATTCTCTTATTTCTTCTCTTTTAATCAAATAGCTTAACACACCATCTTATTTCACTTGTTTAGATAAGGCAATATAGACTTTACCTTAGTATTTGACTTTCACTTAAGACTTCGTCCTCGTGGGTACGACACTCAACTTATCTTATATTACTTGTGGACCGTGTATGCTTGCGCGTGATTTAGCTATAGCAAAATCGACCAATAAGGTCTAACACCTCGAAAGACCCTTCCACCCACATTGGCGAAGAGCAGAAACCATTAATAGAAAGGAATAAAGGCATTGGAAGAAAAGATGGCTAAAAGTCTCGTTGTGAGCATTGCACAAGGGGCAGGTAGGATTGACATCAAGACCAAAGTTTAATAATATGTCCATGGTACGCAGCCCATTCTGGAAAGCGAGACATAGAAAAAAAGGGTACCTTGGGGGAATGAATTTATGCCAGACAAGCTTATCCAAGGCCACAGTATTTCCTGAAGAACGAATGGACCTCCAGATGATAGAGGTCGAGACTCCCGAAGTCTTTATGCTATCCCATAAAATAGTGTCCTCCTTAGCAGAGTCGCAAGGAGTCGTCCTATTAAAACGCTGCAAGAATTCGATAACAGATTGGTGGTTCGAAACAGGAAGGATGTAACAACCCGATATTTTCTACATAAATAAATAAGAAATTTTGCGTATAAATTTTTTTTTATATTAAGGATGAGGATTTGTACAAGATAATGTGTATATATATTTATGTGGTAAATAAAAATATATTTATTGCATAAATGTTTGCAAGTAAATTTATTTTAGAATTATTGATTATTAAAAAGTATATTATGATAATAATTAAATTATGGTAGAAATACTTTTATTAATTATTTTCCATGAAAATATAATCATATATTATTTAAATAATATATTAAGTGATTTTTAGAATAATTAAAATAATTATTTTATTATATGAGTTTAGTACAAGTTATTAAATGAATTATTTTACCTTAATTATTAAGGTTAAATATGAAGAATAAATCATATATAAAATCCAAACCCTAATTTTGGATTATTGTCAAGGTATGAAAATAATAATATAATATTAATTATATTTTGATTTTTTAGTGCTATGAATATGTAATGTATTTTCGTACTGTTGATGGTTGGTCAATTATGGCATATTGATCGAACCCTAGCATTAATTGATTTAACCCTATTTATCAATTTAAATGGGAAATTTAAGATTATTTAATATCGGTGTTATATGATATGTGTTATGTGTTAATTTGTGTTATGCTAATTAGGAAACCCTAATTATAAATTTAAAATCCTAATTATATGAATTTCTATTAAACCCTAATTCGGAAACCTAGACTGGAGGTTTGATCTGTCAAGAATTGTGTTACAATGATTAATGTCAGGTATAATAGGTTTTATATCGCTAATTTAAATAAACCTAATTAGTGATTTAAGACCATAATGATTAAAACCCTAAATTTGAAATCGAAACCTTAATCGCAAAATTAAAACTCTAACCGATATTTCTTGGAACCCTAATTGCTAATTTTAAACACTAATTGTTTAAATAGCAAAGTTAATTATGTTATAATACCCTAATGTTCCTGTATAATAAAATTATTAATTTAATCTAATTAATAATTTTAATTTTTCAAGTTTTGGAAACTAAATTTAGTTTATAATTTTACAAACCCTAGTTGCTAAATAGTATTTTTACTTTTTGCTAAATATTAGGGTTAAACCCTAAGGGTCAAATCCTAAGGGTTTGTCAAGTTTCATTTTTGGCCATTAAATTAAATTATTAAATGTCTTTTATGCCCTTTTTAATTCTTTAAGAAGCTTGCTTGCAAATCTAGATAAAATTTGAGTGGTTTACCAAACCAACAACTCCCTTGACCTTCAAACGACAGCAAATGATCTCTAGGTCAGCCCATACATGTATCTAATTGTCTATATATATGGATTGGAGAGAGAAATTACATTTTGTTCACTTAATTTGTGCAAAATCCTTACTCAACTCTCTCAAGCACCACACCTCCGAAATTATCTAGCATTATAGTCCCATTATCAAGCCCCACTAACACCATAACCAAATCAGCAACACAAAATCAAAAATTTGTTCATCAAAGGTGTAAACCCTAACCATAATTTTTTTCCAATGATCTGTTGTTAGATCTTGTAATTTGTTATTAAAAGATGTTGTTTATAGTCTAATTTAATGATCTGGGTTGGTATATTACAAGTCCATAACATCTAAATGCTCAAATCAATGATTTTCAAATTTCTGGAAAAATTTCATGTTATGGTCTGACAACTAATGTCAGACCTTGTAGATCCATTTCTGTAATTGGGTTTTGTGTTTTAAAGGTTGATACTTGTAGTATGTTATGTTGTCTGTAATCTGGAACTGATAGATAGCTCAAACCATGCTCAGAATGAAAGTTATGGGCGGTCAAACCTCGTTGACCGGCCATGACTTTCAAAATCTGGAAAAAACCCAGAACAGCCCAGAAGCCTCTGACAGGTTCTTTGCGGGCTTAGATCTAACTGCTTGATGATGTTATGTGTTTGTTTTTGTAACCAGATTATAGACTAATATTAGTACTTTAATATTATGCCCTACAATCTCCTAAACAACAAGTAATCTGACTGCAGTGGCTGGTCAAAGTAGGACAAACGGCCATGACTGCATTTTCTGGAAAAAAACCCAGAAATTTTTGAACAATTTTTCTGACAAGGTTTGACCGGCTTGTACCTGCTTAATTTGTTGTTATTTTGTTGATGTTATGATATATATATATGTACATTGGTATGTTGTCTACACATTACAACTTGTAGATCACAAAATCATCAACACGATTGATAGTTACAATAGCTTAAAAGTGACTGCTCGAACTGTTCTTCATTTCTGTAAATGAAGAACAGCTCTGACAGCAACTTTGGTTGCTTAGATCTAGCTTGTGTTAGGTTGTTTGATCGTGTTGTTTGTTAGAACCTGTAGTCTTGCACTTTGTCTACAATATCTAGCTTTTGTAATTCCCAGAAACACACTACACAAAGATTTAAAGTTGGTCAAACTAGTCCACTCGGTAACTGGGTATGAAGGTTCTAGGCAGCTCAAGAACACCTATAGCGACAGTTTCGTCGCTATAGGGCCCTTTAGCGACAGTTTTTGCAAAAATTAATTATTTTTATTTAATAATTAGTATTAATTAGTTTTTAATTCTGAAAAATATAAAATAAATTACTAAAAATTATTCTAAAAGTCCGAAAATTATATTTTAATTATTTTGAATATATTTCATAAATATTTAATATTTTTGGAATATTAAAAGTATTTAATTTATTTAATTATAATATTAAATAAATTATTTAAAAATGATTTAAATACATGAAAAATCATTAAAAATTATATTATGATATATGAAAATATTTTAAGTTATTTTTAATGACTTTTAATATTTTGTGATAATTTTCATTAATAAATTAATATTAATGATAATTAAGTTGTTTAATAAATGAATTAAATAAATAATTTAAAAATGATTTTATTATTTTAAAAATCATTTTAAATAATAATAAGATATTTAAGAATATTTTAAGTTATAAAATATAACTTTTAATATTTAAAGGTAAAATTTATTAATTAATTATTATTAAAGATATTAAAGATATTTAATATTTACATTAAATAAATTAGTTTAAATATGATTTTAATATTTTAAAAATCATTTTAAATGAAGATAAAATGTTTAAAGATATTTTAAATTATAAAATATAACTTTTAATATTTAAAGGATAATTTCATTAATAATTTGATATTTATGATATTAATTTAACCCTAATGATATTAAATTTATTTAATAATTATATTAAATAAATAGTTTAAAAATGATTTTATTAATTTAAAAATCATTTAAAAAGGGATATAAATGAATTAAAAATATTCTAAGTTATAATTAATAACTTTTAATATTTAGATAAATAGTTCATTAATAATTTAATATTAATGGTAATTATTTTATAATGATTTTTAAATGTTTTAAAAATCATTTAAGGGTAATATAAATGTTTTAAAAATATTTGAAGTTATTATTAATGACTTTAATATTTTGGTAATGGTTTCATTAATAGCTTAATATTAGTTAAATATTAATGATAATAGAATTATTTATTATTAAATCATTTAATAATGATTCTGATATTTTAAAATTATGATAAATGGTAATAATTATTTAAAAAATTATTATAAGGCCATGAAAAATAGTGCGACGGGTGTTTAAGTTATCCAAATGAATATTAAACTACTGTATAAATTTTTAGACTCGATATTTATCCGATAAAGCTGTCGGTAGACTGATATGTTTCAAAAATTGATCTGGACTTAGATAGGATGACTGGATAACTGTTTATTTGTGATTCAATGGTGTTAAAGTTATGTGACAATGTGATTAGGAATGTGCTGACTGCAATAAGCAGTATTATATGATATGATATGTTATTCTAATCAGACCAATGATCTATTTAATGATAAGGATTGATAGAAAAGATAAATCTAAGTTGTGTAAGCAGCTGACAATGCAAGTATCTAACCCTTTGCATTTACTTTATGCAATGGACATGCGTAAGATAATATCTGAATTGCTCATATCAATTGTTCAAATATTTCAACCTTTGTACATACTTATGCAATGATTCTGTATAAGTAAGCTATTAAGAAATAATTGTTGTACAATTTCCTTTATCCTGTTAATATTGATCAAGTTATTTATTATGTTCGTTAATTTCTATAACATGGTTATACAAGTGTCCCCACTTGGATAATCATTATATTTTATCACATGTTGATACATACTTATAGTAGCCTAGTATGTATACGTTGAAATAAAAGTCGTCTAAGCTATTTGATCCAGCTAGACATAAAATTTAAAGTTGTTATTGAACAAGATAAAACTTATCCAACCGAATTGTTTTGGTATGGATTCAAGACTGTCATGAACATCCCAATCATGAGAAATTTTTATGCGCTAAGGCGGATAAAGGATGAACGATAATATCGTTCTAGCAATGTAGTATTGATCAATACAGGGCATAACGGGCTGATCACCCCCGTGCCCGTAAGTTATGACGGTTTATAGATGAATTTCTATTTAACCCTTTCGAAAATAGAAAACAATATTCATAGTCTGTTAATTGATCCTCATTTATAGTCAATACGTAGTTTCTAAAAAATTTGAAAATAAAAATGATATGTTGTTATTTATTGGTTCAGCTTTCGTCACAACTGTTGCTTCGTTGTTGAAGTATCCTTCCAAGAAAACATTTAATTCATTCAGTTAACTATTATTGTTGCTATTACTTGCTGGGCACTCAAATGCTCATCCTTGCTTTAATTTAAATGTTTTCAGCTAAGGGTGAGCAACCCGAAGGATCTGCCAAGAATAAAGGGAAAGGAAAAGTTGCTGAATGACTGTTTATGCTGTCTTTTGTAATAATCAAACTTTATAAGGATATGGATGATAAATATTATTATTATCATGTAATGAATGTTGAAGGTTTCGTACTTGGGATTTGGGAAACTTTGATAATATGTAAATTAAATTTTATAAATCTATATTATTGTTATTATTATTAGTATTATTCCGCTCATAGAAATGGTATCGTGAAGCACCGAGTTCGGGTTTCAAGTATCCCAATTTGGGGGCGTCACATCATGGTATCAGAGCTATAGGGTTAGAAACCTTAGGTGGGATAGACCTTAGGCTATAACCTTAGAACAGAGGGAAACATTGAAAATATAAATAACTCATATAGAGTTTAAAAATGGATGAATCGGATAAATTCATCGTCAAACCAATTAAAAGATAACTTATATAAAACCCTTATGTGTTATGTATATATATTTTATGCTAATCAGGATAATTTATGTGTGTAGATGTCAGGTGAAAAATGATTAGGATACCCTCGGATCGTAAAGAAGGAGCTGATATCAAAGCCAATAGCTGAAATAGAGGCTCAAAGTGAAAGCAACCTCGATGAGGTGGTTATAATGGAAAATATCGTACCAGAACCAGAAATGGTGGAACTAACCGATAGTGATTCAGACACTGAAGTTGGAGCTGACCAAGCATCAACCGAAGTACAGAATCTGCGGGACCAGGTTTCCTCTTTGGAACAGTTATGGGAAATAAAAAAGTTGCTAAATAGTCAACTGCAAAAAGCATTAATTGAAATAATGGAAGAACATGATAAGCTTAAAATCCAAATTGATCAATTGGGAGCTAAAAGCAAAAAGTAGGGTGCAGCTCTAAACAAGAAGGGAAAAAGAAAAATGAAAGACCGTAATCTAGGTAATCCTGATAACAACCAAGGAAACTTTAACCGAATAGAAAAGTGTACAAACTATGATAGGAAGCATGATGGTATATGCAGAAAAGGGGAGAATGTTTGCTACAATTGCGGACAAGGGGGACATTTTTCTCCTCAGTGTCCCAATCCAAAGTAGTGTGTTTGTTTCATCTGTGGGATAGAAGGATATCAGGCAAAAAGTTATCCAAGATCAAGAAAAAGGCGTAGTGAATAAGTAGTATAGGTTCTGTGGTGTAGGTCTGTTTAATATAATATGTGTGATAGGTATGTTTGTGTAATGTAATATTTTAAGCTTTTGTATGGGTCAAAGCTGTAAATCCCAACTTTTGTAGTCACAAAGGGATAATAGTATGGACTATGCTATGTAAATTACTTTGAATTAATGAACCTATATTTGAGTGATGAAATAAGTTTGAAGTATTAAACTTATATGATAAGGTTTAGAATATAAGTTAAATTTATGATTTTATTTAATCAGATAATGCCGCCAAGACGTCAAACTAGAAACCAAAGGGCAGACGAATCTGTCAACAACGTCGAGGGACAACCACAACCAGATCCAATGCAGCAATTCACAAACATGGTAGCTCAGGCTATGCAATAAGGAATGCCAGCCGCAGGGAACCAGCAGGACAATCGCTTGGCAAACTTTAAGGACTTCAAAGCTGTAGGACCGCCCAAATTTAGAGGTACAACTGACCCTGTAGAAACCCAAACTTGGGTTAAAGAAATTGAAAAGGCGTTTGTATTAGCTAGGGTAGCTGAGGGGCAAAAGACTGCTTTTGCCACCTACATGATGAAGGGCGAGGCAAATTTTTGGTCGGAAGCGAATCAGGCGAGGGCTGGAGCAGGTGTAGGTGTAGTTGCATGGGAAAGATTCAAAACTTTATTTTTCGAAAACTATTTTACATCTAGTATTCAGGCTAGGATGGAAGTAAAATTTCTTGAATTAAAATAGGAAAATATGACTGTGTCCGAATACGCCGCTAAGTTTAATGAGTTGGCTAGGTTTGCTCTGCATCAAGTTGATACGGAGGCTAGAAAAGCACGAAGGTTTGAGCTGGGATTAAAACCCTGGCTCTACAACAAGGTGACAGTGCTGTAAATCCCTACATTTGCAGCACTCATGGAGAAAGCTATTATTGCTGAGGAGGGGAGTGAGGCCATGAGCCTATACAACAAAGAAAAAAGGAATAAGGGTAAGGTTGAGGGAGCTGGGAAGGTGGAAGAGAATACTGGGAATAGGAAGGATAAGAGGAAGGGGAACAACTTTAGTGGTGTGCAGGTAAAACAAGAAGGTGTAAAGAAGAAGCAGGTGGTACAATGTGGGAACTGTGGGAAAATCATTTAGGGGAATGTCTGAAGGGAAAATTCGCATGTTTCAAGTGCGGGCAGGAGGGCCATATCTCTCCCAACTGCCCCAATTCTAAGACAATTGGTGGGTGTTTTCTCTGTGGATCAAAGGACTATAAGGTGAAAGACTGTCCGAAAAGAAGAACGGAGGCAGAAAGCGTGAACGTGGAAAAAAGCGGTAGAGCCTTGGCAATTACAGGACCAACTTCATCTGGCAAACTGACCAAATCTACTGCACGGGTCTTCAATATGACAGTTCAAGACACGGTGGCAGCGGGCAATGGAACTCCAGGTACTTTTTCGTATAACTTGTATTTTCTTATATATGATTTTCCTATTTATAGTAAATTATTTTATAAAGAAATTTTGAAGGAGGAATTTGAGAAACCAATTTTTCTGTTTAATTAGAAAGACAAGCTTTATATGAATAGTTAAAGATCAGTTCGATTGAAGTTGATCGAGATCTACTTGCAATAATTATGTATGCTATGTGTTGTGTATGTATAGGTTTTAAAACGGTGATTCCGGGGACGGAATCTTTATAAGGGAGGGTGAATGTAACAACCCGATATTTTCTACATAAATAAATAATAAATTTTGCGTATAAATTTTTTTTTTATATTAAGGATGAGGATTTGTACAAGATAATGTGTATATGTATTTATGTGGTAAATAAAAATATATTTATTGCATAAATGTTTGCAAGTAAATTTATTTTAGAATTATTGATTATTAAAAAGTATATTCTGATAATAATTAAATTGTGGTAGAAATGCTTTTATTAATTATTTTTCATGAAAATATAATCATATATTATTTAAATAATATATGAAGTGATTTTTAGAATAATTATAATAATTATTTTATTATATGAGTTTAGTACAAGTTATTAAATGAATTATTTTACCTTAATTATTAAGGTTAAATATGAAGAATAAATCAGATATGGAATCCAAACCCTAATTTTGGATTATTGTCAAGGTATAAAAAAAATAATATAATATTAATTATATTTTGATTTTTCAGTGCTATGAATATGTAATGTATTTTCGTACTGTTGATGGTTGGTCAATTATGGTATATTGATCAAATCCTAGCATTAATTGATTTAACCCTATTTATCAATTTAAATGGGAAATTTAAGATTATTTAATATCGGTGTTATATGATATGTGTTATGTGTTAATTCGTGTTATGCTAATTAGGAAACCCTAATTATAAATTTAAAACCCTAATTATATGAATTTCTATTAAACCCTAATCCGAAAACCTAGACTGGAGGTTTGATCTGTCAAAAATTGTGTTACAGTGATTAATGTCAGGTATAATAGGTTTTATATCGCTAATTTAAATAAACCTAATTAGTGATTTAAGACCTTAATGATTAAAATCCTAAATTTGAAATCGAAACCTTAATCGCGAAATTAAAACTCTAACCGATATTTCTTGAAACCCTAATTGCTAATTTTAAACACTAATTGTTTAAATAGCAAAGTTAATTATGTTATAATACCCTAATGTTCCTGTATAATAAAATTATTAATTTAATCTAATTAATAATTTTAATTTTTCAAATTTTGGAAACTAAATTTAGTTTATAATTTTACAAACCCTAGTTACTAAATAGTATTTTTACTTTTTGCTAAACATTAGGGTTAAACCCTAAGGGTCAAACCCTAAGGGTTTGTCAAGTTTCATTTTTGGCCATTAAATTGAATTATTAAATGTCTTTTATGCCCTTTTTAATTCTTTAAGAAGCTTGCTTGCAAGTCTAGATAAAATTTGAGTGGTTTACCAAACCAACAACTCCCTTGACCTTCAAATGACAGCAAATCAGCTCTAGGTCAGCCCATACATGTATCTAATTGTCTATATATATGGATTGGAGAGAGAAATTATATTTTGTTCACTTAATTTGTGCAAAAACCTTACTCAACCCTATCATGCACCACACCTCCAAAATTATCTAGCATTATAGTCCCATTATCAAGCCCCACTAACACCATAACCAAATCAGCAACACAAAATCAAAAATTTGTTCATCAAAGGTATAAACCCTAACCATAATTTTTTTCCAATGATCTGTTGTTAGATCTTGTAATTTGTTGTTAAAAGATGTTGTTTATAGTCTAATTTAATGATCTGGGGTGGTATATTACAAGTCCATAACATCTAAATGTTCAAATCAATGATTTTCAAATTTCTGGAAAATTTTTATGTTATGGTCTGACAACTAATGTCAGACCTTGTAGATCCATTTCTGAATTGGGTTTTGTGTTTTAAAGGTTGATACTTGTAGTATGTTATGTTGTCTGTAATCTGGAACAGATAGATAGCTCAAATCATGCTCAGAATGAAAGTTATGGGCGGTCAAACCTTGTTGACCGGCCATGACTTTCAAAATCTGGAAAAAACCCAGAACAGCTCAGAAGCCTCTGACAGGTTCTTTGCGGGCTTAGATCTAACTGCTTGATGATGTTATGTGTTTGTTTTTGTAACCAGATTATAGACTAATATTAGTACTTTAATATTATGCCCTAAAATCTCCTAAACAACAAGTAATCTGACTGCAGTGGCCGGCCAAAGTAGGACAAACGGCCATGACTGCATTTTCTGGGAAAAACCCAGAAATTTTTGAACAATTTTTCTGACAAGGTTTGACCGGCTTGTACCTGCTTAATTTGTTGTTATTTTGTTGATGTTATGATATATATATATATATATATATATATATATATATATATATATATATATATATATATATATATATATATATATATATACACACACACATTGGTATGTTGTTTACACATTACAACTTGTAGATCACAAAATCATCAACACGATTGATAGTTATAATAGCTTAAAAGTGACTGCTCGAACTGTTCTTCATTTCTGTAATTGAAGAACAGCTCTGACAGCAACTTTGGTTGCTTAGATCTAGCTTGTGTTAGGTTGTTTGATCGTGTTGTTTGTTAGAACCTGTAGTCTTGCACTTTGTCTACAATATCTAGCTTTTGTAATTCCCAGAAACACACTACACAAAGATTTAAAGTTGGTCAAACTAGTCCACTTGGTAACTGGGTATGAAGGTTCTGGGCAGCTCAAGAACACCTATAGCGACAGTTTCGTCGCTATAGGGCCCTTTAGCGACAGTTTTTGTGAAAATTAATTATTTTTATTTAATAATTAGTATTAATTAGTTTTTAATTCTGAAAAATACAAAATAAATTATTAAAAATTATTCTAAAAGTCCAAAAATTATATTTTAATTATTTTGAATATATTTCATAAATATTTAATATTTTTGGATTATTAAAAGTATTTAATTTATTTAATTATAATATTAAATAAATTATTTAAAAATGATTTAAATACATGAAAAATCATTAAAAATTATATTATGATATATGAAAATATTTTAAGTTATTTTTAATGACTTTTAATATTTTGTGATAATTTTTATTAATAAATTAATATTAATGATAATTAAGTTGTTTAATAAATGAATTAAATAAATAATTTAAAAATGATTTTATTATTTTAAAAATCATTTTAAATAATAATAAGATATTTAAGAATATTTTAAGTTATAAGAATATAACTTTTAATATTTAAAGGTAAAATTCATTAATTAATTATTATTAATGATTTTAAAGATATTTAATATTTACATTAAATAAATTAGTTTAAAAATGATTTTAATATTTTAAAAATCATTTTAAATGAAGATAAAATGTTTAAAGATATTTTAAGTTATAAAATATAACTTTTAATATTTAAAGGATAATTTCATTTATAATTTGATATTTATGATATTAATTTAACCCTAATGATATTAAATTTATTTAATAATTATATTAAATAAATAGTTTAAAAATAGTTTTATTAATTTAAAAATCATTTAAAAAGGGATATAAATGAATTAAAAATATTCTAAGTTATAATTAATAACTTTTAATATTTAGATAAATAGTTCATTAATAATTTAATATTAATGGTAATTATTTTATAATGATTTTTAAATATTTTAAAAATCATTTAAGGGTAATATAAATATTTTAAAAATATTTTAAGTTATTATTAATGACTTTAATATTTTGGTAATGGTTTCATTAATAGCTTAATATTAGTTAAATATTAATGATAATAGAATTATTTATTATTAAATCATTTAATAATGGTTCTGATATTTTAAAATTATGATAAATGGTAATAATTATTTAGAAAATTATTATAAGGCCATGAAAAATAGTGCGACGGGTGTTTAAGTTATCCAAATGAATATTGAACTACTGTATAGATTTTTAGACTCGATATTTACCCGATAAAGCTGTCGGTAGACTGACATGTTTCAAAAATTGATCTGGACTTAGATAGGATGACTGGATAACTGTTTATTTGTGATTCAATGGTGTTAAAGTTATGTGACAATGTGATTAGGAATGTGCTGACTGCAATAAGCAGTATTATATGATATGATATGTTATTCTAATCAGACCAATGATCTATTTAATGATAGGGATTGATAGAAAAGATAAATCTAAGTTGTGTAAGCAGCTGACAAGGCAAGTATCTGACCCTTTGCATTTACTTTATGCAATGGACATGCGTAAGATAATATCTGAATTGTTCATATCAATTGTTCAAATATTTCAACCTTTGTACATACTTATGCAATGATTCTGTATAAGTAAGCTATTAAGCAATAATTGTTGTACAATTTCCTTTATCCTGTTAATATTGATCAAGTTATTTATTCTGTTCGTTAATTTCTATAACATGGTTATACAAGTGTCCCCACTTGGATAATCATTATATTTTATCACATGTTGATACATACTTATAGTAGCCTAGTATGTATACGTTGAAATAAAAGTCGTGTAAGCTATTTGATCCAGCTAGACATAAAATTTAAAGTTGTTGTTGAACAAGATAAAACTTATCCAACTGAATTGTTTTGGTATGGATTCAAGACTGTCATGAACATCCCAATCATGGGAAATTTTTATGCGCTAAGGCGGACAAAGGATGAACGATAATATCGTTCTAACAATGTAGTATTGATCAATACAGGGCATAACGGGCTGATCACCCCCGTGCCCGTAAGTTATGACGGTTTATAGATGAATTTCTGTTTAACCCTTTCGAAAATAGAAAACAATGTTAATAGTCTGTTAATTGATCCTCATTTATAGTCAATACGTAGTTTCTAAAAAATTTGAAAATAAAAATGATATGTTGTTATTTATTGGTTCAGCTTTCGTCACAACTGTTGCTTCGTTGTTGAAGTATCCTTCCAAGAAAACATTTAATTCATTCAGTTAACTATTATTGTTGCTATTACTTGCTGGGCACTCAAATGCTCATCCTTGCTTTAATTTAAATGTTTTCAGCTAAGGGTGAGCAACCCGAAGGATCTGCCAAGAATAAAGGGAAATGAAAAGTTGCTGAATGACTGTTTATGCTATCTTTTGTAATAATCAAACTTTATTAGGATATGAATGATAAATATTATTATTATCATGTAATGAATGTTGAAGGTTTCGTACTTGGGATTTGGGAAACTCTGATAATATGTAAATTAAATTTGATAAATCTATATTATTGTTATTATTATTAGTATTATTCCGCTCATAGAAATGGTATCGTGAAGCACCGAGTTCGGGTTTCAAGTATCCGAATTTGGGGGCGTCACAAAGGATCCAATTAGAGTTACAAATAATACTGCTAACCATGACATTAGGACCTAGACCAACGTTTGAAATAAGGGGAGAGGAAGGGGAAGAGGCCAACGGATTACCGGATATCCAAGGGTCAATCCAGAGACTAGTGTGACGGCCGTTACCAATGATAAAGGTAAGATGCCTCATAGCAGTAGGTCTAAGATTGAGGACTTTTTTTCATATCCAAGAGTAGTCATTAGGAATATTCATACACCAAAATTGCTTTCCCTTAAGAGCAAAGGTCCTGATCCATTCAACCCAAATAGTAGGAGAAGATGGGTTAATAATATTCCAAAGATGCAAGAGGATAGAGGCTTTATTCCAAGACCTCCCTCCGAGATAGGAAGTGCGAGCTTACTCCAAGCCACTTTAGCCCCAAATTTCAAAAGGGAGGGGCCTTTCTATAAGAACCTGCCAAAAATAACCTTTAATTCCTTGAGAGCAGTTGCAGGAAGTGAGATTGGTGGACCAGTAGGATTGAATGGAAAACATTACATATTTTAACAGTTGTAGTCTCCCAGGGTAGGACAAAAATCTATTAGTCCAAGAGGAAATCCTACTAGTTATCCTATCAAGAAGGGGTCGGCAATCAGCCAGGCTTAGCTTCGACGTTATAAGAGGAACCCCCAGAAATTTTGCCGGGTAAAGACCCACTTGGAACCCCAAAGAGGAAAGGATAACATCGGAGTCACCAAGGGGAACATTGGCCAAGAAACACCTACTTTTTGAAGCATTAAGGTGAAGACCCGATAAAGAGGAGAACTTTTCCAGGCAACCCTTTAGGATATTAATAGATCAGAGATCACTATGGCAGAAGAGGAGAAGATCATCAGCAAAGCATAGATGGGTTAGCCGAAGCTGCTTAGTTTTTTAGTGGAATTGGAAGTCAAGCTCTTTTGTTTCCTTAGAGATTAAAATGGAAAGAACTTCCATAGCAGTAACAAACAGATAGGGGGAAAGAGGATCCCCTTGCCGAAGACCCTTAGCCCCTTTATAATAGCCATATAAGCCACCATTGACTTTCACAAAAAAAGAGGTTGTGGTGATACAAGCCTTTATCCAGAAGATGAATTTAGGAGGAAATTTGAAGAGATTCAGAGATTCTAGGATTAAATCCCATGAAATAGAGTCAAAAGCTTTTTGAAGGCCAATTTTTATAGCACACCGTTTAGGACCTGAATTCCTATGGTAGTTTTTGAAGAGCTCTTAAGCGATAAGGATATTATCCCCAATCCTCCGACCCAGGACAAAGGCAACTTGATTGGAAGAGATGAGCTTCGACAAGATAAATTTGAGCCTATTCACCAAAATCTTGGAAATACATTTGTAGGTAGTGTTACAGCAAGAAATAGGCCTATAATAATTCATAGACGTAGGGTTGGGAACTTTAGTGATAAGGGAAATAGCTGTGGAGTTAGTCCCCCTCAATAGGCAACCTTGTTGGAAGAAGGACTTGATAGTCGAAGTGAAAACTGGGCCAACAATGTCCCAGTAGGCCAAGAAAAAATTAACGTTAAAACCATCAGGGCCTGGGCTTTTATCTGCTTCATGGCTTTAAGGGTGGAGAGAATATCAGCGTCAGAGACATCCCTAACAATAGCAGAGGCATCCAATGGGGAGACATGATTCAAAAAGAAACCTGCCATGGTCTGAATATCAACAGAGCGAACCGGAGAAGAGGAACCCAAAAGTAAGCAGAAGTGGTCGACAACAACCTGTTGAACCTCGCTCTGCCCACTAACAAGCTGACCTTCCACATTAGCAATAGAAAGGATTTTATTATGATTCCAACTAGCTTTAACTTGGTTATGGAAATAACTTGTGTTCCTATCGCCCTCCTTGAGCCATTGAATTCTGGATTTTTTTCTTTAGAAATTTTTCTTCACAGATAAAGGCAGCCCATAACCTGTCCGTATGATCCCTCTGTTTGGCAAGAAGAGAAACATTCCTTTGTGGAATGGAGAAGTGCTCTAGTCTGAGCAACATTAGAGAAGATATTTCCATGAGCACTGTTGAGGTATAAGAGGGCTCTTTTAACTGATCTAAGTTTCCCAGCAAGAGATTGCAAAGGGTTACCAAAAACTTGAATATTCCAAGCAAATCTGACTACGTTGTGAAAATTATCAAGATCCACCATAAAATAAAATAAATTGAAAAGGTTTGGGAATGTGAGGCAACTTCATCCCAGTGTGGACAATGACCGGGCAATAGCAGAAAGGTCCCTCAGAGAGAAAAGAGCGTGGGACAGTGAGAGCTGATGCAGCCAGAGGGAATTAACCATAGATCTGTCTAATTTCCTATGGATGGGAGACGAACAACTGGAGTCCCATCAGGTATGTCAAGGGCCCACAGCCCAAAGGTCCACCAAGGATAGATTCACAATACAGTCCTTGAAATCCTGCATACCACTGTCCCATGTCTCATTACCCTTATTAATTCCAGATAGGTGCAGGACCTCATTGAAATCCCCTAAGATACACCAAGGTTTGTCAATAGAGACAAGAGTAGCCCTTAGGTCTCGCTAGAGGACCTTTCGTTCAGGTGCAGAATTGAAGCCATAGATGACTGTAACAAACAGAA
The DNA here is from genome assembly GCA_016801055.1 of Panax notoginseng. Lineage (NCBI taxonomy): Eukaryota > Viridiplantae > Streptophyta > Magnoliopsida > Apiales > Araliaceae > Panax > Panax notoginseng. The sequence continues at coordinate 65,250,708 of CM029022.1, forward strand.
TGACGTTGAGATCCATAACAGCGACAAGATAGTGGATAAATTGCGAGGATTTAGATATAATAGATACATCCCAAATATCAGGATCCTAGTCGATCCAAATTCTCCCATTATCATGGTAGTCATAGTTGAAATTCCATTTCCAGTTCCTACAAATAGACTCAGCCATATTTTTGGATTTGGGAGCTTTGACCCGTGTCTCAACAGTTCTGGATTCTAGAACCACTGTTAAGCTAATCCAAACAAAACTTTCTTTAGTGTAAAAATCCTAAAGTCAAATTGAGATGAACAACCCTAATATAGGGGATTATGTACGCATTGGCTTTTAGATGTTTATGCACAATACATGGTACGAAGGGCTGATCTCCCTAACTACGAAAGGAAAGGTCCGTATAGTCTAACGACTGTTGAAGGTTAAGGTAGAAATACTTAGTAACCTGGGACATATTTCACGGTCTTCAGACCCTCAGATATAAATCTCAAACTTATTTTCTAATCTCGATTCGAAGAACGTGTTCATTATTATTCAGAATTCATTTCTTACTCTTATTATTGCTATTGTCATTGTTATATTGGTGAGCAATTGTTTGCTCACTCTTGGATTTAACACTGTAACTAAAGTTGAGAAAGTTGATGAGTCGTCTTCTAGCAAGGGCAATGGTAAGATGTATAAATGATGAAGACTTGTTTAAATTTATTTGATAGAATCTATGTTATGATACTTATTTAATTATATGATGTATTCCACAGACTTATATACTAATTAAGGTTAGATTAGCTGGGATTTGTTTTAAGTTGATGTAACCCTTTAATAGGGAGGATTATTGTTAAGTTATTTAAGTTATGTCTTTATTCCTGATTATGGGTAGTTAAGTGTAAATGTTTTGGATAGTGAGCACCAAATCCTGTGGGAATGAAGTACCCAGATTTGGGGGTGTCATAAGTTGGTATCAGAGCTTTAGGTTATGAACCTTAGGTGGGAAAAATCTTAGGAAATAACCTTTAAGAAGATAGAAAACATAGTGGTGATAAACCCTTATTGAGTTTTAAGGAATGCATTAAGGCATTCATTAAAGATAAATAATAAAAGACTTTATGTGTCTATATGTTGATAACTTATGTGCACGCGAGTATCGAAGAGTGTCACGCAGTAAATAAAACTTAAGGTATTTTGTTGTCAGGATGTCTAATGCTGAAGGATCCAGTCAAGCTAAGGAAGAGATACGTCAGGTGCCTAGAAATAAGGATCCCCGAGATGTCCATGTTGTTTGGGAGCAGTTGATCCAGAGGGAGCATTCTCTGTTGGTCGCTAATGAAGGACAGGAGAATGAGCCTGTGTTTGATCCAGAGGAGGAGGATTCTGAGGAAATTAAGGTGGAAGATGAGGAAGAGGATCCTGTGGAGTTTCCACTAAACTCCATTGCAGCTGGGATGTATGATGAATTATATGACCATAATATAGAATTAGAGGCTAAGGTTGAGGAGCTGAAGGAGCTGGCTGACATGCGTCAGGCAACTATAGAGCAGAAGGATGTGGAGATTCAGGATCTCGATATACGTCTTGGAAATGCAGAATGGAACCTAGTTCACACAGAGGGTTATCAAGAGGACCTATTGGCTGAGAATGAAAAGGTGAAGACTAAAGTTGAGAAGCTAAAAGATGATTTAAAGGACCAGTTATATAAGCATGTGAGAACAAAAGACGCTTGGATGAAGGCTACTCAGCATGCAGATCGTGCTGAAGACAAGGTTCAGACGAAGAAGACCAAGATGAATGAAATGGATTATGTTTTTCATTCTGCGATTAATAGGGACCTCAGTTTGAAGACTTGCCATGGTTTACGATGGATCGTAGAACAATGTTTCGTATCATGGAAGAAGAGCATAAAGAAGCTTCTCGACATCTTAATATGCTAAAATAGGAAGAATAATAAGTTATGTGATTAATTATGTGATAAATAAATTACGAATCCCATGTTTAGAGATAAATAATGGGGTAAGATGAGTATGTAATTCTGAAACTTTACAAGTTCAGGAAAGTTGATGCTGATAGCAGAGATGTTATCCTTACTATGTTTTGGAAGTTATGAATAAATAAAATATCGAAGTTCATTGAAATGTTATGTGTTAAGCTTTAATCATGGAATGTTTAAGTTAAATCTTAAATACTCAAGAAATTGAGTAGTGATCTAATAAGTGTGTATCTCAAACAGAAAAATACCTCCAAAAAAAAGACAACCACGCCAACAACCACCTGTTGAGGGGTCTACTAACAACAACAATAACGAGGCCAATGCTAACCCGGTTCAGCAGTTGGTGACCTTGTTAACAGGAGTACTTGTAAATTAACCGCAAGCTCAAGTCATGACTTTTAAGGACTTCAAAGCGGTTGGACCGCCAGAGTTTCAAGGGTCTATGAATCTAGTTGAAGCCCAAACCTGGATCATGGAAATGGAGAAGGTTTTTGACGTTGCAGGGTCAATGAGGATCAAAAAACAACTTTTGCAACGTTTATGTTGAAATCTGAAGCTAGTTATTGGTGGCAGGAACATAAGGTTCGTGGGGGACAGGGAATAATAGCATGGGATAGGTTCAAAGAAATGTTTTTCGAGATGTATTTTCCGAAGAGTTCCCGGAACCAGATGGAAGTTCAATTCTTGGAATTAAAGCAAGGAACCATGACTATGCCAGAGTATGTAACGAAGTTTAATGAGTTGGCAAATTTTGCTTTGTACCAAGTTAATACAGATGACTGTAAGGCGATGAGGTTTGAACAAGGGTCGAAGCCCTGAATGTATAACAAGGTTTCAATGTTTCAGTTAAATACATTTGCAGCAATATTAGAAAAGGCAATTATTATGAAAGGTGGAAGCTATGCCTTAACCAAGTATAATCAAGAATAAAAGAAGAGAAAGAATGAGAATGAAACCAAGGCTGGTGGAAGCAATAGTGGAGGTAATAATCAGAAGAGGAAATGGAATAAAAATCCAAATGCGGGAGGACATCAAAGAAGTCAACAAAAGAAGAAGTTTGAAGCTTGTGCTACTTGTGGGAAGAACCACACTGGTGTGTGTCTGAAGGGTAAGCGAATGTGTTTCAATTGTGGCCAGGAGGGTCACATTGCGCCAAATTATTTTAGTCTGAAGAAGGGAACCTGTTTCGCTTGCGGGTCGAAGGATCATATGGCTCGTGATTTCTCTAGAAAGACAGCGGGAGGTGCAAGTGGAGGTAAGGGAAGCAACAGTGGTGGTACATTGACCCACTGCCAGAACTTTCAATATGATCGTTCAAGATGCTGTGCAGTCAGAGGATGTGGTGTCAGGTATCATTTCGATCAATGGTATTAATGCTTATGTGTTATTTGATTCGGTTGCTAATTGTTCATTTATATTCGATGATTTTGCTAGGAATTTAGATTTGCCTCAGGAAGAATTAGATTTCCCTTTAAGCATAGAGATCGCGAATAGGAAAGTGATTCCTGTTAGGTTTATATAAAAGAATTATAGGGTGAATATAAAGGGCCACGAGATGATGGTGGATTTGATACCAATTAAACTTGGGGTGTTTGATGTTATACTGGGAATGGATTGGTTATTCAATTACGGGGCCGTAATTGATTGCCAAAAGAAATGTGTTAACCTTATGACTCCGTCAAAGGTGGTGTTTTATGGCAGCAAGTCACCTCGACAAGCAAGTTGTTTTACGGTGATGCAAGCCAAGAAGTTACTGAGACAAGAATTTGTAGGATACTTAGCCTATATAGTCGATACTCAGAAGAAGAGTGCGAAGTAAGAAGAGATACCAATTATTAGAGATTTTGCAGACGTATTTTCAGACAATTTGCCTGGACTTTCGCCAGATAGAGAGGTTAAATTTGTGAATAATTTAGCCTCAGGAACGACCCCGATATCTAAAATCCCATATAGAATGGCCCCATTTGAGATGAAGGAGCTGATGGTGCAGTTATAAGAATTACTAGACAAGAGGTATATCCAGCCGAGCATATCACCGTGGGGAGCGCCGATGTTATTTGTTAAGAAGAAAGATGGATCGATGCGGCTCTGCATTGATTATAGGGAATTAAATAAGGTCACGATTTAAAATAAATATCCGTTATCAAGAATCGATGACTTGTTCGATCAACTGAAGGGAGCTAGGTACTTTTTGAAAATAGACTTAAGAAGCGGATATCATTAGTTAAAGGTAAGGAAGGAGGATATACCGAAAACGACATTCAGAACTCTGTATGGTCATTACGAGTTTCTAGTTACGTCATTTGGTTTAACCAATACACCTGCAGCGTTCATGGATTTGATGAATAGGGTGTTTAAACCATTCTTAGATAAATTTGTAGTGGTGTTTATTGATGATATTTTGGTGTATTCTAAAACCATGGATGAGCACGTTGAAAACTTAAGGGTGACGTTGGAGACATTAAGAAGAGAGAAGTTATATGCTAAATTTTTGAAATGTGAGTTTTGGTTAGAACGTGTGCAGTTTCTTGGGCACGTTATTGACAGGGACAGAATCTCGGTAGATCCATCAAAAGTCGAAGCTGTAATAAACTAGGATCAGTGATGAGTAGGTTTTAACCTACGATTTATCTTTATTTAGCTTGTTATATTGTTAGTTTTTTGATTATTTCATGTTGCTTTTGATGGGTTTTGTTCTTATTATAGGATGTTCAGTGAGCACATCAAAATGCTAGCATTGGAAGAAAATTCAAGCAAAATTTATACATTCTGTAGGACTGGCGCGTGGCGCGCCATGCTGATGAACAAATCGGTACGGGGCTCGCTGTGACGTGAGCAGCTACTGATCAAGCGGCACGGGCCGCGCTGTCTTAGAGTTAAACCCGGCGCGGGGCAAGCAAGTACGGGTCAGGAGCTGGTTAACTTTTAATTGCTGGAAGCTAAGTGGTGTTGAGAGATATAACTTCTTTATGTATTATGCTTATATAAGGAGTTGACAAGGAGGTTATTTCATGTAGTTGGGATTCTATGACATAAGACTTGTTGGGTTTGATTAGGAGTTTGATTTCTATTAGAATTCCTATGTGATGAGTTGGAGATGGATTAGAATTGGCGGTGTGGAGCTGAAGTGAATTTAATTTTTATGCTAAGTGTTGGATATTGTGAATACACACTTAGAGAGCGATAATTAAAAGCAACATATTGGAGGAACGAAGAAGAGAAGTAATTTCACAAAGTTTGCAGATTTGAAAGGCGAGAAGGGTGGTGTATTACTATTCTCTTTTAAATTCAATTTGTGTAATCAGGATGAGGATTTCTTTTATTTATTCGGTATTTAATTCATTAGTTATAAACTAATTTCTTTATTAGGCTTATAACGGATCTTTGAGTGGAACAATGGTTATGTAACTTTGATTTTTAGTTTAATAAGCTATTTCTTAGTTTATCTATATTGATTTATGCTTGAATTTATGAATTGCTTGATCACCAATTTTATGTGGACTTGTATGAACTCAAGAGATGAAATACGAGTCTAGACTTGGTTAATATACCATGTGTTCTTGAATTCTGTGAATGAATGGAATCTTGATGAATGTTTGGGTAGAGATACGCTTGACATCGCATGTAATCAGATAAAGAACTTGACCTTAACCCTTCTTTGATTGTAATTCACATAGAGATATAGTGAGTTAGTTAATTAAGGTGTTTAACTTATTTCTATCTAAATTATGGATTTGAGTTAATATGGTGTTAGTGCATCGAGAGGCGACTAATTTTACTTTCGTATTCTTGATTAATAAACTGGGATAGTGAATTAAACTGAAATAAAGGTTAATAATCAAAGTGAAGCTTAGGGTGAAGTTGTAAGCCTAATTCTCCAATACTTGTTTGAAATTTCAGTTTTTGAGATTTGTGATTGTTTTGTGATCTTAATATTTTTCATAATATTAGTTTTTAATAATTGTAAGCATTAAATTGATTAGTTTAATAAAATTAGGATTAATAGGAAGCTGGTAATTGTGAGGATTAAATTCATACTAATTTCTCTGTGGGAACGATACTCTACTTTCACTTTATTACTTGTTGTCCATGTATACTTGCGTGTTGTGCGTAATTAGATTTTACCCAACAATTAGCTAAAGACACCGTCGAAAGTAAGAAGTTTCTTGGGATTGGCAGGTTACTATAGGCGTTTTATTCAAGATTTTTTCCAAAATTGCAACTCCGTTGACATTTTACAATGGATTACATGGGAATTTCAGGACCAGTATTAATGCAGCTTCGGTGGAGCTTTTATGGCAAAGAATTATGAGGTGTATGAATTAATAGAGACAATGGCAGCTAACAATTACCAGTGGCCCACGGCAAGAATGACACAACCTAAGGCAGCTGGAGTGTTAGAGGTAGATGGAGTGACGACAATAACATCGTAGATTTCAGAAGTTAGATGCTTTGTCAAGGACACAGACATAGCAGGTTGCAGTTATTTGTGAATTGTGCGCGAGTGAACATCTTACAGATCAATGTGCAATCAACCCAGCGTCAGTGCAATTTTTGGATAGCTATAACAGAATTCGACAGAATACGTACCGGAATACATACAATCCGGGGAATAAGAATCATCCTAATTTTTCGTGGAGTAATAATCAGCATCAGCAAGCTCCATGACCATCTTATCCCCCAGGATTTCAGAATCAATAACAACAACCAACTCAACATTAAGAGAGGAAATCAGACTTAGAGGAGTTGTTATCAAAGTATATAACAAGCAACGAGGCAACCATGAAAAACCAAGCAATCACCATGAAATAGCAAGAAA
>CM029022.1:67802980-68107980 GCA_016801055.1 Panax notoginseng
AGTTATGACGTTCGGAAGAAGCATAATCAAACTGTTCAACCAAATCCCGAACAGTCTCCTTTTACAAACTTTTTGGACTGATGTGTTCGGATTTTGGAAAAATATCATTACATAAAAGTTGTAGCCCTGGAAGTTAGCTTCGCGTGGGCCCAAGAATCGCTCAAAAATGTTTTAAAACGCAAGAGTTATGACTGTTTTAGCAAAGGACTCTAAAACTGTTTTATGGCAAAAAAGTTGCTGCCCAAATTTTACGAGGGCTGTTTTGGCAACTTAGTTTATGTAATAAATTCTGAACTTTTGGGACATGAAAATATATGATATCAAGTACCTTGTGTCCAAAAATGAGCTCATTCCGAGTTAAAATGAGCAAGTTATGACTATTTCAATTTCTGTGATTTTCCGACGAAAATCGCTATAACCGGAGTTCTATAACTCCGATGGCCACGAAATTTAAACTGGAGTGTCACGTTAACATGTATAAGATTGTGCCAAGAGATGGGAATTTCTGGAGTTAAGCACAAGGTAGCTAATTTCTTAAGGAATTAACTAAAAATGATTTTTGAAAAATACCAAAAGAAGTTGGAAAATCTTGAAAAAATACTTTTTGTATATGAAATATGTGTATACATGTTTGTACAAATGATAGAAAAATAATAAGTTGATTTGGTATTTTCGTGTACGGATATGGAATCCAGCTTGTTGGATTGGAAAATCTGTTGAATCCAGCTTGCTGGATTGAAAAGAAGTTTACTGAATTGAAAATATGTTGAATCCAGCTTGTTGGATTGCAATCTATTTGCTGGATTTGTAATCCAGTGTGCTGGATTGCAGTTTGGTTTGCTGGATTGGAAATTTGTTGAATCCAGGTTGCTGGATTCTGTATTCAGTCTGCTGGATTGGCAATTTGGTTATTAAATTTAAAATCTAGGTTGTTGGATTAGTATTTGACTTATTAGAGTATAAAGAAGAACTTATAATGTATAAGATTAAGTGTTTAATCATAATGAATATGATACAGTGATTGAAGAATTATCCAAGAATGATAATAATACCGATGTGTTAGGGTGTTATCTAATATTTGATTAAGTGTTAGATAATCTATTGACAAAGTAATTGTATTATGATACAAAGTAGAATATGCTGATTGAAAGACCAATCTTATTATTAATGATAGGTCTTACCAAAAGAAGTTAACTTAAACTGTGTAGCAGTAGTCAACGAATTAGGCAAGTTTTCTAACTCAAACTTGAGTTGTATATTCAAAGCATGTTAGTGAATGATTATTGTTGATTATTCACGTCTACACTGATTATTGATTCGCACTTGGTGCATGTTGCATATGTTCATCAGGTATGAAAGGCTGAACACCTTCATTACCATAAGGTTCAGTTAAATTGTTTATGGTCATTGTTGACCTTCAAACATTATTGATTCAGTCATGAAATTATTGAAACTTGATTCATGTTATTTCACAATTATTATATTGTTGAAAACTTGAAAGCTTATTCATTCTTTTCAATCATGATATATCTTTATTGAATTTAAACTTGCTGGGCAAATTTGATGCTCACCCTTGCTATATCATGATAAAAAATTTCAGATTAAGATGAAAGCTCGAGTAAAGACAAAGGCAAAGTCAAAGTGCAAGATTAAATTACATTGCAGTTAGATCTATTAAATTTTTTGACGAAAATAGTATTGTAAATCTTCTAAGATATTGAAGGTATGTATTAAGTTAAGGTTGTAGACCTTGGGAATGATGTGTAAAAGTTTAATGTATAAACAATTTATGTTTATATCTTCCGCAATAGTTATAGAAATAGTATACCAGATCCTTGGTGATTAGGACCGGGATCTGGGGATGCTACATAATTTTCCTTTCTTTTCGAACCTGATCTTTTCTTTCTAGGTAGAGACCTTCAAAAACACATAACTACCCGATTTAAACTCGATATTTTTACGATGTGCATCAACGTATTTCTTCTGCCTATCTTGAGCTGCTATCAGTCTTATTCGAATCACTTTGACTATTTCTACTGTCTGCTGTAATAATTCTGGGCCTAGTAATTGTCTTTTGCCAACTTCATCCCAATAAAGTGGAGTTATGCACTTTCTACCGTATAACGGTTCATAAGGCGGCATGCCAATACTAGCGTGGTAACTGTTATTGTAGCTGAACTCTACAAGCGGTAGGTGATCGTCCCAATTTCCTTTAAAGTCCATCACACAGGATCTTAGCATATCTTCTAATGTCGGAATCGTTCTTTCACTCTGTCCATCTGTTTGAGGGTGGTATGCTGTAGTCATCCTCAGCTGCGTACCCATGCATTCCTATAGACATTTCTAGAAGTTCGATGTAAAGCGCGGATCCCTATCGAAAACAATTGACACCGAAACTCCGTGTCGCGAAACAATCTCTTTCACATATAACCTCTCCAACTGATCTAAGTTGAATCTGATTTTGATCGGAAGGAAGTGTGCGGATTTCGTCAGTCGGTCAACGATAACCCATACTGCGTCATAGCCTTTCTGAGTCGTTGGAAGGCCAACCACGAAGTCCATTGTAATATGTTCTCATTTCCATTCTGGGATCTCTAACGGTTGTAGCAACCCACTCGGTCTCTGATATTCTACTTTCACTTTTTGACAGGTTAGACACTTGGCAACACACTCTGCAACATCTCATTTCAGATTAGGCCACCAGAAATGTTGTCGAAGATCTTGGTACATCTTGGTACTACCAGGGTGAATCGAATATCGTGAGCTATGAGCCTCGCTCAAAATGTCTTCCTTAATCTCTGGTACTGGCGGTACCCAAATTCTACTCTCAAATCTCAGTATTCCTTCCTTGTCCATCTTAAATCTCGGTTCTGTTCCTTCAGATATCTTCCTTATTACCTTTTTACATTCACCGTCCTGAAGTTCAGCCTCCTTAACTTTATCCAGTGGGGTTGCACCAGATTGCATCTGACACAGTTTCTCATCTATTTCCATAGGATAATTCACTTCTAACTCCAACTTCTCCATTGTTGAAATCAATTCCTTCTGAGCGATCAACATCATCAACTTCTCCCGACCCTTTCTACTTAAGGCATCGGCAACTACGTTTGCCTTATCCGGATGGTATAAAATCTCACAATCGTAGTCCTTAATTAATTCCAACCACCTTCTTTAGCGCATATTCAATTCTTTCTGTGTAAAAATATATTTCAGACTCTTATGGTCTGTATATATTTCACACTTCTCCTCGTAGAGGTAGTGCCTCTAGATTTTCAAAGCAAAAACCACTGCAGCTAACTCCAAATCGTGGGTCGGTTACCCCTTCTCATAATCTTTCAATTGTCGTGATGCATACGCAATGACTCTGTCGTTTTGCATTAGCATACAACCAAGTCCTTTATGCGACGCATCACTATAAACAACAAAATTTCCTGTATCGTCCGGAAGAGACAACACAGGTGTTATACTCAACCTCTTCTTCAATTCTTGAAAGCTTTCCCCACACTTCTCTGCCCAAACAAATTTCACAGCTTTTAGAGTCAAATTCATTAATGGAGTTGCGATCTTGGAAAAGTCTTGAATGAATCTTCTGTAATATCCCGCCAATCCAAGAAAACTTCGTCCTTCCAACGGTGTCCTAGGTTGATCCCAGTTAATTACGACTTCGACTTTGGATGGATCTACCAAAATTCTATTTTTATCGATCACATGCCCAAGAAATTGTACCCGCTTGATCCAGAATTCGCATTTTGAAAACTTGGCATATAACTTCTCCCTTCTCAACACTTCCAACGTTAATCTCAAATGCTCTTCATGCTCTTCCTTGGTTTTCGAATATACCAAAATATCATCTATAAATACCAGTACGAACTTATCCAAAATTGGCTTGAACACACCATTCATTACTCCCATAAATGCTGCAGGAACATTCGTTAGACCAAATGACATTACTAAAAATTTGTAGTGACCATATCGTGTTCTGAACGTTGTCTTTGGTACATCCTCTAGTCTCACCTTTAGTTGATGATAACCACTTCTCAAATCTATCTTGGAAAAGTATTTCGCTCCCTTCAATTGATCAAACAGATCATTGATCCTCGGTAATGGATATCTATTCATAATCGTGACCTTATTTAGTTCTCTATAATCGATGCAAAGCCGCATCGTTCCATCCTTCTTTTTCACAAATAACACCGACGCTCCCCACGGCGATACGCTCGGTTGAATGTACTTCTTGTCCAATAATTCTTGTAATTGTACCATCAATTCTTTCATTTCTACCGGTGCCATTTTGTATGGTGCCTTCGATATTGGAGCCGTTCCTGGTGCCAAATCGATCACAAATTTGACCTCTCTATCTGGCGGAAGTCTTGGAAAATCGTCTGAAAATACATCAGCAAAGTCTCTCACTACTGGTATCTCTTCTACTTTCGAATTCTCTTTACGATTGTCGACTATGTAAGCTAAATATCCTACACATTCTTGTCGTAACAATTTCCTGGCCTGCATCATCGTTAGACAACTCGCTTGTCTAGGCAACTTGCTACCATAAAACACAATCTTTGACAGAGTCATAAGGTTAATACGCTTCTTTTGGCAATCAATTATCACCCCATAATTGAATAACTAGTCCATTCCCAAGATAACGTCAAATTCCCCAAGTCGAATAGGGATAAGATCTAAGTTCATGATATTGCCCTTAATATCCACTCTACAGTTCTTATGCACGTACTTAACAGGGATTATTTCTCTATTCGCGATTTCTATGTTCATGGGGTATTCTAACTCATCCTTAGGCAATTCTAAATTCTTAGCAAAGTCATCGGATATAAATGAACAAGTAGCACCTGAATCAAATAATACGTAAGTATTAACTCTATTGATCGGAATGATACCTGACACCACATCCTGCGACTGCACTGCATCCTGCACCGTCATATTGAAAGTCCTGGCGGTCGGTCAATTGGTTACGGTTGGTCATGTGATGGTCAGAGCGCTTCCATTGCTATTTCCCCTGTTTCCTCCTGATCCTGCCCCTCTGGATCCTTTCTTAGGACAGTCTCTTGCAAAATGATCCTTTGAACCACAAGTGAAGCAGGCACCCTTCTTTGGGTTAGGATAGTTAGGTGCTATGTGGCCTTCCTGACCACAATTGTAGCACACACATTTACCCTTCATACACACTCCCAAATGAGCTTTTTCGCAGGTCGAACACGCTTCAATCCTTTTCTTCTGACCTTCTTGCCGGTTTTGGGGTGATGTGTTGTCAGACCACCTTCTCTTCTGATTATTATTACCTCTTCCCGTATTACTTCCACTAGCCTTGTTATTTCCTTCACTTTCATTCTTCTTCTTCTTCTGACCCTGATTGTATTTGGTTATCGCATCGCTTCCACCTTCAGCAAGTACGGCTTTCTCTAGTACCCCAGCGAATGTCTTCAATTGAAACATCGATACCTTACTATACAACCAAGGTTTCAGTCCTTGTTCGAACCTTCTTGCTTTTCTCTCGTCCGTGTGCACTTGATATGTGGCGAACCTCACTAACTCGTTGAATCTAGCCGCATAATATGGTACGACATATTCCCCTGCTTCAACTCCAGAAATTGAACCTCCAATTGGTTCTGCGAGCTGGTCGGGAAATACATCTCAAAAAATATCTCCTTGAACCTCTCCCAGGTAATCATACCTTTTCTTCCACGGACCTTGTTTGCTTGCCACCAAAAACTGGCTTCAGATTTCAGCATTCTGGTCCACTCTGACTCTCGTGACCTCAAAAACCTTCTCCATCTCCATAACCCAAGTTTGAGCTTTGATCAGGTTCATGGAGCCTTTAAACTCTGGCGGTCCCACCACCTTGAAATCTTTGAATGAAGTATTCGGTGGAGCTTGGGGTTGATTATTCGTTTCTCCAACTAGTAAGTTCACTAATTATTGGATGGGATTAGCATTGGCGTTATTGTTGTTATTCGTTGACTCTTCCTGAGCTGGTTGACAGTTTTGTCTTCTTCTTGGTGACATATTTCTGTTAAAATATATGCTCATTAGATCTTTAATTATTTCTCTAAATAGTTAAGGCATTACCCAACAATTTGTCATAATCACTTAACACATTATCTTAAACAACTTGATATGTTTATTCAAATCGAAAGTTTTGACATCAAACGATATCATCACTGCTATTTACATCAACTATTCCGAGATAAAGAATCTACAGGATTTAAAACATTAAAATATTCCTTTGTTTATAAACACATCGGAATTTACATCTGAAAATAACCAGATAAGTTTTTCACATAATTAAACAAATCCTATCACTGCCTGTTAAGGCGCTGAATAGCCTTGCTACGTTCCTCTTCCATGATGCGAGACATTGTTCTGCGATCCAGCATGTACGATGGTAGACCTTCAAACTGGATTAGGTACCTCAAAACATAATCCTGGGCCTCATCCATTGCATTATTAAGTGCAGAGTACATCACCCCAAGCTTAGCCTTCTTTGCACGACAATCCTCTTCTGCAAGATCAGCACGACGTGATTCTCTTATCCAGCCCTCCTCTGCTATGATCAGCCCTTTTGAGCTTTCCTTCAGTTCCTTCTTTAACTTCTCTATTTCTTCAGACTTTTCCTCGGTTTGACCCTTCTCGTGAACCAAATCCCACTCCACGTTTCCCACACGTGTGTGAAGAGTCACAATCTCCCTCTCCTTCTGCTCGATGGTAATCTGCTGAATAATCGTCCGCTCAGTCAAATCCTGGACAGTGTCACTTAACTTTACGTTACGGTCATATAGCTCATCGTACATCTCGGCATCAATGGAGTTCGGTGGGAACTCCTCTTCTTCCTTTTCCTCCTCAGGATCCTCCTCTGGATCAGTCTCAGGCTCATGCTCCTGACCTACAATAGTGATCAACGGAGATGGCTCTCTCTATACCAACTGCTCCCTGACAACATGAATGTCTCGGGGCTCTTCCTCAGTAGGCACTCGGGGTTCCTCCTCCCTAGCTCGACTATCTCCTCCAACATCCGACATCCTGACAACACACTTCAAGATTTAGTTACTAAATCGTACTAGTGAGCACATAATTTAACACATAAACACATAAAGTCTTTTAATATCTTCAATGAATTAAGAAATTCATCTCTTAGAACTTGATAAGAGTTTTCCATCACTGTATTCTTCCTATAAGGCTACTACCTAAGGTTGTTTCCCCCACCTAAGGTTCATAACCTACAGCTTTGATACCAACCTATGACACCCCTAAATCCGGGTACTTCCATTCCCACATAATTTGGTGTTCACTATACAACATCATATATCTATCTACCCATAATAACTGAAAACATAATAGAGAGAAATCAATCCTCTCCTTATGGAGTTACATCATCTGAATTAAATACATCAATCCCAGGCCATACTAACCCTAAATCTTAACTACAAAAACATAAACAATTTATAGTCTTACACAACATCGACATAAGTCTTAACTCATAATTTCAACATCACATAAAACAAGTCTTCATTTACATCACTTGTTAATCTTCCCCTTGCCCTTGCTAGTAGAAGGCTCGTCGGATCTTTCGTTCTTAACTGCAATGTTATTATTACGCAAGAGCGAGCACGATTACCCACAAGTATAACAATGAAATAACAAAATAATAACATGGGAGTGAATCAAGGACTTTTGAAATAAAACTCAACTTTTAAATCAAGAATGAATAACAATAATCAAAAGAATTCTGAGGGTCATAAGACCTTGAACTATGTCCTAGGTATCAAGGGTTATACTTGGAACCTTTAACAGTCGTAAGACTATGGACTCTTCTTCTCGTACTTAGGGGGATCAACCCTTAGTACCATACTGTGCACAATATCTTAACGCTAATGCATAAGTAATCCCTTTACAGGGTTGTTCATCTCAGTTTGACATTAGAGTCCGCACCAAAGGAAGTTTAGTTTAGATAAATCATCAAGGGTTCTGAAATTTAGAACTCTCATCAACTATGGACTAGTCGAATCATTAAGGGTTCACTAGTCTAACAAAGTTCAACAGTTATTGATAAATTTAAAATTGAATAGCAATCTCAAAAGGTATACAACAGAATAATTATTGTATAGCAGAATAATACTTTGAAAGATTAGTAAAATGTACTTGATCAATAATAACGAGAATTTACTCGATATAAAGAGACAACTTATAAGCTCATATAAAGATAACGAGTAGGGTTAGGAAACTTGCCTCGTGCATAGATTACACGTTAATTATACTCGTTCCTTGATTTAATCCTACATATCATTTACGTTCACAATACTAGTCAATTATAATGTAACTAATCATCATACGCTCATTCTTTTTGTCTAACTCGAATTATGACTATACTTAGTCAACTACTATACTCATTGCCACATAATTTATATTTCATGAACAATAAGCTAACTATGCGTTCAAACATTTAATTCACACATAAATGTGTTATTGACATGCTAAGAATTTATTCTAACACCTCATTATATGTCTAACATGTTTTTATGTTCATTAGATTAAGTTACTAACACGTTGCTAGACTTGAGCATTAAAAAAAATCATTTCTGGACAAATCTGCTAAGTGGCGCTGCGGCGCCACTGTTATACTGGTTATTGGCGCTGCGGCGCCGTGGTGCTACAGCTTGAGAAATGGCGCTGCTGCGCGGTGGCGCTGCGGCGCGGTGGCGCTGCGGCGCGAGAATTAGGCATGGAGTTGGCGCCGTGGCGGGAAACTCCAGTTTCTAAATTTTCAGTTCGCGAAGAACACAGAATCAAGCGAAATTATCATTATATAGTCATTAAATTCACTAAATTAAACATACCTACATACTAGAATTCGTGCATAATCATTACCCAACATTTATAGAGTGATTTTAACCAATTAAAACACATAATTACAGAATTAAAACATGTAAATTCACTGTTCTTGATGTTCTTGAAGGTTTTGAACATAAAACATAAAAATTAACACTACGGATTCGTTATAGCACCAAATCCATCCATTCAAGGTTTGTTTTCTTCGTTTTAATATATATATATATATATATTTATATACGAGTGTGAGTTTTACGAAACAATATATGTTTGACATATTAAATTTACGTATAAGGGCCATATAGCCATATTTTATACTCTGTAATTTTGTAGCAACAATATACGATGTATTTTATGAAATCGATGATATGGTTTATACAATATATATAATAAAATACGATACAATAACATTTAACACGTAATTAACACATAATCGTTACTCCTTCTTCCACCATAGAGCTTTTACATAACATAAAAGCCATATTCTTATAAAACTTAAACAACGTAAATAAAATTTGGTTTAAAGGAATTACCTAGAGTATAGAGTGCAGATTTGTGGAGAAACCCTTTTCGGATGATAATTCAATTACTCAACTCCCAATTTCCTCAACAATTTCTCAATTTTTCTCTGACAATTTCTCAAACTCTCTCTGATAATATTCCAGACTTACCAAAAATGAAAATAAAGAAGACGTATAAATTAAAAGAAACTGACGCACTGAGTGGTGGTCAGTTACCCAGAAATGGTTAACTGCTACTAACTCCTCTTAGGGCCTCGTTTGGCTGGCAATAAAAGACTCTAACCATTTAATTTAATAACTCTTTTATCCTATAGTTTATTTCATGTCACATCCAATTACAAAATAATCAAATATCATATTTACTTTAATTTAAATAAAATATGATAATTTCTCATTAATTCACATAGTCACATAATTAATTTCTTATTTAATAATTATGTCAAATTGCTAAATTTTTAATTAATTATTACATTAATTAAAATAACATTATGCTTATTAAATATTTCTTTAATTCAATAAGCTCACATAAATTTATACTTTGAATAATAAAATTCTCTATATTAATTTAATAAATATAACACATATAATTAAATTAATCAATCACAATTGCATCCATTAATTATTTAATCTAATAATTAAATCATCAAAAATATTTATTTAATTCAATAAATATTAAAATTAAATTACAAAAATCTTGTTTGTCACATCTTTCCCCCTTAAAAGGATTCTATCCCCAGAATCACGACTCAATAAATTCGACCCGTTACACAGCGTCTGTTACAGTAAAATTACTTTTCCTTTGAGTCTTTATGGTCTCTACAACACATAACCACATCACATACCACATTAGGTCATGAATGAACATACATGGTTCCTAATGAATCTTACCCTTCTTCTTAATCTAATCATGTATTAGATTTGTAATTATTGGTTTCGGCTTATCGTTATAATTTACATCGTTCTTACCAACTTTTTCTCTTCTATGTCTTAACTGAATTTACTTCATTAATAAAGATCGATTCGACTTATTAATCTTACTCATGGCTTACTAATGTTTTACGTTATTAATCAAAACTCGATCGTCATTGGTTAAGTATACTTATTGCATACCATTCACGTTCACATTCAATTGACATATCTCCAACCTTTAGCGATATACTTAAGGTTTATAACATCTTTAATGATGTTACACTAAGTTAATTAAGGATTTAATTTCACTCTTCATTCGCTTCTCCTTTAATTTACATTCAAAAACATTCCTCTCTATGCTTCACTTAGTGCTGGCGCTGCAGCGGGGGTTTCCTGTACTTAGGACTCAGTCACGACACTGCGGCGCCATCTCTTTCGCTATTAGCCGCGCTGCGGTGCCAACTAACAGTGGGCTATAGTTCGACCTCGCGCTGCGGCACCGGTCTTTCTTCTCTGGGTCGCACTGCGGCGCGGACCATGAGCCTAAAAATTTTTTGACATACTTTTTCTTTTGTGAGATTCCCGGGCTCATAACTTCTTCATTTAAGTCCGAATTGACTCGTTCAAAAGCCATTAGCTCACAAATTACATACTCTACGTGTTCATGCAAGAATTTTTCAATTTCGAATCTGTTAACTCAAAATTCACCTTTTAGTTCATTTTAATAAAAACGATAAATGTTCGTGAACGTTCAACGCTCGTTTCTTTGTTCTAAGTCAAAATTCGGTTATTTTCGAGTCCGCAACTCTAGAATGCCAAATGAGACTATACTCCATCAAAAACTAACATTTCCGAGCTTAATATCAATATTCGACTTCCTTTTCGAGAATTTCACGAATTCGACGATTATCGTCCGAACTCGTGAATTCCGCCTTAACTTCGTTTCTTATGATTTGATCATCGTTTCAAATGGATTCTATCCATCCTACCAACATCTTAATATACATACATCATTAACTTATAATCATGATAAGTTATTACTTATTTTTTCATGAGTTTATAACTTATAAAAGTATAAACTACTTATGATTTCATTTCTCATGACTTCTCAAGGTTTTAATCTTTTAACCACCATCCATTGCTTCTTCTCATCATACAACTTCATATAAGTATAAATGACTTATTCATATAGTCCCTCCTTGGTTCATAGCTTATATAAGTTTAAATGACTTATTCATGACTTATTAAGGCTTAAGTCCTTTGATTAATCATTCCTATTTCTTCTTAGCATACATGTTCTACCACTACTCACCTCTCTAGCAATTGAAGAGAAAGAGAATCATGGTTCAAGATCTTACCCTTGAAGATTACTTGGTTAAGCTTTGTTCTTCCTTTTTCCTTCTTAAATTTCAAAGTCTAACTTTCTAGCTTTTTTTCTCTAACTAATAAGCACCTTATAAGTTATAATGTGTTGGATGAAATGAACAACCAAAAAATGAAATCTAAGCTCTCTATTTATAGGAAATGCTAGGTTAGGGTAGTTTAGTCAATAAACCCCTTCCACCTCTTTAATCCCCCTCCTTACTATTCATTACTTCCCAATTAAGTTAACTTGCTCACTACTTCCTTTGCTTGGCCATTAAGCTTACTTGATCACCACGCTTACTTAGCCATTAAGTTTACTTGTTAATCACATAGCTTATCCTTTGCTTGCTCATCACATTTACTTAGCCATTAAGTTTAAGCACTTTACTTAGCCACCAAGCATAAGCACTTTACTTAGCCTTTAAGTTTACTTGCTCATCACATAACTTACTTGGTCATCACACTCTTTTCTTGGTCACCAAGATTAACCATATGATCATGGGTTGCCCCATGGGTCACCCTAACCCATTGGACCTTAATTTGGGCTTTAATTCAATTTGCTTAACTTATGATTTTGGGCTTACATTAATTTACTTTAAACGTTACATAAACCAATATTTGGGCTTTAACATTAGTTTACATTGGGCTTAACTCAAGCCCAATTAAACTATACACTTGTTGCATAATCCTACAATTACAATTACATATGGCTTAAAGCCTTAGAACGTATTATATACGTATTAATCTCGTATTCTAACTCGTATACTTATTCAACATATACTACATACCATCATTCATACATACTCGTATAATACCTCGTATCATACTCGTATTCATTACTTCGTATAATACCTACGTATTATACGATCATCGTTTAATTCATTATACGTATTTTATTTCCTTCTCGGAAATCACTTTCCCTAACCGTTAGGTTTTATGTCCGTAGGCGAAAAACTGTGTTTGGCATAATTGAAATATTATTGGATATTTCATCTCACCTCGATATTCTATCGTTACGTATTTCTCAGAAATTCAAAAATAATTCCTGAGCAGAAATGCGTGAATAGTATTTTTCAAAAAATTTCTCAGAAAGCTTTTATTTTCGTCTTGGAAATTCAAACACTTTAATTCCTTCACGTAGCCAAAATACTACGACATTCTGACATATCGAGGTCATAGAATGACCTTCGATTAGCTTACTCCCATAAATAATCAATTAAATTCATTTAATCCATATAATCAAATAAAAATTTAATTCTCCTAAAAATCAGATTTTTCTAGGGCGTTACATTCTGTCACTGTTAAAGAAGGCTGGCCTTGAAGAAGCCCTGGGTACCATCACATGGATCTACCCTAAGCTAGTAAAAGAGTTCTGCAGAAATGGAGTGTTTGAGAATGATGTTATAACCACAAAAGTCAAGGGCGTGAAAATCAAACTCAAAGCTGAGGACATAAACCTAACCCTAGGTTTCAAATCGAAAGGATTTCCATTTATGGAGGGCAACGATTTTCTGGAAGGATTGAAGAAGATGCATCATAAGAAGTTTCCGACTGTCAAAGGGTACAAAAAGAAAGAGTTTCCTCAAAGATATGAGTTTTTGGCTGACATTGTTGGGAAATGCATATACTGCAAGAGCTCTGGCCATGACTCTGTGAACGAAGTGCAACTTAAGCTCATGACAGCAATCTATTTTGGGATTCAACTCAACTATGGAGCCCTATTCATCGACTGGATTGGGAAGTGGATTCTCAACTCAAAGAAATCAAAGAGCTTTGGAAAGATGCTCTACGGGAGATTTATAATAATCATCCTACAGTCGGCACTAGGTGATAAGATTGGGGATAATGAAGGAGAATCCATCAATCCCAATAGAAGGATGACCCAGCAGCTGTTTGAGAATTGGAAAAAAAATCCAATAGAAAATGTCAGGATGATGTCTGAGTCCAGGAAACATGTCAGTTTTAAAGGAAACTGAAGAAGAAGAAGAAGAAGAAATCAACAAGGAAGAACCCATGGCTTTAATCAGAAAAATTAAGGGTAAGAGAAAAATGAAGGTTCCAATTGCAGAGGAGCCTCAAGGTTCAACTACTGATGCACCCCAAGAGAATTCAGGAACTGAAACTCTGAGGAATTTGAAGAGGAAAGAACATCAGTTTGAGGAAGATGAAGACAGATCTACCATCTCTCAGTTGCTTAAGAAGGGAAAACGCAGCAACAAGCCAAATAAGTCTTCTTCGATTGTAGAACCTTTACTAATTGTAGAGTCCAGACTTGACCCCACTATAGAAGAGGATGTTGCAACAACTTCTCAGCCTGATCAACTTTTCAGAGCTGAAGCTGAAGAAAGTGCTGAGGCTGTGGTTCAGCCTAGGTAGCCAAAGAGAAAGCTATTCAAAAAGTATATCCTTGTTAATGAAGGAGTGCTAAAGGAAGAAGACAGAAGGATAACTGCTCAGAAAGGGCTATCCGAAGCTAAGAAAGGGCTACCAGAAGCCAATGAGGAGAATACAGCTTAAGTTGAGGGGGAGCTTCCTGATGTTCTTACACTAGAGAATGCTCCAGCTGAGGAGGAGCTGTTTGAAATTCAAATGGATGATCGAGTTGAGGGGGAGCCTCAAAAAGTCCCCATGTTAGAAATGGCTGTAGCTGAGGAAGAATTGCCAAGAGACCATCATGAATCTTCCTCAATCCCTCAAGAAATTCTAGCTTCAGAAACTGCAGAATTGGAAATTGGTGAAGCCATGGAGGATGAAAGAGCAAAAGAACAAAGAAGTCAAAGTGGAGATAGTTGATATAGTGGAAACCTCAAATGAAGACAAAGGAGAAGAAAAGGATGACGAAGTTAAGATCATTGCAGTGGGTTATGATGGATATAGGAGAGCCAACTACAACCAACTGTTCTCATATCTACCTATGATGCCATTTCACAGAGCCCAAATTCTCAACTCCTGGGATCACATGTTTTGGACCTTCAAAGCCTATCCAGCAATCTCGGTGCTATCTCATGGATTCCCAAGCAATCTCAACTTTGTCCGAAAGCTGATCACCAATGACCCCTCTTTAGAAAATGGGCATGAGGTACAAACTATTCCCATCTCTTTCAGGGTTAATCACTGTCCACCATCATTTTTCAACCAATTCTATGAATTACCAAGATGGTTGGAAGTGATACTTCATCCACTCAACCAATTTTCAGTTATAGAATCCCAACATTCTGTAACTGATGAACCAAATGTGCCCAACTTTATATTAATCCAATCTCCTATCATCTCTCACTCTACGATTACTGATCCAAATCCAATCGTAGAGTTACATGCTCAATTCGTCGTGTCACCTCCTCATGAAGTTCAACCACACACACCAGTCCCTCCATCAGATGTCCCTTCCTCATCCACTAATGAGTATTTCAATCTTGATCTTGCTCTCTATACTATGCAAGATCAATACACAAGGGCCACTCCTCCAAACAGTCAGCAACTCCTTAAACTCATATCAGATCTTCCCACCAAAATGGAGTTGTCTGAATCATTAAGAAGGTGACTAAGGACATACAAGAAGACCTTGAAGTTCACTCAGACCTTGTTCACTTAAGGCTAACTCATTTCATAGATGCTGCCAACATGTTCCCCATCAACCTAAGCTTTGAGCTGTCAAAGAAGCTTAGGGAGATTATAAAGGAGATGATTCAGAGTATCAATGAAAGGGATCAAATCCACTTTCAAGCTATTAAGAAACACAGGGAAGCTATTTTTGTCTTGCAGAATACTCAGGAATCCCAGAACAACATAATAATGGAAAGTCTCACGAGCCTACGAACTGCAATGAAAGAATTCCAAGGATTCTCCATGGGCCAAATGAAGCTGACCGAAAATGTCTTGGCCATTCTCCAAAAGAGGGAAGATCGAACTGATTCTCTAATTTAAGAAAACCATGATAACCTTGCTCAATCCAAGAATCAGCTCAACGAACTTGTACAAGGCATAACTCGCCTATCTGAAGATATTCGAACCCTTGATGCTGACATAAAGTGGGAGAATAAATGGAAAGGAGAGAAAGGAAATGGCAGGGGCAGAAGCACATTCATCGCTCAATCGTCAAGGAGCCCTTCTGCAAGACAGTCTCACCATCATACTTCATGATCTGAACAGCAGTAAATTCTCATGGCTCGACCAATAAGAAGTCAAGAGCCCAACTCACAAGGTGCAACCTCTACACACCTACACTTGCCTATTGGAGATCCTGCGTTCATGAACAGACACGAGAATAATGAACCGCTAAGTCAAAGCGAGCTGGAAGATATAACATGGAGAAATGAAGTCAGCAGAAGAAGGAGAGCCCAAGAATATGTCAATCCTCCAAGGAACAAAAGGCAAAAGAAATAGAGATAAGTTAAAAATCAATTCTTATTGATGTAACTAAGTTTAACTGTAATATTTGTCTTTATAAACATCAATAAATTCATGTTTATTCTCTAAAAATTTCAGTTGCTCACTGAAACACTAAGTCATATTTACTCTCTTGCAACTGCATCTAGAAATTGATAATCATGACAAAAATCTCCTTGGTTATGTCAACATCAAATAGGGGGAGATTGTTGGGAGATTGCATATTTAAATTTGATGTTGAAAGTAAATATTCATGATTATATGTAAAATCCTTCAAGGAATATATGTACAAGGACTTAGTGATATATCAAAATTGTTAGGTTGATCTGAGCTATTAATGTTTATCATTCTGTAAATAAATGTATAGATGAAGAGATCAAAGCTGTTAGGTTGATCTGTATCTTAAGATGTAATAGATAGGCTTCAACAGAATTGTAGTCTATCGAGCTGATCCAAGAGATTACAGAAGCTAAGGCAGAATCATAGAGCATCGAGAATCATAGTGTGTCTGCTTTGAAGGGTCTCTCCCAGAATCATAGAGTGGTCCAAACGCCTGCCGAGCCAACTTAGAAATCGTAGTGTGCTCTCAGTAGCATAGAGTTTGCAAGCCAAGCAAGTGAAGATCGTAATGTGCCAGTACTTAAGAGAAATCGTAGTGTTCTCATTTGCTAGTATTAAATCAAGCACCAAGATGGCTAGACACCACAATCAGAATTGTAGAGCATCATCTATCTGCATCAGAAGCATCGAGCCTTGCCCATTTGTTTAAAGAATAAATCCCAACAAATGTGGAATGGATTATAGACGTTGAAGTCCTCGGCAGTCCCAATGTCAACAGTCATCCTTAGTATATAATAAAGAAACGTATTGAAGAAGCTAAGGAAAGTACTATGGGTTAACAGAAAACATCTTTTCAGGTGTTAGGAGAGACAGCAGTCTGCTGTGTCAGTTGGCCAGACTGCAAATCAGAAGTTGTGCAAAAAATCTCCATCAAAGCTCAGAAATGTCAAACGCATTTAATGCTTCAACGGATGTCTTCAACGAATAAATTTCAAAGACCTCATATATACAAAACATCAGCATATGATGGATAAAAGCAAGCATTGAACAAAAACGCTGAGGAACACTCAATGCTTAACTCTACGATCCGAAAGAGAAAGCTCGTTCAGCTACTCAGTTCTTTTGAACATATGCTTAACGACAACTGAGTAGCACCACACAAGAACTCAACTACTATCAAATGAAGTAAGAAGTTCCAAGTCAGAAGGACTTGAAGAGTTCTACGTGAACTGTGAAGTACTACGTCTGCTGAACTTGAAGAGTTCAAAAGTGAACTAAGAAGTTCCAAGACTGCTGGCCTTGAAGGAATCTATGAGATTCAGAAAGTGTAAAGATATCCTTAGTGAATTTCCGACTCGAGGAGTAGAAGAGTGGACTAGGAGCTTTAAGTGCTCCGAACCACTTAAAAACATTGTGTCTCTCATATTCTTGCTATAACTGCTCAACACTCATTAACTCATTATATCTTAAAGGGAAAATAAACAACTCACAATTCCGCTGTGTTTAAGTCATTATCAAAACTAACAAGTATTTTGAAAAAGAATTTAAAATATCTATTCAACCTCCCCTTTTAGATATGTGAAGACCCCAAACTCATGTACTTGAAACCCGAACTCGGTTCTTCACGATACAATTTTTATAAGCGGAATAATACTAATAATAATAACAATAATATAAATATCAAACTTAACTTACATTTATCAGAGTCTAATCCCAAGTACGTAACCTTTACAATATTCTTTACATGATATATAATACATATCATTATCTTAATACAGTCTAACTATTACAAAAGATAACATTAATCACGTTCTGTTTGCTTTCCTTTTTCACTTGTTCTTGTCTGAACCTTCGAGTTGTTCATGCCTAGTTGAAAACATTTAATTTAAGCAAGGATGAGCATTTGAGTGCCCATCAAGTAATAACAATATATATATATATAAGCTAAAAGGATTTAAATGTTTTCTTTGTAATACCCTTCTACAACAAGTCAATAGTTGTGAAGTATTCTGAACCGATAATAATAACATAACAACTCTCTTTCAAATTTTTGAAACTACATATTGACTATAACTAGGGTTATGGTGACATGTAATGAACATTGTTTTCATTTTCGATAAGGTTAGACAGAAATTCATCTGCAAAACGTCATAGCTTACGGGCACGAGGGTGTACATCCCATAGACCCTGTATTGATCAATACTACATTACAAGAACGATAGGATCGTTCACTCTGTCCGCCTTGGGCGCATAAAAGTTTTCCCGTGTAGGGATGTTCATACTTGTCCGGGTTCCAAATCAAAGGTTTTATCTTGTTCAACAATAATCTATAATTCAACATATATATATATATATATATATATATATATATATATATATATATATATATATATATATATATATACGGGTAATTGACAAAGGTATATCAACATGTGATTAAATACTATGATTATCCAAGTGGGGACACTTGTATAACCATTTATAGAAATTAACGAACAGAATATATATCTGATTTATCATATACTAACATGTTGATATTCAATGAGCGTATATAATATAAGGTTAATAATCTGTACAGTAATAATATAGTTTAAAAACATTCTTACTCATGTCCATTGCATAAAGAAAATGCAAAGGAAAGATACTTGCCTAATGCGCTGCTTACAGTTCGCAACTTAAATTTATCTTTTATCTCATGACCTATCATCAATAATATCATTCGTTCGATTAGAATAACATACTATAACACATAGCACTGCTTATTGCAGTCAGCACGTAATCTAATCACATTGTCACACATGTTTCATAGTCATTGAATCACAAACAAACACATATACCAACAAATTATACAAGTTCAGATCAATTTCTGAAACATGTCGGTGTACCGACGGCTTTATCGGGTAATTATTGAGTCTAAGACTCTATAATGTAATTTCCACGTATGTAAGTATAAATCATATTATTTTTAAATGACTTATAATAATTTTTAAAATATTTATTATAATTTATCATGAATTTTCAAACACCAGAATCATTATTAAATGATTTAAATATTAAACAATTCTATTATCATTAATATTTAATTAATTTTAAACTATTAATGAAATCATTACCAAAATATTAAAGTTATTTATAATAACTCAAAATATTTTTAAAGTATTAATATTACACATAAATGATTTTTAAAAAAATTAAAATCATTTTTAAATAATTATCATTAATATTAAAGTATTAATGCATTATTTATCAAAATATTAAAAGTTATTAAGTATAACTTAATATATTTTTAATTCATTTATTTCCTTTTTAAATGATTTTTAAATAAATAAAACAATTTTAAAACAATTTATTTAATATAATTATTAAATAAGCTTAATATCCTTTATTATTAAATTAATATCATTAATATTAAATTACTAATGAAATTATCTTTTAAATATTAAAAGTTATATTTTATAACTTAAAATATCTTTAAACACTTTATTTTCATTTTAAATGATTTTTATAATATTAAAATTATTTTTAAACTAATTTATTTAATATAATTATTAAATAACCTTAACATCATTAATAATAAATAATTAACAAAATTTACCTTTAAATATTCAAAGTTATATTTTATAACTTAAAATATTTTAAAACTATTTATTTTCATTTAAAATGATTTTTCTAATATAAAATTTATTTTTAAACTAATTTATTTAATATAATTATTAAATAAATTTAATATCATTAATATTAAAATATTAATATTTTTCATGACAAAATATCAAAAGTTATATTTATAACTTAAAAATACTTTTATAACCTTTAAATCATTTTTTATGATTTATAAATCATTAATTCTATTTTTCATAATTTATTTAACGTATTTATTAAATAACTTAATTACCATTAATATTAATTAATAAATGAAATTCATCACAAAATATTAAAAGTTATCAAAATAAATTAAATTATTTTCTTATACCATAATATAATTTTAAATGATTTTTCATGTATTAAAATCATTTTTAAATAATTTATTTAATATTATAAATAAATAAATTAAGTACTTTTTATATTCTAAAAATATTAAATATTTATGAAATATACTCTAAATAATTAAAAACTATTTTTCAGAATTTAAAATAATTTTTAGGAATTTATTTGGTGTTTTTTATAATTAAAAACTAATTAATACTAATTATTTAATAAAAATATAATTTTTATTTAGAAACTGTCGCTAAAGACCACCTATAGCGACAGAACCGTCGCTATAGGTATTTTTCGTGTTCTTGAGCTTAACCTAGAAATTCATGTGCAGTAACGAGTGTACTACTTTGACCGGCTCCAAATCTTAGGTTATCACGATTCTGGGCTTGATAGTGTGTGGGTATTGTAGTATAACTGTAAGTCTACCATTAACAATCGATATCATGGCCAGAACATAACAAATCAGAGAGTTATAAGCCCTCAAATCTCTTGTCAGAGTTGTTCTTCATTTCTGGGTTTTCCAGAAATGAAGAACAGTTCATACTGCCTTCTTTCGATCATCATAACTTGCTTCACAGGCCTTATTTATGAGATCTAATATGTTCAGTGTGTAGACAGCATGCAAGTAAACAAATATAACACCTAATATAGATCTAAAAACAACAAACAAAACAGATCTTGTTCGGTCAAACATTGTCAGAAAAAATAGCTCATGAAGAAATCTGGGTTTTCCAGATTTAAGACAAAACAACCGGTCAACCCTACTTTGACCGGAAATATCTTTTATTATAAACACGATCTAAGTGTTATATATGCATGGTCATGTACCCTACATGTCAGTCTACAAATGGAGTTCAACAACATGGCCAGAAACCTTATCAGAAGCCAGATCTAATGCTTATAAAACGTTGTCAGAAATTCTGGGTTTCTGGGTTTACCCAGATTTCCAGAATTCGTGCTCGGTCAACTCACTTTGACGGCTTATATCTTACGATCTAGACACGATTTGACCCTGTTTTCAGTTCAAGATCATAGTCCACATGACAAAGAACATATCCATAACATAAAACACACATAACACTTAACAGACAAAGATCTAGAGGCACTGACATTCGTTGTCAGACCACTGTTTTAAAATTTTTCCAGATTTTGTAAATCATCAAATCCGAGCCTATAGATATTATGGATCTAACATCTATCAACCCAGATCATTGACTAACACCTTATACAACATGATTAAACATAAAAACACCAGATCTAACATAGCATACATGATTAAAATTTTGGCTTAGGTTTTATACCTTTCTTGAACAATTTCTTGATTCTGACTTTCTGATTTTCTATAGGTGTTAGTGGGGCTTTATTTTGTGACTGATTTAGCAAAGAAATCTGGAGGTTTTAGAGAGAGAGAGAGAGTCAAGGATGAGTATTGTGAGCAAAAGAGGCTTTAATGTAACATTTTCTCTCTCCTTATCTATATATATGCTTGGATACAATGCATATAGATGAAATATATGGCTGATATGTTGTAGTTCTCAGCACATGGCTGTCAAGAGTTGGTAAGCTACCACATATATGACAAGATTTACACTCCATCCTAATAAAGAATTGCAAAAGGACAATTTGGTCTTTTGGTAAATCATTTTAATGGCAAAATTGTAACTTGTCAAACTCTTAGGGTTTAGGGTTAGGTTTAGGGTTTGAACCCTTTTGGGGTTTAAAAAAATAATTTCTAAAATTTCCAATTTAGGGTTTGTAAAAAAAACGTAAAATAAAATAATAAAATTTTAGTTTCTAAAATACAAAATTAAGGTTTCTTAATTAATTAAGTTTTCTAATCACATAGACTTGATAATTAGGTTTATGTTTTACTAATTATCATGAAGCGTGCCTAATTAGCGATTAGGGTTTATAATTTAGAAAAAAAATTAATAATAAGGATTTATACCCTTTAAAAAAAATTAGGGTTTCGAAAACAATTAAGATTCTCCCTAATTAGGGTTAATACCTTTAATACCGGTCATTACAAACATTATCATGATTACATAACTACCTAACAAATTCTTAAAGTCATAAATGGCCTTTGAATTAGGATTTCAAATCAATTAGGGTTTATAAATTAAATATTAGGTTTTCTAAAATTAGGATTTCAAATACTCCCTCCATCCCATAATAACTGTCGCTTTAGCTTGATGTACATGGATTAAGAAAGTCATTTAGTGCTATCATTTATTAATTAAAATTGGTGTGAAATTTCATCACTACCCCTTTATGGGAAGTTGAAAACTATTAATACAAGAGAAAAATTTCTTGGGACAATGAGAGAAGGTAGGGGTGATATAGGAAAGTAAATAATTTATTCTCCTAGAAAGTTGTAAACAACAAATAAATTGGAAAAAAAATTTTCTTCTAAAACGACAGTTATTATGGGATGGAGGTAGTATTAATTAGGATTCCTCTAATTAATATTAAATTCTATAATACACCACTTAAATCACATAACACAGTTATATAACATTCTCGAACTCATAATTGAGTTTCAAATTAGGGTTTCCATTTGGTAATTCACCAATTATTATTTAAAGTTTCTAGTTTCAAAAATTAGGGTTTATAATTAGGGTCTCACAATTTAATGCTAGCGCTTGGTCATGATGCATTAAAACTGAACAACCATTAACAGTCCACAAACATACACTACATATTTATAGCACTGAAAAATCAAAATATAATATTATTATATTATTATTCTTATCCATTGATAAAAATCCAAAATTAGGGTTTGGATTCCATATCTGATTTATTCTTCATATTTAACTTTAATAATTAAGGTAAAATAATTAACTAAATAATATGTACTATAATTCATATAATAATTATTATAATTATTCTAAAAATCACTTCATATATTATTTAAATAATATATGATTATATTTTCAAGGAACATAGTTAATAAAAATATTTCTACTATAAATTAATTATTATAAGAATATATTTTATAAAAATCAATAATTCTAAAATAAAATTATTTGTAAATATTTATGTAACAAATATAGTTTTATTTACCACATAAATACATATATATATATTATCTTGTACAAATCCTCATCCTTAAAAAAAAAATTATATGCAAAATTTCTTATTTATTTATATAGAAAATATCGGGTTGTTATATTCACCCTCCCTTATAAAGATTCCGTCCCCGGAATCACTGTTTTAAAAACCTACACATACACAGTTACATAGTATACACAATCTTTGCGAGTAGATCTCGATCAAAATTGATCGAACTGATCTTTAACTATTCACATAAAGCTTGTCTTTTTGATTAAACGGAAATTTGATTCCTAAAAGAACTCAAATTCCTCCTTCAAAATAATTTATAAAATAATATACTATATATAAGAAAATAATATTGATTAGAATAATACTTGGAGTTGCATCCCCGGCTGTCACGATATCTTGAACGGTCATGCTGAAGACTCCTGCGGTTGGTTCTGTTGGTTTGTTTGCTGAAGTCGGTCCCGTTGTCGCCAATGTCCTGCTGCCTTTTTCCCGTATTCGCATTCCTTGCCTCCCATCTCCTTCTTGGACAGTCTTCCACCTTATACTCCATTGATTCACACTTAAAACACCTACTGTACATTCTTGGATTGGGACAGTTGGGAGAGACACGTCCCTTTTGTCCACACTTATACACATAAACTTTCCCTTTATCTCCATTCCTTTTTTCGTACAGGTGACAAAAGCTGTCTTTTGCCCCTTCGTTATCCTAGCTATCACAATTGCGTCACCAAGGTCAGTTGATCTTCCAATCCTGATAGTACAATGGCCTTGAAGTCTTTGACGTTCGTCGATCGATTATCTTGCTGATCTTCCCGTGACTGGTATTTTGTTCTGCATAGCTTGATTGTCCATATTCGTAAAATTCTGTATCGATTCTGGTTGTCTTCTAGCTTTGTTGACAGGTTCTTCTGTCCGTGTATTTCATTTTCGTTTCCTTGGCGATATTATCACAATTTATTCTTTATTCTAAGCCTTATCATATGCGTATAATCATATAACACAAACTTTCTATTCGTATATTCATGTACTCAAAATATTAGATTTTGAAAATTTGGTTTTCTGCATTAACCAGTACTCATATAATTAACTACTATCTTTATACCAACTTATTTTATTAATCCATATAAATTCATACTCATATCACTTGACATACCATAGCACATATTGCTTTAATCATCCGCTATCCCTTTGTGACTTAAAAGTCGGGAATCGCTGACACAACTTATATAAAATTTGAAAAATATTACTTGATACAAATATACATATCATATACATAACATAGAATCATACCTATTCAAGTAATTACTAGTACTACTTATTTCTTACGCCTTCACTAAGGATCAATTGCTTAGTAATCTGTCTATTCCCATTATCCTCAATAATCCATTCACACCTAACTACACCTACTTCGTCCAACCTTAACATACATTATGAGTTTATGAACTCAACACTGACCACATATTTTTTAACTATACTTTACCTATCAGTTATACGATTGGTTCTGGGTCCGATAATATACTTTTCAAAATAACCACCTCATTGAGGTAGCTTTCAATGTGAGCCTCTATTTCAGTTATTGGCTTTGATATTGGCTCGGTTATGGAGGTTGACTTCTTCTTTACGATTTGAGGGTATCTTAATCCTTGTCTATCTGACATCTACACACAAACTATCTTGATTATCACTTAATATATATACACACAACAATTAATAGTTTTATATAAGTTATCTTTTATTTTATTTGACGATGAATTTATTCAATTCATCTCCTTTTTTAAACTCTATATGAGTTATTTGTATTTTCAACGTTTCCCTCTGTTCCAAGGTTATAGTCTAAGGTCTAACCCACCTAAGGTGTTTAACCCTAAGCTCTGATACCAACTTGTGAAGACCCCAAACTCAGGTACTTGAAACCTGAACTCGGTTCTTCACGATACCATTTCTATGAGCGGAATAATACTAATAATAATAACAATAATATAAATATCAAACTTAACTTACATTTATCAGAGTCTAATCCCAAGTACGTAACCTTTACTATACTCTTTACATGATATATAATACATATCATTATCTTAATACAGTCTAACTATTACAAAAGATAACATTAATCACGTTCTGTTTGCTTTCCTTTTTCACTTGTTCTTGTCTGAACCTTCGAGTTGTTCATACCTAGCTGAAAATATTTAATTTAAGCAAGGATGAGGTAAAATAATTAACTAAATAATCTGTACTATAATTCATATAATAATTATTATAATTATTCTAAAAATCACTTCATATATTATTTAAATAATATATGATTATATTTTAATGAAACATAGTTAATAAAAATATTTCTACTATAAATTAATTATTATAAGAATATACTTTATAAAAATTAATAATTCTAAAATAAAATTATTTGTAAATATTTATGTAACAAATATAGTTTTATTTACCACATAACTACATATATATATTATCTTGTACAAATCCTCATCCTTAAAAAAAAAACTATACGCAAAATTTCTTATTTATTTATATAGAAAATATCGGGTTGTTACAAGATAACTATTGTGCCTCTGAGAATTAACACAAATGATAAATTTTAAAGATTTATAATTCAATTTATCTAGAATTCAATAATGTTTAAATTGTCAACATGATACTGCTTTGTGGAGTAAAATTCAAGAATAATATTGTATCACAAATGATTTAGACTGAAAAGAAATCAATTTTTATCATAAATAGTACCCCGGGTGATTAGTACCCCGTGAATAGTATTTCGGGAATAAGACCACGTGAATAGTACCCCGACATGAAAAGATTAAAATTTATCAAGAATGCTCATAATAATATTTCCATGAAAAGATACTAAATGAAACGCAAATTTTAAGGGTATTCTACTAATTTTAAAGAGTATATAAGCCATACTTTAACAAAATGAGTGTAGAATTCGGAATCTGAAACGAATTAATATTACTTACATACTTAGAGTATGGAAGAAAATATTATTTCATGTGAATATTGAACAAAAATAATATCCCTTACAACTGTTGAACGAAAATAATATTCCTTACGAATATTGAACGAAGATAATATTCTTTACGAATATTGAACGAAAATAAAATTCCTTACGAATACGAAAAATAATATCGTAAGCGAATACGAAAAATAATATTGTAAGCGAATATGAAATAAATAATACCCCTTACCTTAAAAAGGAGAGTATTCCAACTGGTATAGTAAGGATATTCTCGAAGAAAACTTGCACTATTTTCTACACTCAAAGCTTCCTTAAACTTTAAAGAAATACTCTCAATATTATAGAAGAAGAATTCTCTGATTCTGGTGTGATTTTCAATTCTAAACTAAGCATCCTATTTATAGGAGAATGGAATGATACTATTTAGAAAAAAAAAATCACGGACGCACAGTGGGGGAAAAAATTCACGGGCATTCGGCGTCTGATTTTGATTTTACTATACAAGCACTATGCAAATACTACGCATAATAAAATATAATATATTCTATTTTTCATAAAATATAAAGCTTATTATTATAATATATATACATATATATATATATATATATATATATATATATATATATATATATATATAAGTCACATTCCCGTGACTTTGAACCCCCCCCCCCATGACATGATTCATCGTATATATATTGTCGACATCGGTATTTTTATTTGTCCCTATTCGTTACCAATTTTTTTGTGTTCTCATTTTATATGAGATTTGTTTGAAAAAACAAGTGAAAAAGGTCCAACATGTGTAATGTCGACGATTGAACTATAAGAGTCGCCAGTTGGTTTTTTAACTGGTTGTACCAATACAACCGAGAAAAGGTTTGCACATTGACCCAGTGATGTAACACTGCTAAATGGGTATGTGAAACAAAGATTCATTTAGGGTCCGGGGACTTACTTATGTGGAGGGAAGGTGTTAGGAACCCCTCGACATCCGTATTACCACGGTGACCGCCACTTTTCAAGAAACTATTATCTGAATATGTGTGTGTGTGTGGGTCAATGTGTTGTTAATTGGAAGTAGTGCTATGCCTCATTTGCACCTATATACAAAGGGCTTGAATTTGTGTAAAAATTCAGTTTTAAACAAGATATAGCAGTGATATTTTGTAAAAGAGGTTTTTCAAACCCTGTGCTCAATAGTAATTGAGGCCTTTGATACTTTTATTTTATTCCGTATTCGGCTTGATTGATTTTATTTTATAGATACGAGGCATCTGTATGAAAATAATGTACAAAAGGTGTTGAACTCCTCGTGGGTATGAAAACCATCTGAGGTAATTTAGACATCACAGATAAATTTACAAGCTGCTTACAGCTGAAAAGGTCCATCACGGGAACTGAATTTAGATTCAGTGGACTGAATCTGTGATCACATGATTCCTAGGCTCACATAATGCCATAATTGATATAAACGCAGTAAGCAGGTATATATATATATATAAAAGCCGTAAATATATATATATATACAGACATGATCACCAACCATGAAGCACCTCTATGGGGGATCAGAAATGTAAATAAAGCTGTAAAAGCTATCAACCGCCACGGAGGAAACTCCAGACGGGACGAAATGTACAAAAAGTAGTAAAAACGGTCAACCACCACGAAGTAAATTCTAGGTGGGACGAAATGTAAATATATATATATATATATATATATATATATATATATATATATATATATATATATATATATATATATATATAAGCGATAAACGCACTGGATATAAAATTCAGGCTCATCGGACAAAGTCCGACAACAGTTAATATATATAAGTATATATATATTAAAGCAAAAAATGCACCGGATATAAATTTCAGGCTCATCGAACAAAGTCCGACAATAGTTAATATATATATATATATATATATATATATATATATATATATATATATATATATATATATATATATATATATATTAAAGCATTAAACACTCCAGACCAAAGTCTAGGCTCATCGAACAGAGTTCGACACGCAATTCATATATATAAATGTATATATATACAAAAGCAAGTAAACGCTCCAGACCGAAGTCTAGGCTCAATCGAGGCATAACTCGATAATGTTAGTCCATATATATAAATATATATATATATATATATATATATATATATATAAATCAAAATAAAACCACGGACCGAAGTTCGGGTAAATAAACGCAACACGACTCTCAACTTAAAGAAGGGTGTGTGCAAAGATGGAGAGAAATGCTTTAAAGTGTGTAAGAAGGCTTACAGTGGGCTGCCAAAGAAGACTTCTATATCTTTAAAGTAGATAAACACTGGCTTTTGTAGGTACAAAAATAGCTATATTTGAGCTCACATGTGTTTAAAATGGGAAAGCACTCAGTATATTGCAAGTACGGAGCAAATTGGCCAGGGCTTTCTCGCTCTTTCTCCTTGCAAAATGGCCACACCAAGCCCTCTATTTATAGAGGGTGGAGCCGCAGGTGTACCTGCAGCTGGGCCGCTGGTGTACCAGAGGCTGCCCAGGGTGCCCCGGGTTTCACGGGTCCCATCGTCTCGAAGTACGTGAACGTAAGCAACGTGATGTCCACTCAAACTTTTAGAATTACAATTCGGGCATCCGACTGAGGTATATAGGACCTATTTCGGACTACCGTTGTCGAGAGTTATGTAATGACATGGGATTAGAGGTTATACGAAGTCATGAAGATGGGACGATGCCCTTCGGTCTTCAGCTTCAAATTCTACCCGTTATCCTACGCAATAGTCACTAGGGATTGGTTCTTTTGAGCTTTTGTGGGACATTGCTGTGTAGAAATGTATGTCTAAAATGTTGAGATGATGTGATGTGGTGTCATGGTGGCGAGATGATGACTTAGCCCCTCACCGGGGTTATCTCCGGTTTGTACTGATAAAGCAGATGTTGCTCAGGGTTATCTCTGAGATTGGACTGCTACAATGGTTGAAGGTCCTCAGTGTCATCTCTGAGGTGTGCCTGTCCTCCCGGTGTTATATCTGGGTTGGTACTGAGTATCTCGTTGTGAGCGTCGAGATTGAAGCTGCTTGCATTTGAAACAAGCATTTTCGGGATTATCACCGGAACTGCATTCCTTGGGGTTATCGCCAAGGTTGGTAGCTATTCCTACGGTTGGGACTGAGACTTGATACCTTGGGGTTATCTTCGAGATTAATTGGTCTTCTCCGGTATGTGTTCAGGTATTGAATCTGCATGCCTCGGGGTTATCTTCGAGGTTGGATTTGTTACTCCCGGTGTGTACTCCGGGGTTGATGCTGAACTTTCGGTAGTATCCAGACAGGATATGAACTGTCTTCCAGGGTTCCTTCTTTAAAGATGAATATGTCCTCCTACAATGTTAGTGACAGGTGCACAGAAAATTTCGAGTGCCTACAGATGTCCCTCTTTATTATATTCATGCAATGCGATGCATGAGTAGGATAAAGAATCCTAGACACTTGAAATGCAATAAGATAAACATGACGCAATATGGAGCAATATGATGCAAGTGTATGATGCATATGCATTGCTTTCCAACAAGCAGGGGATGATTGTCGGCTCCTTATTGCTTCTACCGGGGATTGGCAATGATGACCAGATTGGATGTGCATGATCCAAATCTTTGAGGATGTTGATGTTAGGGCTATCACCAAAGTCCTTAATCCTTGATACAGACTTGATTCCAAATAATTGCCTCTTATGTGTAAGAGATCTGTGGGAATAAAGCTTTGTCTATTTGAGGATGTGTATAACATATTCCGTCATCAATCCTCCTTGATGACGTTGACCTTTCCTGGTTTGTATCGCCAGAGTATGTCACTGTTCTGTTGGTTTTACTGCCAACATCAAATGTTATCAGGGTTACCTGACCTTCATTGACGTGTGAACCAACGGTTGACTACGCGTTGTAACCCCCGCCGGGGATACATCTGATCCTCTATTGACGTGTATATCAACGGATGAACTCCCTACTGGGGATAAATGCCAAGGCTGCTTGGAGTTTGTTGATGTGTGTATCAACTGATAAAATCATCGGATGGTTTCTGATGCGACGTTGGGTTTACTTGCTAATGGT
Source organism: Panax notoginseng (assembly GCA_016801055.1). Lineage (NCBI taxonomy): Eukaryota > Viridiplantae > Streptophyta > Magnoliopsida > Apiales > Araliaceae > Panax > Panax notoginseng. The sequence continues at coordinate 67,833,188 of CM029022.1, forward strand.
TGAACTGATATCAAGGTTACTTGACCTTCATTGATATGTGTATCAATGGAAGATATGCATAGTAACCCCTACCGGGGACTGACGTTGTAACCCCCATCGGGACTGACGTTGTAACCCTTGTCGGGGACTGACGTTGGTCTTTAGGGTAATGACCAGGAGCTGGCTGCATTGGACCTATGCAAGGTATTGCAAAATGTATTTTGTAATAACAGAGATCATTGGCATAGTATACCTCGTGCTCGGGTGAATACCAATGTATAGACTTAAGGCTCTATTTGAGAAGACCAGGATTATAGGCTATTTTGTTTAATCGTATAGCATTCTTATTCCTGATTTGACCTTTTTAGTCTGTGAAAACTCTTTTACAACTTGAACTGTACCGAGTCAGATAGATGGGGCCCACATAGGTGTGTCGTAGGTACACCTGCTTCAGCCGCAGATGGACCTGCGGCCAACCGTGGATACTAATATCCTGTAGGTTGGTCTCACAAGTCACTTTCAACTTGTATTGTGAAGAAAAATCTGAGAACCTCCTTCAGATCTGCTGAGTTCGGACGTCTTTCTGCCAATTCTGTCATCGTACAAGTGTTCTACACTGCCTTGGTAATGTATGCATGTACTTTTTTCCAGTTTTTATCCGTTGGAAAATGACTTAACATATGAAATGCATCTAAACACATAGTAGTGATTATGTCTGCACAAATGACTTGATAAAAAATATTCAACATAGTAAATGTTAGTGTTAAACCATGCTGAACATAATGATGTGAAAAAATTTAACTTTTGAGACAATCAAATTGGCACCTTTTTTTGCTATTTTTATCCTATTTGAGGACATTTGAGCATAAGGTAAGAAGGCAAAGTACTCCTAGCATTGAGATTAACCTTATGTGTTGAAGATTTTGATTTTTAATACATATAGTATGTATATTACTGTGGGCAAGTGTGCTATTGAATGGCCACTTAGTCATGCCTATGTGTATATGGATAGTCCTATTTACAAAGGAGACTATGGCAAAATTTTCCAAAATGTAGGCATTGGGTAGTCATGCATTTTAACTCTATTGTCTGTTAAAGTAAATGCATGCATGCATGTAGTCATAAGATGCATTTAGAAAAACTCCAGGTTAGAAAATACCACACCCTTTCAGAGGTGATTTGGAGACTTGTTGTCCAGACATTATGGATCCGGATCAGCCGAGTAGTTCCCGTAGGACCACTTCTAGTGTACGGAGGAGGGCTTCTGAAGTGCCTCGACACCGTTCCTTTAGACAACCTCGTCGATTGGTGGAGGCAGTGATACGTCCAGTCCGGGTTGATGTGCCAGATGTCGAGGACTAAGAGGAGGATTTTCCAGTTGCGGACCCCGCTCCTGCTGCACATGTTCCACGTAGGGAGCTCCCGAGTATTCAGGTGGCAAACCTAGAGCTTCTGGGTGACTTAAGTAGACATCCCTCGATGTATTTGCATGCTAACGAGGTATGACATGAGAACTTGATCTTCCTTCTTTCCTATTTGATGAGGATTAAAGGGTCTTAATGTTGATCTGCATTGTATGCAGGTTCTCGGCTTTACATAACCTCGAGGGAATTGGTTCAACATATACTCCATGTATCAGGCTCTTCATCCTAACTATAGAATAGTAGTGCATGACTGGGGATTTGGAGCATTCTTCTCCATCCTTCCCCGGTGTTGTCCCTGGGGTTACCTCAGGGCATTGTCTGAGCGATAGTTTCACCAGACTCAGTCACTCCATTTGCTGGACTGTGAGGTGATGATGATGCCGATGGATTAGTGATTTATCACAGGTATGGAGTTTGGAGGGGCGTCAGTGCCTTGTATGTCGGATATTACCCCTACTACCGTCAGATCCTTATTAGGAGTTCCGGCGGAAGCGCTCAAGGGAAAGACTGTCCGTGCATGTCCTTTGAGCGTAGATGCTATGAGTGGGCTATTGAGCGAGCCCATGTCAGATGATGTTAGAGTCAGGGATCGCATTCTTCGATGATTGTTCCTGATGATCATTAGGGGCTGCTTCATAGCAGATAACTCTTCCACGGTGTCGTTCGCTTTGATCAGCACCACACGTCATGTGGATCGTATTGGAGGGTATGATTGGGTTCCTACACCTTCGCCTATTTCCTCAGGGGCATGCGTATGCGCTCACATTGTTTGACTGAGGCTTGGCTAGGATTTTACCCATTTCTGCTGGTAAGTATTTCTCTTGTCATTCCCCATTTATAGGTTAAGGGTGTTAACTGACAGCAGATGTTTTGCCATTGTGTTGACAGTTTTGGGCCTATGAGAGGCTCTCATGCTTGCGTCAGGTGAGTGTGTTAGGATTGGATACCTACCTATGAGGACGACGATGGTAGCAGTCTATATTGGCAGAGGTCCCTGTAGCTGAGGGTTTCACTCACTGCCGCTTACAGCTAGAGTTGTTGACAGCTGACATTATCACATGGATTCCCTATTATGGGGAACATTTGGCCATCGATTTTGAGGATGGGTACCCGATTGGAGTCGAGTACGTGATTTCCACCAGGAGAGTTCCTCTCTTCACGGATGGAGGCTGGGAGATCTATTTAGGAGAGCGTACTATTAGGAGCACCACAGGGGATATCAGTATGCTGATCTTACCTCCTATCAGGCGTTATTAGCCTGTGTCGCAGTCATTCGTCATTGATATCCTATTGTTGGGTGTTGACGGTTTTGCATTATCAGAGGGTCCCTGTACTCAGGATGTATTCCAGCGTTGGTGGTTCCCTCAGACTATTGGAGCCCAGACCCGCGCCACTCAGTTCATGGGGGATATGATTTTAGGATCCGTGATAATGATGGATTGGCTAGCCTATGTCCGAGATCCGACTTATGTGACACAGATTGGCAGTTTGACCTGGCAGTTGGACCAGACACATATTTTTATCCGGCATTTAGGCAGAGATCCGGCAGAGGAAGATTCGTTTGATCCTTTCAGCTCAAGCGCTGGCCCCTCAGATGACCCATTTGGTTTTGCCGGCACAGATCCTCTTTTGTATAGGCCTGACATCCCTGTTGATAGAGATCCAGTGACTCAGGAGGAGTTACATCAGGTGGACAGGATTGATGATGTGGACATCGACACCATTGTCTTCTTCTGATGTCTATTCTCATTATTTCTTTTGATAGGCCTCTGTTAGCTACTGGGTGGCTGTGCCCCATTCTCGCTATATCTTTTGATAGGCCTCTGTTAGTAGTAGGGCGTATGTGCCCCATTTTCCTATATTTGTAGATGTACAGAGATGATATATTAGATGATGATATACTTGGAATGTATGTACAGTTTTTCCATTCCCTATATCATATTGCCATCTATTATCTGTAATACATGTATCATGTTATGCATATGTATGTATGTCCAGAGATATTCAGCATTGACCCCTGGATGGTCTTATGACACAGCCCATGCAGATGTCTTCTTCGACAGTTAGCCGTATTGATCATACCCCACCATTATTGGTGGTATCTGGTATGCAATCTTGGTATGATAGCATGTCACCATCAGACAGGGTGACCGTAGATCATTTATTGTAGCATACTATGACCCTGTTGATGTTTCAGGTTCCCACAGGATTCGTGGATGGCATACTGGAGCACTGGGTATCGGAGAGGTAAGTTTTTCGATTTGGGACCCAGGAGTTGACTCCCACTCTGGAGGAGTATACACGGTTGAAGATGCTGCCACTGGACAGACCTTGCGTGCATATGGCTTTGGGGGACATGAGTCGACGGTTCATGACTCTCACTAGATTGAGGCGTAGAGTATTGCAGGATGAGTTGACATTTGGCCACGTTATATCCCAGTATTTTCTGTTTGACAGATTTGGCTCTGAGGATAGTTACAGACGACATTTCGGGGATTTCACCACACCAGAGGCTCATTGGAGTCTGGCTAGGGTTGATGTACTGCTATTGTGCATACTGGCGTATGTCTACATGCCACTGTATATGGATGAGTTGGACATAGGAGTTATCATGGCGGTGAGAGCTCTTAGGGAGGGTCGTACCATCATTCCTATGATTATAGCCGAGACATTGAGGTCAGCTACATACTACTGCACTTATCCAGTAGAAGTATTTACGGGCAGTTCGGTCATGTTATACGTGTGGTTTATATTACACATGAGACCGATTGGCACTTTCAGACGATATGGGTATTGCTTCACCCATAATATAGCCATGTCATATTCATTTCATCCTGCGGAGTGTACGGATGCTACATCTTGGTCCGCTTTCTTAACTGGGATCAAAGACCCGTTTAGTATATTGCCGTGCTCAGGGCTCAGCTCACCTTACAACTTCATTACTCATGCTCCGGGCATGGATTACATCCCTCTGGCTGGTTTGAGGGGTATGACTACTTACCATCAACTGGCTGTGATGTCACAGTTTGACAAATTTTAGGATTTTCATCCTTTCGAGGGGGCGCTGGACCAGCGTTTAGCTTCTCGCTATCTTTCAGCAGAGGACCGATCCCGTGTGTATGCATCATGGGATCAGCGCAAGATAGCTGCTTTCTCTATTAGTCATCCAGGTTATTCTGCAGAGTATTCTGCATGGATGGAGACATAGACTGCACTGGCTGAGGTAGTATCCACATTGCCGAGTATTGACTCAGATGGTGGAGAGCCCATGGAGGACATTGATTCTTACACCGAGGAGGAGTTAGGTGCCGGGTTACCAACATCTCATTTAGATTCTCCCAGTACCAGCACTGTCGTGATTTAGCATTCAGCACAGTACTTTGAGCAGCGTCTTCATCTGATGACCTTTGAGAGAGATCAGGCTCAATCTTTGATGTTGACTGCCCTTGATGGGAGAGACACAGCTCTATTAGAGAGAGACAAGGCATTGGCTCGTAGAGATATCACTGTTGATGAGCAGGATGAGGCCAGATCAGCCAGAGATGCAGTGATAGTTAAGCGGGGATAGTGCCATATCTGCCTGGGATGTAGCCATCACAGATAGTACTACAGTGAGGTCCCTTACCACTGGCATGATCACAGAGATGAACACGTACATTGATGAGTATATGGTCACCATGCAGATGGCTACAAATTTGTTGGGTCGTGTGGATATCTTCGTACAGGAAACCACAGCTTTTCCTCCTTCTTCGGAGAGGGATGCCATGTTGGGCTTGTTAGTTCTCATATACACCGATTTGTAGATGGGCTTGTATTTTCCTGCATAGACTAGCTTAGCCATTTTGTCATGTATAGTTTACATTGTATATCAAACAACATTATATATAGCAGGGAAATATATTTTTTTGATCACTTCCCTTTTAGATATGCTATGATACTTGCTTGATATTTCCCTGCTTCTTCAGGGCTTGTGATCTTGATGTATTCTGAATTCCTCCTTGCTGGATGGACATTGAGTTGTCTCTAGATAGTTCAGAATGGATCATGGATCTTTGTGTATCCCTACCATCTTTTCGGTGTTTTGGGACTAGTTTCTGTATGAAAATGTGGAGAGGAGTGTAACTTTTCTCTCTGAGATTGACCGCATCACAGATGGTCGCCAGTACCCCTATTTTGGAGGAGCCTAGTTAATTCCATCTCTTATGGATTGGCGTTGCTCTTTGAGGTACAACCACAGCTTAGATGGTCGTCGAATCTCCTATTTACGAGGAGAGGTTGGGTAATTCCATCCCTTTGGTTTGAAGCCAATGAAATGTGGTAGATTAAAATTTGACCCCAGTACCGTTGATAAAGGTTTGTGTTTTGGTAGGGGGTTAGACCGAACCATGAATGGCTGCCTACGTACTCCTATTAAAGAGGAGATTAGGTCTGCGTAGTTCAAACCTGGTGTAAGAGGTTCAACGCTGTTTGTGAAAGGCAGATGGGTGTAGAAGCTTTATTGATGAAGAAGGTTATAGAAGTGTTTTTGTGGTTTTTGTTTTGTTTTAGAAAAGGGTAGAAATGTTTTTTTTTATTACGACAGGGCCATATAGAATATGGTTGCCTATGTACTCCCATGTATCAAGGAGATCAGGTCAATGTATTTCACCCCTCAGGGTGAGTTGAAAAGCATAATCCCATGTGCAGGTCAGAATACGGGGAAGATAAAGTTTAATCCTAGGTTGAGGATAAACTGTAGGTGTGAAAAGTTTTATCTCATGTATGGGTAGCCAAACTACAAACGCGAGAGGTTCAATCCACGGTGGGATGACCTAAGTTGTATGAGCACAGATAAGTCAGGCTGTTGGCTTGAAAGGTATGTTTCCCTGAGGGGAAAAGTGTGGTAAAGAGTTGTATGTGGTAAAGGGTTAAAGAACCGGCATGAATGATAATCTGATGATCCAACACCATGATGTTTGCTTGATGGAAACTTCAAACATAGTACCGTTTCACGGTGTCCGAGTTGATAAGCTATGAAAATTCATCATCGTCCATTTCTTGTAATTTGAGAGCAACTCCTGTCAATACTTCCTTGATAACAAACAGGCCTTCCCAGTTAGGAACGAATTTTCCCTTGGTTTAATCTTGTTTGTCAATGATCTTCTTCAAAACTAAGTCATGTTGTTTAAACTGCCGTAGCCGGACTTTTCTATTGTAGGATCTGGCGATCCTTTGTTGATATAACTGACCATGGAAGATAGCCGCGGTTCGCCTTTCGTCTATCAAAGACAATTGGTGATACCTGTCTTGTACCCATTGGTCTTCATCTAGCTGAGAATCTATCAACACTCTGAGGGATTCCATTTCTACTTCTATGGGGAGAACTGCTTCCATCCCATAGGTTAATGCGTAAGGGGTTGCCCCAGTTGAAGTGCGCATTGATGTTCTGTAGGCTAACAGAGTAAGAGGCAATAAGTCAGGCCATCCTTTGTGGTTGACGGACATCTTTTGCATGATCTTCTTGATGTTTTTGTTAGCCGCTTCAACAGCACCATTCATCTTTGGACGGTAGATGACGGAGTTACGATGTTGGATGTGGAATTTACTGCATAATTTCTCCATCATTTTGTTGTTGAGGTTCTTAGCATTGTCTGATACAATCACCTCTGATTGTCCATATCGACAAATGACATTATTTCTGATGAAGGCAATGATGACTTCTTTGGTGACCCTGGGGAAAGAGGCTGCTTCTACCCACTTGGTAAAGTAGTCAATCATAGTGAAAATGAATCGATGTCCATTACTGGCTTTAAGCTCAATGGGCCCAATCACGTCCATTCCCCACATTGAGAAGTGCCAAGGCGAACTCATATTGTGGAGTTCCCATAGAGGGGCGTGGATAGCATTCCCATGAATCTGGCATTGATAACATCTACTAACGTGGTTATCATAGTCAGCTTTGAGATAGCAAATAATATCCCGTCCTGAGGATCTTTTTGACAAGGAGGGGGCCACTCATGTGTGGGCCACAGACTCCACCATGGATCTCATCCATGAGTCTCTAAGCTTGATCCTTATCCAAGCATCTGAGGAGACCTAGTCCTGCATCTCTCTTGTAAAGTACATCTCCGCTCAGGTAGACTTTTATAGCAAGTCGATGGATTCGCCTCTTCTCAGTATGGCTCGCCTCAGCGAGTGTAGATCTGTCTCATAGGTACTCCTTGATATGCTGATACCAAGGATATTGGATGGGAGGTAGCTCATCTGATACTTCTCCAATGCAGTTCCCATAAGCTGGTGCTTTGTGCAGGGCAATTGTGACGCTTGGCAAATGTCCCTTGTCAGAGATGTGTATCAAGGAGGCCAAAGTTGCTAATGCATCCGCAAAATCATTCCTACTACGAGGAATATGTAGAAAGGAGATTTCATCGAACTCCAAAGCCATCTTCAAAACCTGCCGATGGTAAGACAGAAAATATAGCTCTTTGGTTTGATAGATTCTCGTCGATTGTCTGACCACTAACTTCGAATCTCCAAAGACAGTTAACCGCCTGATGCCCATTGAACGGGCAAGTTTTAGCCCCACGAGACAGCCTTCATACTCAGCTATATTGTTGGTGCTGACAAACTGCAATTTGACGGCGACGGGATACTGCTCCCCCGTACCGGATACTAGAACTGCTCCAGCTCTAGAACCTTCCATATTAACAGCTCCATCAAAATACATCTTCCATGCTTAGAGTGTATTGTACTGATGGTATGGCTGAATTGCCATTACCCTTGCATCGGGGAAGTATGTTTCCAGGGGTTTGAAATCCCCTGAAGGTGCGGTGGCCAGTTGATCCGCAATCCCTTGACCTTTAATGGACTTTTGAGTCACGTAGACGATGTCAAATTGTTGTAGGATCAACTGCCATCTGGACAGTCGGCAATTTAACATGGGTTTGCTGAACACGTATTTGAGAGGATCCACGCGGGATATGAGATGGGTTGTGTGACTATGGAGGTAATGATGTAACCTCATGGAAGCCCATGCTAAAGTACAACAAGTCCTCTCGAACAGAGTGTACTTGTGTTCACTGCTGCTGAATCTTCTGCTGAGGTAATAGATAGCTCATTCTTGGCCTCTGTCATCTTTTTATCCCAGCATGCAGCCTATGGCATTGTCACTTACGGACAGGTACATGAACAGAAGAGCATCATCTCTGGGTGGTACCAAAACGGGAGCTTTGACTAGATGTTCTTTGATTGTAAGGAAGGCTTTCTGGCACTCTTCATTCCATTTCATGGAGGAGTTCTTCCTTAACAGCTTGAAGATTAGCTCACAGGTTGCTGTGAGTTGAGAAATGAACCTGCTAATGAAGTTGATTCTTCCCAAAAATTCCCTTATTTCCTTCTTTGTCTGAGGAATGGGCATCTCCGTAATGGCCTGGATTTTGGTAAGATCCAGCTCAATCCCTTTATGGCTGACTAGAAATCCTAGCAACTTGCCTGATTTAACGCCAAAGGTGCACTTGGCTAGATTCAACTTCAAGTTGTACTTGCACAACCTGTTGAATAGCTTTTTGAGATGGTCTAAATGGTCATCCTCCTTCCGAGATTTGACAATGATGTCATCCACGTAGATCTCTATCTCTTTGTACATTAAGTCGTGGAAGAGAACTATCATAGCTCGTTGATAGGTAGCTGCGGCATTGATGAGGCTGAATGACAACCGTTTACAGCAAAAGGTTCCCCAAGGAGTGATGAAAGCTGTTTTCTCACGATCTTCCTCAGCAACCATGATCTGATGGTACCCCGCAAAGCAGTAAGCAAAGGAGTACATGATGTATTAAGAAGTATTGTCAATGAGAATGTGGATGAATGGCACAAGAAAGCTATCTTTAAGGCAAGCTTTGTTCAAATCCCTGTAATCCACGCAAACTCGCACCTTTCCTCCAGGTTTAGGCACGGGCACGATGTTGGATATCCACTCAGGATATGTAGACACCATGATGATGCCAGCTTGAAATTATTTCACAATTTCTTCTTTTACCTTTAAACTCCACTCAGGTTTAAATCGCCTAAGCTTCTGCTTGACTGGTTTGAATCCTTCTTTAATGGGAAGGCAATGAAGAACAATGTCAGTGGACAAACCCACCATGTCTTCATGAGACCATGCAAACACATCCTGGAATTGGGTTAATAGCGTAACCATGTCATTCCGTTGGTTTGGGGTAATGTATGAACCAATCTGGATTAACTTAGGGCTTTCTAAGGTTCCAAGATTGAAGGAAGTGATTTGATCAAGGTTGGGTTTAGGTTTGTCTTTGACCCATTCTTGAATTTCTGGAGGCACCTTAATGTCCTCATGTATTTCTATCAAGGCTGAATTCATCTCTACATCAAAGGTACAATCCTTGTGGAGAAGAGGCACCGTATCAGCAAGTACATGCACACCTAAATTCAGGGTCCTAAAATAAAATATACTTTCACTTAGTATATATAAAACGTTTTGACCATACACAGTGTTAGCATGTACTGACAAAATAAACTGCTAAATACTGTACAGAAAAGTAAGCAGTTATGATTTCTACAGGGCATAAAGAGTTTCTGCCCGCTTTATCCTTGTCGACCAATGTAAGGAATGCTGCTCCAATTGGCAAGGATAAAGTCTGGGTGGACTGCATTGATAGAGGAGTTATCATCATCTTCCTCTTCCCGAATGATGGCCAATACGTCTGGACAATAATCGTCTAGGGTGTATCTATTTGTATGCTCGTCATGGACGATGATGCATATGCCCGACATTATCCGAACAATGTTTTGCTTAATTCTTTATTTCTCTTCTTCCATTGCGGGATCGAGAACAAAGATTTCTTTTGCTTTGAACGACACTGGCTTGGGAAATAGCATAGCCATCACGTTAGTTGGCACCTTTATAGGAGGTTGTTCGGACTCAGAGTTTGAAGGCGAAGATAAACGCCTCGTGGTTGTTGAAGCTGAAGGAATCTGAGGATGCTTATGAGGATTCCTCTGACTAGAACTTGCAGAATAGCCTAGTCCAGCTGTCCTAGTTTGCCTAGCTACTTGAATGGGGTATTTAATACTTTGGTGATCTTTACCCAGCCCTTGTCCTGGCTGATGACCCAAGGACATCATTTCCTGAGTAGCCGACATTACTTCGACAAAGATCTTGGGTACGGGCAATGTCGTTCCAATAGCATGGTACTGAGTATTGCTTACTTCCAAGGCATGAAAACTAACTGACTCAACATCTGCATTAGCATTGATGAATGGCATGTCCCCATGCTGAGGACACTCCGATTCAGCGTCGATCGTGACTAGGCTATTGTTGATAATGTATTTCAGTTGCTGATGAAGGGTGGAGGGGACTGCCCCAGCCATATGAATCCACGGTCTTCCTAAGAGCAGGTTTGTATCCCGAATCTATCTTGAGCACGTGGAAAGATACGCAGAATGTATGGGGACCAATTTCGATTGGCAAGTCAATTACTCCGACTGAATTCCGGTAGGCTCCATTAAAAGCTTTGATGACTGTATGGCTATCCCAGATTCGGTTGAGATTAACATTCATCTTCAACAATGTGGCGTATGGATAGATATTTAGAGATGACCCTCCATCTATCAATACTTCAGCCAGCATATATCCGGAGGATAAGATCGTAATATGTAACGGCTTGCAATGACCGGTCCCTTAGGGCGGTATATCGTCATCAGTGAAGGATATCACATTGTTGTTGAAAATGTGATCAACCAAGTGTTGAAACTTTTTTGTATCCACTGATTCTGGTAGATAGGCTTCTTCGAAAACCTTTAATAAGATCTTATGGTGATCCTCGAAAGTTAGTACTAAGTCCAAAATTGAAATCTGGTGTGGAGCTTCTCTCAAGCTTAGAACCACCTTGGCTTCGTGATGACCCATAGTGCGGAGGAATTTTTCAATCTTCTCCATGTGTATTTTCCCTTTTGATTTGATGGTAGATTTCATCACCCATGGGGAAGATACAGTGGATTCTCCTTCAACACTGTAGCAGTTATATGTGAGGTGGATCCTTCACCTTCTCCACAATTCCACGGAACTATGTGTAAGCTAACAATAGGATATTGTGCTCTGCATGGTAAGTTGATTGGCTCGGGAGCGGCCACTTTTAAAGGATTGTTGTTTCCTCTGAGTTGAATGGTTGGTATAGTGAGTGGCTTGATATTGTCATCAGCCCCTGCAGAGATAACTGCTATAAATCCCTTCCACTTAGTAGGACAGATATTCTCACTCCCACGTAGCACAGTATCATTATCTGCTAGTTGAAAGACACCGCTGTCAATGAGATTCTGGATAAGGTGGCGGAGTGCCCAGCATTCTTCTGTGCTGTGACCGCGAGAATAGGAGTGATATTGACATACTCCATCAGAATTGTACCGTCCTGAACGGGAGTTGATTAGATGTAGAAGGGAATTGATCATTCCTTCATTCATTAGCATCTGAAGGATTTCCTCCATGGGTTGGCCCAGATGTGTGAATTCCCTTCTATTGGCAAAATCACGACGAGCTTTGGCATTCGCTCTCTTTGCCACTTTGTCCTCCAAAGTTTCACTTTCTGAAGGTGACGAAGGAATATTCCTGATAAGAGGAAGGAGACTAGCATGCTCCTGGCTTACTAATTGGTGTGTAACTTGATGCAGGTAGGTCACCAGTTCTGCCAATTGATCGATCTGTTTGCATAGAGCTTTCATCTTACGTTCCATTATGAATTGGAACTTGGCATAATCCCATTTGTTAACACCGTCTTTGGTGGTTTGAGATGACTCGCCACTGAAATTGGAACTCTGTCCATTGCTCCAATTTATCATGTTGACCTCTTCTTCTTTGTGTTGAGGAAGATGGTTGTCTTCAATGTGAGGTTGATCTGATTTGGTAACCACGATTTCCCCATTGTCTATCAAGTCTTGGATCTTTTGTTTCAAGGCCCAACAATCTTGAGTATCATGTCCAGGTGCCCCGACATGATATACACATTTCTTAGTAGCATTGAAACCCCGTCCATTAGGGCTAGCTGGTGGAAGAAGATGCGTGATTTTCTTCTGTGTTGTCAGAAGAGTAAGAATGTTCTCGAGGGAGTCCCCTAAGGGTGTGAACACTCGAGGGAGTTTGACTTCTCCACCTTTTGGTAATGGAGGATTTGAAGACTGAGCTTGAAAGGGAGTGTAACTTCTCCTTTGAACAGGCATGTTCTGATTGCCTTTTTGACCCTGCAGTATCAGGGAAACATCTTCCCCTTTCTTTTTATGGACCCTTCGGGGGTTGTTTCAATAATTTCCAGACTGGATGTGCTCAGCAACAGCTTTAAGGGCAGCTAGGTCTTGAATCTTTCCTGACTTCAATCCCATCTCAGCCATCTCCCCGTGTTTGATCATTTCAGAAAATGGTTTACCGATACCGGCTAACACTCTTTCATAGAAAGGAGCTTCTTATATGTCTATGAAGGTAATAACCATTTCTGATTCTTTCATGGAAGGAATAACTTGGGCAGCCAGACGTCTCCACCTTTGAGCATACTCTCTAAAAGATTCGTTAAATTGTTTCTTGACCTTGGTAATCTGATACCGGTCAGGAGCCATTTGAGACTGAAAGCTGTATTGAGTGAGGATAGCGTGTGCTAGCTCTTCCCAGCTATGGATCTTGGAGTTGTCTAATCTGGTATACCATGAACGGGCTTCTCCAATCAGACTTTTCTGGAACAGCTGCATTCTAAGCTTCTCGTCCTCTGCATAAGATCCAAGTTCTCCAACGAATACCTTCAAATGGGTATAAGGATCTCCTAACCCTTCATATTTTTTGAAGTCAGGAGTTTTAAACTTTTCTGGATAATGAACACCAGGGAATATACAAAGGTCAGCATATGAAACACTCTCGTGTGCTCCAATTCCTTTGATAGCGCGAAGGGTCTCTTCCATCTGAAGAACTTTCTTTTTGATGTCACTGGTGTCTAGATCTCTTATGAGATGGGTGTCATCATAAATTTTGTTGGTCGTATCCAACTGCAGTTCAGGTATTGTAACGACCTGGGCTCCCCCTTGTGTAGAGGATTTCAGTATGTACGGGTATTTTTGGACCCTACGTAGATTGCTATAGTTCTTTAAGCAGAACAGCCAAATCTGTAATTTGTTTGCTTAATCAGTCGAATTCCTTGCGAGAAACTGGATTAAGGTTAGTCTGGTCGGATGACAACATAATTGGCTGTAGGCCCGCAACCTTTTTGGATTTTGACCGGGTAGTAGGTTCGATGGATTCCCTGCGAAAGACTTGCATAGTTTAGTCTTTAGGGAATGTAAATTAATATGCTATGTGATGTGTTGATTTTAGGAATTTTATCCTGCAAAAACGGATGTTAGCTGTTCATAATAGCATGTCAATTTTAAACAGTTGTGTATACACGTTTGTTCATATCTCTCATTACATGAATATGGCATGAATATTGTAAGTAATGCAAAAGCATGAAGAGACTTTCCTCCGTGTTGGGTTTATCAGAGGCTGACTTATCTTAGGTTACTCTCGCGACTTTTTAGCATGAAGGTTCCCAAATCATCGCAATTTACTCGACGGGAATTAAATTCGATCTTTCAACTGGAGCGAATTTGGGTGGTGCCTTTCTTGAGCCTCGTGGAATTAGTTTTCCTACGAGTCCAGTAATCAAACACCGATGGGATAGCCTCTTGATGGAGGGACCACACAACATACATTCACATACATCGCGTCTCACCGTATGAAAATGATGACATGTGTAAAGCACTAATATCACAAGCAGATATGGTGCGAAGAACTAAGTGCAATAGGGAAATGCATTTGTACACATTCATCATAAATGTAAATGGAACAGCCACACACAAGCAGATAATAGTTTTGAAAAGATTGTAGTAGCAACTTAAGTCCTCTTACTGGAGTCCCCAACAGAGTCGCCACCTGTCGACGTCGGGATTTTTATTTGTCCCTTTTCGTTACCTGCTTTTTTGTGTTCTCATTTTATGTGAGATTTGTTTGAAAAAATAAGTGAAAAAGGTCCGACATGTGTAATGTCGACGATTGGACTATAAGAGTTACCAGTTGGTTTTTTAACTGGTTGTACCAACACAACCGAGAAAAGGTTTGCGCATTGACCCAGTGATGTGACACTGCTAAACGGGTTTGTGAAACCGAGATTCATTTAGGGTCCGGGGACTTGCTTATGCGAAGGGAAGGTGTTAGGCAGCCCCCAACATCCGTGTTGCCACGGTGACCGCCACTTTTCAAGAAACTATTATCTGAATGAATGTGTGTGTGTGTGGGTTAATGTGTTGATATTTGGAAGTAGTGTTATGCCTCATTTGAACCTATATACAAAGGGCATGAATTTGTGTAAAAATTCAGTTTTAAACAAGATATTGCAGTGATGTTTTGTAAAAGAGGTTTTTCAAACCCTGTGCTCAATAGTATTTGAGGCCTTTGATACTTCCATTTTATTTCGTATTCGGCTTGATTGATTTTATTTTACAGATGCGAGGCATCTGTATGAAAATAATGTAAAAAAGGTGCTGAACTCCTCGTGGGTATGAAAACCATCTGAGGTAATTCAGACATCACAGATAAATTTACAAGCTGCTTACAGCTGAAAATGTCCATCACGGGAACCGAATCTAGATTCAGTGGACTGAATCTGTGATCACATGATTCCTAGGCTCACATGATGCCGCAATTGATATAAACGCAGTAAGCAGGTATATATATAAAAGCCGTAATATATATATATATATATATATATATACAGACATGATCACCAACCCCGAAGCACCTCCATGGGGGATCATAAATGTAAATAAAGCTATCAACCGCCACGGAGGAAACTCTAGGCGGGACAAAATGTACAGAAAACAGTAAAAACGGTCAACCACCACGAAGTAAACTCTATGTGGTACGAAATGTAAATATATATATATATATATATATATATATATATATATATATATATATATATATATATATATATATATATATATATATATATATATATATATAAGCGATAAACGTACCGGATATAAAATCCAGGCTCATCGGATAAAGTCCGACAACAGTTAATATATATAAGTATATATATATATTAAAGTAATAAACGCACCGGATATAAAATCCAGGCTCATCGAACAAAGTCCGACAACAGTTAATATATATATATATATATATATATATATATATATATATATATATATATATATATATATATATATATATATATATATATATTAAAGCATTAAACGCTCCAGCCCAAAGTTTAGGCTCATCGAACAGAGTTCGACACGCAATTCATATATATAAATGTATATATATACAAAAGCAAGTAAACGCTCCAGACCGAAGTCTAGGCTTATTCGAGGCATAACTCGATAATGTTAGTCCATATATATATATATATATATATATATATATATATATATATATATATATATATATATATATATATATACAAACTGAAATAAAACCACGGACCGAAGTCTGGGCAAACAAACGTAACACGACTATCAACTTAAAGAAGGGTGTGTGCAAAGATGGAGAGAAAGGCTTTAAAGTGTGTAAGAAGGCTTACAGTGGGCTGCCAAAAAAGACTTCTCTATCTTTAAAGTAGCTAAACACTGGATTTTGTAGGTACAAAAGTAGCTATATGTGAGCTTACAGGTGTTTAAAATGGGAAAGCACTTAGTATATTGCAAGTACGGAGCAAATTGGCCAGGGCTTTCTCGCTCTTTCTCCTTGCAAAATGGCCACACCAAGCCCTCTATTTGTAGAGAGTGATGCCGTAGGTGTACCTGCAGCTGGGCCGCAGGTGTACCAGAGGATGCCCGGGGTGCCTCGGGCTTTGCGGGTCCCGTCGTCTCGAAGTACGTGCACGTAGGCAACGTGATGTCCACTTGAACTTTTATAATTTTAATCCGGACATCCGACTGAGGTATATAGGACCTATTTCGGACCGCCGTTGTCGAGAGTTACGCAATAACATGGGATTAGAGGTTGTACGAAGTCATGAAGATGGGACGATGCCCTCCGGTCTTCAGCTTCAAATTCTACCCGTTATCCTGTGTAATAGTCACTCGGGATTCATTCTTCTGAGCTTTTGTGGGACATTGCTATGTAGAAATGTATGTCTGAAATGTTGAGACGACATTATATGGCGTCATGGTGGCGAGATGACGACTTAGCCCCTCACCGGGGTTATCACCGATTTGGGCTGATAAAGCAGATGTTGCTCAGGGTTATCTCTGAAATTGGACTGCTACAATGGTTAAAGGTCCTCAGTGTCATCTCTGAGATGTGCCTGTCCTCCCGGTGTTATATCTGGGTTGGTACTGAGTATCTCGTTGTGAGCGCCGAGATTGAAGTTGCTTGTATTTGAAACAAGAATTTGTGGGGTTATCACCGGAACTGCATTCCTTGGGGTTATCGCCAAGGTTGGTAGCTATTCCCATGGTTGGGACTGAGACTGGATACCTCGGGGTTATCTCTGAGATTAATCGGTCTTCTCCGGTGTGTGTTTCAGTATTGGCTCTGCATGCCTCGGGGTTATCTCTGAGGTTGGATTTGTTACTCTTGGTGTGTACTCCGGGGTTGATGCTGAACTTCCGGTAGTATCCGGACTAGATATGAACTGTCTTCCAGGGTTTTCTCTTGAAAGACGAATCTGTCTTCCTGCAATGTTAGTGACAGGTGTACAAAAAATTTCGATTGTCTACATATATATATATATATATATATATATATATATATATATATATATTATCACACTCATAACACACACTATTTTGAAAACTGAGTAGGTGTGGGTCCAAATAATACGCCAAACTTACAACAAATACTTCATAAAAAATCCCATCAATATTTATAACAACATTTATTTATCAATAATATAACTTACAATATTAACAACCAGATCATTCCCTTGAAAGAGGGGGCTTTTTGATAAAGATTTCTCCCTATTGACGCGTAATTAGGTGACCAAAGCCCTTTCCTCGACAAAACTTTCTAGACATTGTCAATAATACAAATAATAATATGAATTACTTGTCATCTCAATTATTGATTTAATAAAATAAAATATTGTGTAGATGATATTGTGACAATAATAGAATCAATAATGTGAGATACTATGCAGCAATTACTATAGCAATAATTGAGTATAACTGAGTGACTTCTCACGTAAGCATCAATAATTAAAGATACTGTACAATACCTTATGCTACTATGCAACCACGCGTATTACTGTTCTTTTATCACCGGGTATTTCAACAGTTAACAGTAAAACTTTCATCGTTATTTTTAAAAATAGATATTTCTATCATTTTCTAACTCTGACAGTAATTCTTTTGTGGGGTCCACCAATGATTGTGTCGTCATATGAATATTCCCTATTAAAATGAATATTCCCCGACCAATCGAATATTTTATAACAACTTGCTTACTTTACAAAATTTATAAATATTACCCACAGCTATAACATTCTGTCAAATCAACACCATAATATTAAGAAATATATTTCGAGAAAAATTAATCTTTATTCATAAAAATTAGAGTCTTACACAAATTATAATTATATTAGATAATTAAATATTGTGATGGCTAAATAAAGATTATAATATAGTTGGGTAATGTTTGACATGAGTACTATATGATAAAAGAATTATAAAAATAAAATAGAAAGGGTTTTAAAGTGTGTCAACCAAACAAGGTCTTATCACCTTTGGTATATTGCAACTGCTGAGACCCTTAATTCATTTGAGCGTAAACCGTTTGTCAGTTTTTATGTTACGCATTATTTTGCTAAGTCTAAATAGCAGAGAGAAAGGGGAGCTTTATAGAGGGTTTGAGAGATAGAGAAATTTTCTGTGGAATAAGAAGAGAAATCCTAAGAATCAAGAGGGAAAAAGAGGTGTAATCAAGGCTTCATAATCATCTTCTAACCAATCTAAAGAAGAAATCAAAGGTAACAACTTGGTTGTAAAATCTATTTTATGTTCATATATATACTTCTCTATAATTGGATTTTGGTAGAGGATTTGTTAAGAATTGATGATATACTTGTTAATAGATGTGTATAATCTGGTATATAACCTATGTAATGGGTTTTGTAGTAATCGAATTGGTGTAAATATGTTAAAAGATAAAGAATTTGAGTTTTGGCATAATATGTACAAGATAACTTATTTTATACCCTAAAATTGATGGTTAAATCTTGTGATAATCTGTAAATTGACAATGGTTTGTGTTAATACATCGAGAAACGAAAAGTATGCAAGTGGAATGAATCTTTTTGGTCAAGAAACGAATTCGTAGTGAATGAATTCGCTAAATATGTTTAAAACATGAAAATATAGCATGAACACTGAATTGAAACCCTTAAAATGAATTGTTAATGTTTTTGAAGTATTATAATTATTCTTTAGATGAGTAGTTCAGAGCTTAACAAGTTCAAAAAGTCAAAAACCAACTAATTCTGACTTAAAATGAAGAAGTTGTGAAGATTTGAAGTATGTGTATAAAAACATTGCAAAATCTGGAATCTAGGCAAAGCCGAGGGCCACCGCGCTGCCCATGAGTGCGGGCGCATAGCTGGAAGCTACTAAAGAGCATGAGTGTGCTGGAAATGTGAAGGAAATGTGCGCAGCCACACCCATAGTGTGTCAGGTGTGACTATTTTTGATATGTTTTAGTAAAATAGGCATAACGTTTTCATAAGGATTCCGATTGGGGTAATTCAAGATGATCCAAAACGAGGACGAATAGAACTACAACTTTTGTTCTTTAAGTTATTCAATTTGAGGTCTTTAGAAGGGGTCAAAATGGTCATCTTTGGGACTGATGTGTATTCGGAGGCAATCGGAGGGCGTCGGGCATGCACGTTTAAGTGTAGTGCTTCTGATGATAAAAGATGTTGTTCTAAGTTATAAAACATGAATATTATAAATTATAATGATGTTTAACATTAATAAATGATGTATTAGATAAGTTATATAAGCATACTAAGCATACACAAAAGAGACAAATCGGGCGTGTGACGAATAAACGTCGAAACGCCGTGCCAAGTGTTAATAAACTTTAAAAGTGTTTTAATTCAATTAAAATGAATATTATAAGATACGGAATGGGGTTAATATGAAACCAATATGTAGTCCTATCAAGACTTAAACACTTGAATGAACTTCGAGTGTGACCTAAGAAGAAATATAGTGAGATATAAGTCAAAAGTTAACACAATCAAATTGAGCGTTGTGTTGATTAATAGGAAGGGTTATGAGATGTAGAGTAAAGTTTATATTACAACTACTATGCATTGCTATATGACTAATAGTTGATGTGCATGATTATATAATTGTGTAGGGCACGTAAAGTGCAGATATCTATAAGATGTTAAATTGTTATTGGTAAACAACGATTAAGGCAAGTCTTTCAGTTCCTATTTGCTATGTGAACTTGATGATGAACTGTTTTAAATCTTTATTACAAAGAGCATGATGTGTTATATAAGTTGAAAGTATGAAACGTTAAAGTCAATTTATGACTACGTTGTTTGAGTAAAGAATGCTGATTGAGTAAGGAACTCAATCTTTATACTTGTTACAGCTTGTATGTTATGTTAGTCTAATTATTATAAGATGTATATTGAGCATGTTATTATGTGATACATAATGCATGAAAATTATTAGATTTTGCTGGGCTGTCGAGCTCAACCTTGCAAATAACCACTTTTGCAGGTTAAGGATTCAAGGTAACGCTCTGTGCTACTTGAAATACATGAATCAGATGTAATGCATGAAGATTTATATACTTTGACTAGGTTGTTATTATTTGAACCATGTTTAAGGTTTTGGATAGTGTATGATGTTTAATAGATGTTGAGTTATAAAGTTTAAGTTTTGTCCGTTGTATAAAGGGTATTGATCTTGGATGTAAGTTATATCTATTAACTCTGATAAAGTGAGTAATAAACTAAATATGGTTCTAAGGTAGGTAAAGATAAAGGTTTTGAGAAATGTACTTGATAAATCTCAATGATTATATATTGATAAACTGTCAAGTTTGAGTTATCTGCTGTGTAAAGGTTATCGAATTGAAATGTAAAATTTTATATAATAACTGTGATGAAGCGAATCATAAAATAAAATTGATTCATAGATGTGTAAGTGATAAATGTTTTGATTCAGGGAATTAAACTAAGAAGACATAAAAGTTTTAATTATTTCGTATTTTATTAAGTTTAACATCGAATAATGATGTAAAATCAGAAGTTAGACGTATTATTAATGTCCGAAGTCGAGAGTTGAATTGTATGAATTTTGGGGTCATTACATTTTATTTTTGTAATATAATGATGTTATTTAATATTTGGATTATGTTTTCCTACCACGTTATGAACTAATTTCTTATTAGGATTACAATGAAACCCAATGTTTAGTTTAAATTATTTTATTCTTTTTTTGATTATTGTTGGTCATATGCGAATCGTTTATCTTATTTTATGCTTTATGTATAATTGTTTGATAAACAATTATTATGATAATCTATATGAAACTGGAAGATAGATTATAGGGTTAGATCTAAATATGATTATATGCATCTAGACTATTCCTTAGGATTGAATAACGTGATTTGTGTATAGGATAGGAATATACCTATATATCATTTGTAACCATCATTAGAATTCAAACTTAATGAATATGTTCTAAATTATTTTACATAGGAATATTGTGATTTAATTAGAAGGGATATTTTTATCTAACCATCAGAAGAAGTTTTATAAATATTGCAGAATTCTCTATTAACGATTTGTTATGATTAATTTATTGAAAAGAGAGTAAAGAGATCTAGACGAATGGGGAAAATTGTAATCTTGGCATTTAGTAATTTATAGTTTAGTTTAAGTAGTTTATTTTATAAACTTAATTCATTAGTTTAAATAAGATTGAATTAATATAATTTTAGTAATTAGTCAATATTATTAATAATTCCTCATGGGTTCGACACTCTACTTATCATTATATTACTTGTTGATCATGTATACTTGCACATAATTGTCAATACCGAAATCGAACAACAACTTCTTCGATCTTTTTGGGTTCCATCTAAGAGAGAAATCTTAGGAAGAAACATTCATTCTAAGTTGTCGACCTTATCCTGATTCTTACATTAGGATCCCCAATGATCAGGTCTTGGGTGTAATCTCTTACCCATTTGCTTCCAGCTGGAATATCTTCCCTTGTGCCTTATTGTCTAAGTCCTTCAAGATTTGGTTCATGATCAGTAACTTCATTAATTCGTAGAGTCTCCATCTCTAGAACTAAAGGCTCTACGATCTCCTTATCTGGAACTACGCTCGTCGGGTCTAACTCTATGGCTTCAACATTTTTGATCGTAAGGTTCTCCTTCTTTGCAATCGTTGGTTCCTGCTTTATGATCTCATCAGATGATACAACTATCTTTAGTTCGCCTAAGTCTGATTTATCGAAGGTAACATGGATGGAAACTTTAATGCTTAATGAATTCTTATTGAATACTCTATATGTTTTACTCTCCATAGAGTATCTGAGGAATATTCCTTCGTCTAACTTAGGTTAGAACTTGGTCAGGTACATCTTGCCATTATTGAGGATGTAGCACGCACAACCAAAGACATGAAAGTAACTGATGTTTGGTTTCCTTCATCTCCACAACTCGTTGGGCATCTTATTGAGCGTAGAGTAAATCAGAAATCTATTCTGAGTGTAGCAGGCAGTGCTGGCAACTTTAGCCCATAATTATTCAGGAAGACGGGCTACTGCTAGAAGTGTCAGTCCTGCCTCAATTAGAGATTTGTTTTTTCTTTCAGCTACTCCATTTTGATGTCGAGTTCTTGGAGCTGAGAAATTGTGATGGATACTATTATCTTCACAAAACTGATCTACCTAAGAAAAATCAAACTCTCTTCCATGATCACTCCTTATTGCTTTGATTTGTTCGCCCTTCTCATTCTTAATCAGCTTGAAGAATTTGGTTAGTTGGGAGATGATTTCATCTTTAGAGCTTAAAAATAATACCCATGTGAATCCGGTGTAGTCATCAACTACCACCTGTGAGTATCTTTTTTCTCCAAGGTTAGCAATTTGGATAGCCCCAAAAAGATCCATTCGCAACAACAGCAAGGGCTTATCATTAGAGTTGACTTCCTTACTTTTGAATGAGCTTCTTGTTTGTTTTTTAAGATGACATGCTTTGTAGGGTCTCTCTTTGATAAAATTGAGCTTTGGTAACCCTACTACTAGATCGTTAGATGCAAGCTTTGACATATTCTTAAAGTTCAAGTGGGATAATCTTCGATGCCACAGCCAACTAACATCTTCTAAGGCTTTGGAAAAGAAACAAGTTGTTTCTGACGATCTGAGCTCTGCAAGATTCACCACATACCCATTGCCTTCAATAATTCCAGGTCACGAACTTGAGACTGATTGTTGAGGAAGATGACTTGATGTCCTTTCTCGCACAGTTGACTTATGCTCAACATGTTATGCTCCAAATCATCAATATAGGCTACCTTGCAGAATGAAACAACACCATTTCAAATCGAACCATATCCTCTGGTCTTCCCAGAGTTGTTATCTCCAAACACAATTAAATGACCATCTTTTTCCTTGAAATTTGACATAAGAGCCTTATTGCCAATCATATGCCTTGTGCATCCACTATCGAGATACCAGATGAAGTTAGTAAAGCTCTGTACCTGCATCAACAATCGTTGTTTATTTTAGTACCCAAACTTGCTTGGGTCCTACCTTATTATTGCCCTTGGGGACCCGTATTTTCTTGATTTTGTGTTTATAATATGCTTGATGATAATCAATAAAATAACACAAGTCAGCTACATGACAATACTCATGACAGGTATATCATTTTATAAGATTTATATTTCATTGTGTGTGTGTGTGTGTGTGAATATCTTCTCATCGGGGACATGTTGAAAGTAGTATGCACACAAGTCAATCAGTATATTTTGTAACAATCTTATTCATTTATTAATAAAAGATAATTTATTAAAGGCTTTTACTTTATCTACATGGTTTTGTTATATAATATGTGATAAACTCATAGTTTTAAGCAATGCTTTTTGAATCATGAAGATGGTCATGCTAATGAGATTTATATTTTTAGATAGCTTAAAACTAAAATTGTTCCCAATCGTTGGATTACTAAAAAAGGGATTAGTAAACCTGGATAGATTGGTACATATGTTGATTGCTCATTGGATGAGGATGATTGATCTCATGATCATTTGTGTGGAGTCATTAAAACAAGTATGTAGGTGTTTATTGGAGAATAAGTTCACTAAAAGTGGCTCGCTAAGGAATACCTAATGGAGTTTTACTTGTCTGTCAATAGGAATTCCTGTAGTGATAGTTGTACAAGTGATCCTTAGACTTGAGATCATCATAGTATCTTGTGTATGATGAGTTATACTTTGACATATCCCTTAAGACCCTTAGGGTATATCAAAGGGTATGATTGGGTGTAATAAGTTATATGTGGAAATAATGAATGATCAATAAAGAATCTACCGCTTCTAGTAAAAGAAGAGAATGTCATATGTGATTCGATAAATGACAACCCAGTAGTCCTTGGTCAAGGCATAATGAAATTAGAAAGGAGTTTCTAATTTGCATTAATTGGAGTTGTACATTTGAGAATCAAAATACATATAATTAAATAAAATAAGACTTGACGGTAATTTCATGTCTTATATTTAATTGGGACATTGTATGGTAGAAGGATTGAATTGTATTGTAACTATTACTCAAGGGTTCTTTTATGATTAATGTTGAAATTTATATTATGTAGAAAGTCGTTGATCGCTAAGGGGGCTTACCCTTATTGTAAAATAAATGTTATTTATTTAAATAAATTAAATAGTTAATTTCTTAATTTAAATAAGATTAGCATTATTTTAATTAGTTTATTCACAACCGATTTAATATAGAGAACCTAAAAGGGTACACCATAAAAGGAAAAATATTTATTTAAGAAGTAAATGACATAATCATAATAATAAGTTAAGTATATTTAATTTAATCTATGGTGATAGAATAAATTAAATAGCTTAATATTTATTATTTAATATTTTAAAAATATTAAATATAAATTAATAAGAGAAGTCTTATTATTATTAATACTATTATTATTAGTTTAATTCCTAAAGGAGTTTGGGAATTAATTAATAAAATTACTCTCATATATTCCTAATTAATTGTATTATGATCCTAATTAATTAAATGAGTTTAATTAATTAAAATAAAACCCTATTCCTAGATTATTTAGGAGGGTTACCTATATCTATAAATAAGAAAGTCTTATTATGAATTAGGGTAAGACAAAATGATACTTCCAAGAGTTAGGAGAGTACTGACATATTCTATAGATATAGAAACTAGGGTTTTGCCAAACATCTATCTTCTTGAATATTTGTTCTTCCTTGGTGGATCACCTCTAGCGGCCAAATACTTAGGTGGCTAACGTTGATCAAAGGAAGGAATCTAACCTGGTGAAACGTGAAAGGAATTGGAGGTGATCCCGTACCAGAGAAAGCCAGTTTCTACAAGGGTATGAATCTAATCTCCATCTCTTTTCTATTAATTGATAATTATGCACAAAGTAAGATCATGGTGATGGTTTGTATGAAAAATTTTAAATTTCGTTTTATTGCGCTTTTGCACCTTTTATGTAATTTGATTACATGATCGCGCTATATACAAACCTAACACATGTGTGGATGATAGCTATTTGAAGCATTTCTTCTTTGTTGGAATTCTCTACTTCCATACTGTTCTTCAATTTTGTGGTCTCATAGAGTAAAAGTCAACTCTAAATTTAAAGTATGGTGGTTCATATAGTTAGTTTTACCTGACTCTACGATTGAGCAACTAGGAATTATTAGCTCAACAACTTCTTTAGATTTCACAAATACAATGCCTCTATAGAAAGAAGAAGTATTGTTATTGTTACTTTTCATTGATTTTTCCACACTTGGGTCTGAGGAAAAATCCCCAAATCCCAATCTTGATCGATCAACGACAACTCTCTAACTTATGATCAGGGAGTCTATTGATGAAAAGGAACGATTCCACATCGAGATTGTTTTTTCCAATTACTCTATCTTAGAGGTTAAGACTAGGTCTTTCTATGTACTACATTCAGTTATCTGTCTCAAACTTGCATTGTGACGCCCCCAAAATAGGTATACAATGTGACGCCCCTAAAATAGGTATACATCACCCATCTTGGGTTGCCAAATACATGGTACAGAATTTAAATATAAACTTCTTTTATTCAATACGACAAAAGCGCAGCTGAGAGATTTTACACGAATATTGTCTTCTAGACAATATCCAAACTCATATAGAGTCCTCATTACATTTATAATCACACTATTTCATAGAATAGTGAAGACTACTATAGTCACCATCTCGGACCATCACTCCATTTCCCGACTAGTCCCGGCTACATTCTCATTTCCTGAAGAGAACAATGAAAGCAAAAGGGTGAGCTCAACTAGCCCAGTAAGAAATATTATGACTAAGATAATGCAGAATAAATTATCGTTAGCCTTCAACAGTGTTAAACTGATAAAATACAATAAACATCAAGTTTAACTGCAGCGGAACAAACAATCCATTAGAAGAGTCTAGTAGAGCATGATAACTACTATTTTCTCTAATTTAAAAAGTTTATCATCAATTTTATCGCTGAGACTCAGATTAATAAATAACCCGCATCACTTAATTATCAATGCACTACGGGCCAAGGATATTCATTAGTATCACGTCCACGAATTATCCATGCACTACGGGCCAAGGATATTCGTGTTATCACCAATGGTCATGATCATGCCAACAACTGTCCATCAGTGCACTACGGGCCAATGAGGACTTTTACCACATCATTTATAACATTACAAGTCATTATTATACCGAATGATCCCTGGTTATAATCATATCAATCAATAGTCCATCTATTCACTACGGGTCAAAGATGACTTTCATAACAATATAAACATGAAGATGATAACAATGATATAAGAATTCAATTAAATGAAAGCAAAGGATAAATTTTAAAGATTTATAACTCAATTTATCCAAAATTCAATAATGTCCAAATTGTCAACATGATACTGCTTTGTGGAGTAAAATTCAAGAATAAGATTGTATCAAAAATAATTTGTACCGAAAAGAAATCAATGTTTATCATGAATAGTACCTCGGGTGAATAGTATTCTATGAATAGTACTTCGAGAATAGTACCCCGTGAATTGTACCCTGACATGAAAAGATAAAATTTTTATCAAGAATGCTCAGAATAATATTTCCATGAAAAGATACTAGATGAAGCACAAATTTCAAGGATATTTTACTAATTTCATAGAGTATGGAAGCAATACTTTAACAAAATGAGTGTAGAATTAGGAATACGAAACAAAATAATATTACTTACACACTACATAGTATGGAAGAAAATATTATTTCATACGAATATTGAACAAAAATAATATCCCTTACCTTAAAAAGAGAGTACTTCTGACTCGTATAGCGGAGATATTCTTGAAGAAAACGTGCACTGCTTTCTACACTCAAAGCTTCCTTAAATTCTAAAGAAATACGCTCAATATTATAGAAGAAGAATTCTCTGATTCTGGTGTGATTTTTATTTTTAAACAAACCATCATATTTATAGGAGAATGGAATGATACTATTTAGAAACAGACGAACAATAAGGAATCACGGGTTTTTGAAGAAATTTTCTGATTTTACTATGCAGTCACTATGTAAACACTATGCATACACTATGCATAACAAAATATGCTCCCTCCTATCCAGATTAAATGACGTTTCAGAGTTAAGCACACTTATTAAGAAATAATACAAAATGTCTTCTGTATCCCTAATTAATTATTTCTCTCTCCACAATGAATAAAAAAGGTAATGGTCAAAGATGAAGGCAATTAATGGGTTATTAGAACTTTGGTTTTATATGTGGTAAAATGGTTCATGGAATTGCATTTACTAAGCCTATTAAATAGAGGAGTAAATTAGGAAAAAATAGTGCAATATTGCATAGAAATTCCAAAACGACACTTATATAGAATAAAATTAAACTCCCTAAAACGTCATTTATTAAGGATAGGAGGGAGTAATATATTCTATTTTTCATAAAAAATAAAACATATAAATATATATATATATATATATATATATATATATATATATATATATATATATATATATATATATTCCTTCCATTACCTGCCATCCCAAATTTCCCGTGAACCATCCCATGAATAACCTTCTACCGATTATTATAATAAGAAAAATTTACAACAAATATTTCATAAAAATTTTCTAAATATTTTTAACAACATTTATTCATCAATAATATAACTTGCAATATTACTAACCAGGTTATTCCCACGAAAGAGTGGGCTTTCCGATAAGGATTTCTCCCTATTGGCGCGTAATTAGGTGACCAAATCCCTTTAGTCGATAGAATTTTTTAGACATTGTCAATAATGTAAATAGTAATATGAATAACTTTTCATCTCAATTGTAAGACCCCAACTTTTATGAATAAAGATAAATTTTCTATAAATATCATTTTTGAATATTATGGAGTGAATTTGATATAATGTTATAGTTGTGGGTAATATTTATAAATTTTACAAAGTACGCAAGTTGTTATATCATATTTGATTGGTCGGGGAATATTCGTTTTAACAGGGAATATTCGTACGACGGCACAATCATTGGTGGACTCCACAACAGAATTATTATCGGATTAAGAAAATGACAAAAATATCCTTTTATAAAATAACGACGAAAGTTTTACCGTTAACTGTTAGAATACCCGGTGGTTAAAATATCGTAATACGCGGGGTTGCATAGTAGCACATGGTATTGCACAGTATTTTTAAATTATTGATTCTTACGTAAGAAGGCACTACTTAATAATTGTTACAGTAATTACTGTTCAATACTTTATTTTATTAATTCAATAATTGTTACGTTGATATTTTATATTATTGTTATTTTAATAATTGTCATTGCACATTATCTCCATTATCAGATCAATAATTCATATTATTTGAATAATATTGTTAGATAGCATTATTGATAATGTCTAAGGAAGTTCTGTCTAAGGAGAGGTTTGGTGTGACGCCCCCAGAATTAGGTATACATCACCCATCTTGGGTCGTCAGATACATAGTACAGAATACAAATACAACTTACTAATACAACTGTCGTGTACAATACGACAAAACATAAACTGTGAGTTTGAATACAAATATTATCTTCTAGAGAGTATTCATACTCAAAAGGAGTCCTCATTACATTTATTAACACACCATTACATAGAATAGTGAGGACTACTAACTAATACTATCATTCGGACCATCACTCCATTCCCCGACTTGCCCCAGCTACGTTCTCATTTCCTGAAGAGAACAGTGAAAGAAAGGGTGAGCTCAACTAGCCCAGTAAGAAATATTATGACTAAGATAATGCAGAATAAATTATCATTAGCCTTCAACAATGTTAAACTGATAAAATATAATAGACATCAAGTTTAACTGCAGCGGAACAAGCAATCCATTAAAAGAGTAAAGTAGAAAATAAACTCTACTATCTTTTATGATTTAAAAGATTTTCCAACTCTGTGATCACTGAGACTCAGCTTAATAAAATAATTCACATCATCGAATCACCCCTGCACTACGACCAAGGATATTCGTATATTCATTAATGGTCATGATCATGCCAACAACTGTCCATCAATGCACTACGGGCCAATGAGGACTTTTACCACATCATTCGTAACATTACGGTCATGATTACACCGAATAATTCCTGGTCATAATCATACCAAGTCCATCTATGCACTACAGGCCACAGATGACTTTCAACAGAATATAAACATGAGGATGATGACAATGATGTAGGAATTCAATAAAACAAGTTCAAGAATTAATTTATCCAAGAATTAACAACGTCCAAATTGTCAACATGATACTACTTTGTGGAGTAAAATTCAAGAATGATCAGGAGAATATTTTCATGAATAGATACTAGATGAAGCACAAATGTCAAGGATATTCCACAAATTTCATGGAGTATAGAAGTCAAAACTTAACCAACTGAGTATAATAAAGAATGGAATAACAAAAGAAATCACCATGCATGCGATAGACCGCACAGACAGGTTATTCCAACAGAATAATAAATAATGGAACCAGGTCCGGCGTAAACGCACAGACAGGATATTCCGACAGAATAATAAATAATGGAACCAGGTCCGGTGTAAAACACACAGACAGGATGTTCCAACAGAATAATAACAAGACGGAACCAGGTCCGGTGTAAAACACACAGACAAGATGTTCCAACAGAATAATAATAAAAACGGAACCAGGTCCGGTGTAAAACACACAGACAGGATGTTCCAACAGAATAATAATAAAAACGGAACCAGGTTCGGTGTAAAACACACAGACAGGATGTTCCAGCAGAATAATAGAAGAATGTCACCAAGTATAGGGTAGACCACGTATACAGGTTATTCCAACAGAATAATAAGAAATGAAATAACAACAGTTCTCTTCATGAATAAGAAAGAATAACACCCATTACCTTAAAAGAACTGGATATTGGAAAAGTGAAGTAGCAGAATACTTTTATTCTCTCTCTCTTATTCTCTCTATACTTTCTCTCTCTATAGCTTGAATGAATTCGTGAAAAATAATGAAGCCCTAGGCCTCTATTTATAGAAAAACCGAAGGTGGCTCTTGGTCTTAACGAAGGGTCAAAGGATTCTTGGTCTTAACGAAGGGTCAAATGACTCTTGGTAATATTGAAGGGACAACTACTATTGACAAAAGTAATTACTATTGACCAAGATAAATACTATTGACGAAGGTAATTACTATTGACCAAGGTAAATACTATTGACGAAGGTAATTACTATTGACCAAGGTAAATACTATTGACCAAGGTGAATACTATTGCCCAAGGTAAATACTATTGACGACGGTAATTACTATTGACGAAGAGACTCTTAGATGATGACATATGGGCCCCCCATAAAAATAACCAAACTTACCATAACGTCTCAATTATTGATTTAATAATATAACATATTATACAGATGATACTATGACAATAATTTAAGAGATATGATGCAGCAATTACTGTAGTAATAATTGAGTATAGCTGAGCGACTTCTCACGTAAGTATCAATAATCAATACCGTGTGCTACTATGCAACCACGCGTATTACTGTACTTTTACTACCGGGTAGTTCAACAGTTTTAACGATTTTAATGGTAACACCTCAGCCGTTATTTTTATAGAAAGATAATTTTGTCATTTTCTAACTACGACTATACTTCTGTTGTGGGGTCCACCAATGATTGTGCCGTCGTACGAATATTTTTCGACAAAAAAAATATTCTCCGACCAAACGAATATTTTAAAACAACTTGCTTACTTTACAAAATTTATAAATATTACCCACAACTATAACATTATATCAAATTAACTCCATAATATTCAAAAATGATATTTATAAAAAATTCATCTTTATTTATAAAAGTTGGGGTCTTACATTTGGTCACCTAATTGCGCCCCAGTAAGGAGAAATCCTTATCGGAAAGCTCCCTCTTTCCTAGAAACGACCTGGTTGTCATAATTGTGATTCTGTAATATTATTTGTGAATAATTAATTATTGATTTATATGATAAGAAAATATTTATTTTATGTGGACATAAATGATGGATAGAAAAATATTTATTTTATGTGGTTATAAATGAATGATTTAATTTTGAGGTGTTTTATCGGAATGGACGTATTAAAAAATCAAAATGGTGTTCTTAAAACTCTATTGCGTGAGTTATAATTTTAATCCGACCGTTGGATCATTGTGATTTTTGGATACGTTATACATATATAAGTTAAGTATATGTCCATACATTTTGAACCGTTAAAAATTAACGTATGATTTGTTATGAATTTTTGAAGGTATTAAAAATCATCTGTATGTGAATTTCAGGCATTTTATGATTTGAATTTTTCTAATAAAAGAGCTATTTATTATGAATTGTTGAAGTTTCGAAAATTAAAATATTTTTATTAAACATTGGGTGTGACCCACTTTTGTTTTTTTTAAAATATGTGGGCTCCTATTTTTTTCAGAAATGGCATGCTAGATTTTTCAACAAAGTGTGCGTAGAAGATGAGAAAACAAAATAATATTGTTTTAGTCTCCTATGACGTTCTAGTATTTTCCTATAAATAGGCACTTAAGTTAAAATAAAAAATCACACCAGAATCAGAGAATTGTTCTTCTATAATCTTGAGCATATTTCTTTAGAATTTTCGAAAGTTTTGAACGTAAAAAATAGTGAAAGTTTTCTTCAAGAATATCCCCGCTATACCAGTTGGAATACTTTTCTTTTCAAGGTAAGGGATGTTCTTTTTGTTCAATATTCGCTTGAAATAATATTTTCTTCCATACTCTGTAGTATGTAAGTAATATTATTTTGTTTCAGATTTCGAATTCTATACTCGTTTTGTTAAAGTTTTTGGCTTTTAAACTCCATGAAATTAGTTGAATATCCTTGATATTTGCGTTTCATCCAGTATCTTTTCATGGAAATATTATTCTGAGCATTCTTGATAAGTTTTAACTTTTTCATGTTAGAGTACTATTCACGGGGTTACTATTCTTAAAGTACTATTCACGGGATACTATTCACTTGAATACTATTCACCCAGAGTACTATTCATGATAAAAATTAATTTGTTTTCGGTCCAAATTATTTTTTGTACAATATTATTCTTGAATTTTACTCCACAAAGCAGTATCATGTTGACAATTTGGACGTTATTAATTTCTGAATAAATTAAATTATAAATCTTTAAAAATTTATCCTTGAACTTGTTTTATTGAATTCTTATATCATTATCATCATCCATATGTTTATATTATGTTGAAAGTCATCTATGGCCTGTAGTGCATAGATGGATTTGGTATGATTATGACCAGGGATTATTCAGTATAATCATAACCGTAATGTTACCAATGATGTGGTAAAAGTCCTCATTGGCCCGTAGTGCTTTGGTGGACAGTTGTTGGCATGATCATGACCATTGATGAATACACCAATATCCTTGGCCCATAGTGCATGGATAATTTGTGGTCGTGATACTAATGAATATCCTTGGCCGTAATGCAGGGATGATGTGAATTATTTATTAAGTTGAGTCTCAGCGATAAAAGTGATAAAAAACCTTTTAAATCATAGAAGATAGTAGATTTTATTCTCTACTTGACTCTTTTAATGGATTGCTTGTTCCGCTGTAGTTAAACTTGATATTTGTTATATTTTATCAGTTTAACACTGTTGAAGGCTAACGATAAATTATTCTGCATTATCTTAGTCATAATATTTCTTACTGGGCTAGTTGAGCTCACCCTTTTGCTTTCATTATCCTCTTCAGGAAATGAGAACGTAGCCGGGACTAGTCGGGGAACGGAGTGACGGTCCAAATGATAGCATTAGTAGTCCTTACTATTCTATGAAATAGTGTGATAATAATTATATTGAGGACACCATTTGAGTTGAATACTATCTGAAAGACAATATTCGTTTTAAAACTCTCAGTTTATGCTTTGTTGTATTTTACACGATAGTTGTATTATTAAGTTGTATTTGATTTTTGTACCATGTATTTGACGACTGAAGATGGGTGATGTATACCTATTTTGGGGGCGTCACATCAATTATTGATTTAGTAATATAAAATATTGTGCAGATGATACTGTGATAATAATAGAATAAATAATGTGAGATACTATGCAGCAGTTACTGTAGCAATAATTGAGTATAACTGAGTGATTTTTCATGTAAGCATCAAATATCGTGTGCTACTATGCAACCACGTTTATTACTATACTTTTATCACCGGGTATTTCAACAGTTAACGGTAAAACTTTCGCCGTTATTTTTATAAAAAGATATTTCTGTCGTTTTCTAACTCCGACAATAATTCTGTTGTGGGGTCCACCAATGATTGTGTCGTTGTACGAATATTCCATGTTAAAACGAATATTCCCCGACCAATCGAATATTTTATAACAACTTGCTTACTTTGCAAAATTTATAAATAGTACCCACAACTATAACATTATATCAAATCCACACCATAATATTCAAAAATATATTTCGATAAAAATTAATCCTTATTCATTAAAGTTGGGGTCTTACTACCTCCCCTTCTTAGGAAATTTTGTCCTCAAAATTGGGGTACGTACCTGGTATGTCGAAGAGGTGAGGATACCTTGATTTCATTTAAGATTCTAACTCCCAGGTCATTTCCTCAACATCGTGGTTTTTCCACAAAACTTTGACTTGAGGTATAACCTTGGAGCGTAGAATATGTTCCTTCTTATCCAAGATTTTAACAGGTACCTCTTCATACGTTAAGTCTTCCGCTATCTCGTCTGGTTCTAATTCAATAATGTGATTCGGGTATTCCATATATTTACGTAACATAGATATGTGAAAAATGTTATGAACACGAGACATAATTGGCAGTAAGGCGAGTCTATAGGCCACAATTCATACTCGCTCGAGGATTTTAAATGAGCCAATGAATCGAGGATTGAGCTTTCCTTTCTTTCCAAATCTTGTAACTCCTTTTCATGGAACAACACGTAACAACACATGGTCTCCAACATTAAATTCTACGTCCCTTCGATGAAGATTAGCATAACTCTTTTGTCGATCATGTGTGGTTTTTATACGTTACCGGATCATTTGAATATTTTCCATTGTCATGCATACCAATTCTGATCCCAACAACGTTGCTTCACCCACCTCATCCCAGCATATTGGAGAACGACACTTGCATCCATACAACGCCTCAAATGGAGCCGCGCCAATACTTGCTTGATAATTGTTATTGTAAAAGAATTCCACTAATGGCAAGAACTTGTCCCAGCTTCCTTTGAAGTCAAGGACATAGAGTCTTAATAGATCTTCAAGAGTTTGAATAGTTCTCTCCGACTGGCCGTCCGTTTGAGGATGATATACCGAACTAAATCGTAAATCCGTGCCCATAGCTTTTTGCAAACTAACCCAAAATCGTGAAGTGAATCTTGGGTCTCGATCAGGAACTATGGATACTGGCATACCACGCAGTCTTACAAACTCATTTATGTACATACGAGCAAGACGTTCCAGTGAATAAGTTTCTCATATAGGTAAAATGAGTAGACTTGATTTATCTATCGACAATGACCCAAATTACATCTATGCCTTGAGAAACCTCAGGAGGACCAGTAAAGAAATTCATGGTAATGTGCTCCCACTTCCATTCTAGAATTTTAAATGGTTTCAAAGGACCTTTTAGTACTTGATGCTTCGCCGTGACTCGTTGATAAGTTAAACACCTTGAGATAAACTCCGCAATCTCTCTCTTCATATTGCTCCACCAAAATGTATGTTGAAGATCACGATACATTTTGGTACTCCTAGGATGGATTGCAAACGGTGTGTTATGTGCCTCCTTCATGATTTTATACTTCAAGTCAGAGTCATTAAGAACACAAAGTCTGGAGTTGACTAGAAGTATTCCTTCTTCATCGATTCTTGCTTCCGAAATAGCACCTTCTTGTACTTTCTTCCTCATATGCATCAACTCCAGGTCTGCAGCTTGAGACTCTTTAACTTTATTGATTAAAGTCAGTTCTACTCGTATATTTGCCATCATCATGTGGGTCCTTAGAATCTTTAATTCTATATCCATCCTTTATAAGTCATACAAAATGGGCCTTTGCGTTGACAATATCGCAGTCGTACTCGCATATGATCTTCTACTCAATGCGTCAGCTACCACATTCATTTTTTCATGATGGTATTAAATGGTATGATCGTAATCTTTCAACAGCTCGAGCCAACGTCATTGCCGCATGTTGAGTTCCTTTTGGGTGAAGAAATATTTGAGGCTTTTATGATCCGTATAGATCTCCACTTTCTCTCCATACAGGTAATGCCTCCAGATCTTTAGTGCAAACGACTGTTGCCAACTCTAGATCATGAATAGGATAATTTCTCTCATATTCTTTGAGTTGTCGTGAGGCATAGGCTATGACTTTCCCATGTTTTATGAGAACACTTCCTAACCCTCTACCTGAAGCATCGTTGTAGATAACAAATCCCCCCGAACCAAATGGTATTGTCCGAACTGGTGCTGAAATGAGTCTCTTCTTGAGTTCTTGAAAACTCATCTCACATTCCTTGCTCTAATCGAATTTTATATCTTTTCGAGTCAACTGAGTAACTGGAGTAGCGATTCGAGAAAATCCTTCCACGAATCTCTGATAATAACCAGCTAAGCCCAAAAAGCTACGTACTTCGGTTACTAACTTAGGTTGCTCCCAGCTTTGAATTGCTTCAATCTTTGCCGGGTCAACAGATATTCTGTGATTTGATATCACGTGCCAAAAGAATGCTACTTCCTCAAGCCAGAACTCGCATTTCTTCAACTTGGCATATAGCTTATTTTCAAGAAGCTTTTGAAGTATCAGCCTCAAGTGTTGCTCATAATCTTCATGGCTTTTGGAGTAAATGAGGATGTCATCAATAAAGACAACCACAAAATGATCCAAATATTCCTTAAATACTCGGTTCATCGTATCCATGAAGGTAGCATGAGCATTAGTCAATCGACATGACAAGGAATTCGTAATGTTCGTACAGAGTTCTGAAAGTAGTCTTTGGAATGTAATCGATTTTAATCTTTAACTGATGATATCCGGAACGAAGATTGATCTTTGAAAAGAATTTGGCGCCTTGTAACTGGTCAAACATGTTATCAATGGGAGGAAACAGGTACCTATTTTTTATGGTGACATGATTCAACTCCCGATAGTCAATACAAAGTCGCATACTTCCATCTTTCTTCTTTACGAATAGAATAGGAGCACCCCAAGGAGACGTACTAGGACGAATGAAACCAATGTCTAACAATTCCTACAGTTGGGTTTTTAACTCCTGAAGTTCAATAGGAGCCATTCAATATGGGGCTTTGAAAATGGATTTTGTACCGGGTTCAAGGTCGATACAAAATTCAATTTCACGCTCTTGGGGTAGGCCAAGAAGTTCTTCAGGGAATACGTCAGGAAATTTATTAACAATAGACATATCATTCAAATTTGACGTATTTTTATTTAATTCTGTGACATAGGCTAAGAAAGTTTGACATCCGTTTTTCAATAAACGAATAGCTTTATGGCTTGATATGACGGTGATTGACTTTAGTGGTTTGGTTGCTTGAATTCGCATAATAGGTTGGTTAGGAATATGACAGCTAACAACCTTACAAAAACAATCAATTTTAGCATGATGAGTAGTTAACCAATCAATTCCTAAAATCACATCGAATGCAAGTATTTTCAAAGAGATAAGATCGACAATTAACGTGTGGTTGCCGATTTGAATCAAACAAGACTTATAAACAGTGGAAGTAATGAAGGTTTCTCCCAACGGAGTTTCAATAGATAAGTCAAAGTCTAATTTCTCTGGAGTTAGATTTAAACGTTGAGCGCAAGTAGGAGAAATAAAAGAATGGGTAGAACCGGTATTAAATAAGGTATAGACTTCGCAAGAGTTTATGATTAGCTTACCCGTGATAACCTCGTTAGGGTTCCTCGCTTCTAGGGAGGTCACGACAAATGCTCTCCCTTGAACTACCGGATTTGACATGTCCGTGATGGCATTTGATGTCACCATCCCAACTGGACTTGGCTTCACTACACCACAAAATTGGGCTAGGTGACCTTCTCTATCGCAATTATAACATGCTTTAGACTGCATCGTGCAGTTTGGACTGATGTGTCCCTCCCCTCCGTATTTGAAGCATACGATTGGTGGTCGTTCTCCTTCCTTAACAACGGGTGTTGGTACTGACATCTTTCCATCATTGTTGAATCTCCTCTTCTTAAAATTTCAACTTCTATTATTTTGGCCATGATTACCACCGAAGTGGTTACCATTTCTGGCATGTTGATTCCCTCCACGTTTGTTGTCACCACTTCGATGACTGCTACAACTGGTATTATTGTTTTGCCGGCAGCTCTCTCTTAGTTGGGTTGACTCATTTTTGCACTCTAATAACTGAGCCCAATTTACAACATCTGAATACAAACACAGTTTGTGAGAAAGGAGGTATTGACGTATTTTGGGTTTCAAACCTAGCAAAAATATTCACGTCATTCTCTCCTCATTATCAACCAAATGAGATGCAAACCGGGACAACTCGGCAAACTTAGCCTCGTACTGCGACATGATCATATTGGTTTGTTCCAGCTTAATAAATTCCACCTCCTTCATGTGATGATTACTTTCGAGAAAGTACTTGTCGTTGAACAGTTCTTGGAACTTCTCCCAAGACATCTTCAGTGCGACAAGATGAGTACGCTTTACATATTTCCACCAGTAATCTGCATCTCCTCGCAACATGAAGGTGGCAAAGGGAACCTTTTGCTTCTCGGAGCATCCCAAGACATCAAATATCTTGGTGATCTACTTTATCCACATTTCCACCTTAAGTGGTTCTGGCTTTCCCAAAAACTCCGGTGGTCCCAGCTCCTTGAACTGCTTAGCGGTGACCATCCGAGAGTTGCCAGTGTTTCCACCTACATTTTGCACAAGAATTTTTCTCGCCTGATGTTGCATGAATTGCAAAAAGCCTCTGAACATCCCATCGTCCATCATTTGGTCAGTGTTGTTGTTTACATGAGGATTGTTGCCTTCCTGATGCACATTATCCTGGTTATTGATCTGTGGTGACTCAACGGTCTCCTATGCTCCATTGCTTATCTCAATATTTTCATATGCCATTTCAAATACTGCCACAAAACAAGGGTTAATTGATATACCACATAATACCCCTATATTTTGACCGACCAATTAAATAACAAATTAGCTTAGGTAGGTCATACTAGCGAAGGATTTACTCGTCTCTCCCCTCCTAGTTCTTGTGACGCTCCCAAAATAGGTATACATCACGTATTTTGAGTCGCCAAATATATGGTACAAAATTTAAATACAAACTTAACTATACAACTTTAGTGTAAAATATGATAAAACATAGCTAAGAGTTTTGAAACGAATATTGCCTTCTAGATAATATCCAAACTCAAATGGAGTGCTAATTATAATTATTATCGAACTATTTTATAAAATAGTGAGGACTACTACAGCCACTATCTCGGACCGTCATTCCAATCCCCGACTAGTCCTGGCTACGTTCTCATTTCCTAAAGAGAACAATGAAAGCAAAAGGGTGAGCTCAACTAGCCCAGTAAGAAATATTATGACTAAGATAATGCAGAATAAATTAGCGTTAGATTTCAACAGTGTTAAACTGGTAAAATACAATAAACGTCAAGCTAAACTTTAGCGGAACAAGCAATTCACTAAAAGAGTTAAGTAGAGTATGATATCTACTATCTTTTATAATTTAAAAAGTTTATCATCAATTTTATCGCTGAGACTTAGCTCAATAAATAATCTACATCACTGAATTATCCATGCATTACGAGCCAAGGATATTCATTAGTATCACGTCCACGAATTATCCATGCACTACAGGCCTAGGATATTGGTGTTATCACCAATGATCATGATCATGCCAATAACTGTCCATCAATGCACTACGAGCCAATAAGGATTTTTACCACATTATTTGTAACATTACGAGTAATGATTATACCGAATAATCCCTAGTCATAATCATACCAATCAACAGTCCATCTATAAACTACGGGCCGAAGATGATTTTCATCACAATATAAGCATGAGGATGATGACAATGATATAAAAATTCAATTAAATGATAGCAAGGATAAATTTTAAAGATTTATAATTTAATTTATCCAGAATTCAGTAATGTCAAAATTGTCAACATGATACTGCTTTGTGGAGTAAAATTCAAGAATAATAATGTATCAAAAATAATTTGGACCGAAAAGAAATTAAGTTTTGTCATGAATAGTACCCCAGGTGAATAGTACCTGAATGAATTGTACTCCTTGAATAGTACTTCAGGAATAGTATCCCGTGGATAGTACAACGACCTTAAAAGGTTAAAACTTATCAAAAAAATTTAGAATAATATTTCTATGAAAAGATACTAGATGAAGCGCAAATTTTAAGGATATTCTACTAATTTCATGGAGTATAGAAGCAATACTTTAACAAAATGAGTGTAGAATTCTGAATCTGAAACGAAATAATATTACTTACATACTACAGAGTATTGAAGAAAATATTATTTCATACGAATATTGAACAAAAATAATATCTCTTACCTTAAAAAGAGAGTACTTCTGACTGGTAGGGCAGAGATATTCTTGAAGAAAACTTGCACTATTTTTTACACTCAAAGTTTTCTTAAACTCTAAAGAAATACGCTCAATATTATAGAAGAAGAATTCTCTGATTCTGGTGTGATTTTTAATTCTAAACTAAGCATCCTATTTATAGGATAATGGAATGGTACTATTTAAGAAAATTCACGGACGCACAGTAACCATATTCACGGGCTCAATTCTTTGCCGGAACTTTTTGAAAATTTGATTTTTACTATTCATTACTGTGCAAGAAAATATTCTAATAAAACAAAAATTTTAAATAAAATATAATATATTTTATTTATAATCTAATAAAACAAAACTTATATATATATATATATATATATATATGTATATATATAGCAAGGATCAAGTGCATACCCCTTATCTTACTCAACCGTGCTCACCCCCCTTTAGGCGACAGTTTTGGTCATACAACCGTCGTCTATACTTTTAGCGACGGACAACATATAGCGTCACAAAAAATATAGACGACGGTTGTATGACCAAAATCGTCGCCTAAAGGGGGGTGAGCACGGGTGAGTAAGATAAGGGGTATACATTTGATCCGGACAGTATATATATATATATATATATATATATATATATATATATACACACACACACACACACACACACACACACACTCCAGTCCACCATTTTAACCATTCCATCCTTGATTCCTCCCCCCACCCAAACATTATTATTATTATTATTATATATATATATATATATATATATATATATATATATATAAAACAAAACTGAGATAACTTCTACCGATAATTTTAAAAAATAGATAAGTGGGGGTCCAAATAATAAGTCAAATTTACAACAAAAACTTCATAAAAATCCCCTCAATATTTTTAACAACATTTATTCATCAATAATATAACTTGTAATATTAACAACCTGATCATTCCCTAGAAAGAGGGGACTTTTCGATAAGAATTTCTCCCTATTGGTGCGCAATTAGGTGACCAAACCCCTTTCCTCGACAGAACTTTATAGACATTGTTAATAATGCAAATAATAATATGAATAACTTGTAATCTTAATTTTTGATTTAAGAATATAAAATATTGTGCAGATGATACTGTGACAATAATAGAATTAACAATGTGAGATACTATGCATCAATTACTGTAGCAATAATTGAGTATAACTGAGTGACTTCTCACGTAAGTATCAATAATCAATACCGTGTGCTACTATGCAACCACGCGTATTACTGTAATTTTATCATCGGGTGTTTCAACAGTTAACGGTAAAACTTTGGCCGTTATTTTTATAAAAAGATATTTATGTCATTTTCTAACAACGACAATAATTTCGTTGTGGGGTCCGACAATAATTTTGTCGTCGTACGAATATTCCTTGTTAAAACGAATATTCCCCGACCAATCAAATATTTTATAACAACTTGCTTACTTTGTAAAATTTATAAATATTATCCACAACTATAACATTATATCAAATTCACACCATTATATTCAAAAATATATTTTGAGAGAAATTAATCTTTATTCATAAAAGTTGGGGTCTTACAACCTCCCCTTCTTATCAAAATTTCGTCCTCAAAATTGGTGTACGTACCTGGTATAACGAAGAGGTGAGGATACCTTAACTTCATTTTAGATTTTAACTCCTAGGTCATTTTCTCAACATCGTGGTTTTTCCACAAAACTTTGACTTGAGGTATAACCTTGGAGCGTAGAATATTCCTTCTTATCCAATATTTAAGAGGTACCTCTTCATACGTTTAAACTTCCGCTACTCGTCTGGTTCTAACTTAATATTGTGGTTCGGGTCTTCCACATATTTACGTAACATAGATATGTGAAAAATATTATGAACACGAGACATACTTGGCAGTAAGGCGAGTCTATAAGCCACAGTTCCTACTCGATCGATAATTTTAAATGGGCCAATGAATCGATGATTGAGCTTTCCTCTCTTTCCAAATCACGTAACTCCTTTTCATGGAGCAACATGTAACAACACATTATTTCCAACATTGAATTCCACGTCCTTTCGATGAAGATCAACATAACTCTTTTGTCGATCTGGTGAGGTTTTTATACATTGTAGGATCATTTTAATCTTTTCCATTTTCATGTGTGCCAATTTTAGTCCCAACAACGTTGCTTCATCCACCTAATTCCATTATACTGGAGAATGACACTTGCATCCATACAACACCTCGAATGGAGTCATGCCAATACTTGCTTGATAACTATTGTTATAAGAGAATTCCACCAATGGCAAGAACTTGTCCCAACTTCCTTTAAAGTCAAGGACACAGAGTCTTAATAGATATTCAAGAGTTTGAATAGTTCTCTCTGACTGCCCGTCCGTTTGAGGATGATATGCTG
Organism: Panax notoginseng; assembly: GCA_016801055.1. NCBI lineage: Eukaryota > Viridiplantae > Streptophyta > Magnoliopsida > Apiales > Araliaceae > Panax > Panax notoginseng. The sequence continues at coordinate 67,875,449 of CM029022.1, forward strand.
AACTGAATCGTAAATCTGTACCCATAGCATTTTACAAACTAACCCAAAATCGTGAAGTGAATCCTGGGTCTCGATTAGAAACTATGGATACTGGTATACCATGCAGTCTTATAATCTCATTTATGTATATACGAGCAAGACGTTCAAGTGAATAAGTTTCTCGTATAGGTAAGAAATGAGCAGACTTGGATAATCTATCGACAATGACCCAAATCGCATCTATGCCTTGAGAACCTTGGAAAGACCAGTAACGAAATCTATGGTAATATGGTCCCACTTCCATTCTAAAATTTCATTTGGTTGTAATGGACCTTTTGGCACTTGATGCTCCGCCTTGACTCGTTGACAAGTTAGACACCTTAAGATAAACTCCGCTATCTCTCTCTTCATATTGCTCCACCAAAATGTATGTCAAAGATCACGATACATTTTGGTACTCCAGTATAGATTGCAAACAGTGTGTTGTGTGCCTCCATCATGATCTTATACTTTAAATTAAGGTCGTTAGGAACAGAAAGTCTGGAGTTGACTCGAAGTATTCCTTCTTCATCGATTCTTGCTTCCGGAATAGCACCTTCTTGCACTTTCTTCTTCATATGCATCAGCTCCAGGTCTGTAGCTTGAGCAGCTTTAACTTTATCGATTAAAGTCGGTTCTACTCGTATATTTGCCATCATTACGTGAGTCTCTGGAGTCTTTAACTCTATCTCTATCCTTTGTAAGTCATACAAAATGCGCCTTTGCGTTGACAATATCGCACTCGTACCCGCATATGATCTTCTACTCAGCGCGTTAGCTACCACGTTCGCTTTTCCAAGATGATATTGAATGGTATAATCATAATCTTTCAATAGCTCAAGCCAACATTGTTGTCTCATGTTGTGTTCTTTTTAGGTGAAAAAATATTTGAGACTTTTATGATCCGTACAGATCTCCACTTTCTCCCCATACAGGTAATGCCTCCAGATTTTAAGCGCAAAAATGACTGATGCCAACTCTAGATCATAAGTAGGATAATTTCTCTCATATTCTTTGAGTTATCGTGAGGCATAAACTATGACTTTCCTATGTTGCATGAGAACACATCCCAACCCTCTGCTTAAACCATTGCTGTAGATGACAAATCCGTCCGAACTAGATGGTATTGTCAGAACATGTGTTGAAATGAGTCTCCTATTGAGTTCTTGAAAACTCTTCTCACATTCCTCGCTCCAACTGAATTTTGTATCTTTTCGAGTCAGTTGAGTTAACGGAGTAGCGATTCGAGAAAATCCTTCCACGTATCTCCGATAATAACCAGCTAATCCCAGAAAGCTATGTACTTCGGTCACTGACTTAGGTTGCTCTTAGCTTTGAATTGCTTCAATCTTTACCGGGTCAACAAATATTCTGTGATTTGATATCACGTGCTAAAGGAATGCTGCTTCCTCAAGCCAGAACTCACATTTCTTCAACTTGGCATAAAGCTTGTTCTCACGAAGCTTTTGGAGTATCAGCCTCAAGTGTTGCTCATGATCTTCATGGCTTTTAGAGTATATGAGGATTTCATCAATAAAGACAACCACAAAATGATCTAAATATTCCTTGAATACTCGGTTCATCATATCCATGAAGGCAGCATGAGCATTAGTCAATCCTAAAGACATGACCAGGAATTTATAATGCTCGTACCGAGTTCTGAAAGCAGTCTTTGGAATGTCATCAATTTTAATCTTTAACTGATGATATCCGGAACGAAGATCGATCTTTGAAAAGAATTTAGCGCCTTACAACTGGTCCAACAGGTCATTAATGCAAGGAAACAAGTACCTATTTTTTATGGTGACATGATTTAACTCCCGATAATCAATACAAAATCGCATACTTCCATCTTTCTTTTTACGAATAAAACAGAAGCACCCAAGGAGACGTACTAGGACGAATGAAATCGATGTCTAACAATTCCTGCAGTTGGGTTTTTAACTCCTGAAGTTCAATAGGAGCCATTCGATATGGGGTTTTGGAAATGGGTTTTGTTCCGGGTTCAAGGTCGATACAAAATTCGATTTCACGCTCTGGTGGTAGGCCAAGAAGTTCTTCAGGGAATACGTCAGGAAATTTATTAACAATAGAAATACCATTCAAATCTGACGTATTTTTGTTTAAATCCATGACATGGGCTAAGAAAGCTTGACATCCATTTTTCAATAAATGAATGGCTTTATGACTTGATATGACAATGATTGACTTTAATGGTTTGGTTGTTTGAATTCGTATAATAGGTTGGTTAGGAATATGAAAACTAGCAACCTTACGAAATCAATCAATTTTAGCATGATGAGTAGTTAACCAATCAATCCCTAAAATCACATCAAATGCAAGTATTTTCAAAGAGATAAGATCGACAGGTAACATGCGGGTGCCGATTTGATTCAAACAAGACTTATAAATAGTGGATGTAATGAAGGTTTTCCCCAACAGAGTTTCAACACATAAGTCAAAGACTAATTTCTCTAGAGTTAAATTTAAACGTTGAGCGCAAGTAGGAAAAATAAAAGAATGGGTAGAACCGGTATCAAATAAGGTATAGACTTCGCAAGAGTTTATGATTAGCTTACCCGTGATAACTTTGTTCAGGTTCTTCACTTTTTGGGAGGTCACAACAAACGCTCTCCCTTAAACTACCAGCTTTGACTTGTTTAGGACGACATTGGGTGTCACCACCCCAACTGAACTTGGCTTCACTGTATGAAAAAATCGAGCTAGGTGACCTTCTCTTCCGCAATTATATCGTGCAGTTTGGACTGATGTGTCCCTCCCCTCCGCATTTAAAGCATACGATCGGTGGTCGTTCTTCTTCCTTGGAAATGGGTGCTGGTGTTGACGTCTTTCCATCACTATTGAATCTCCTCTTCTTGAAATTTCCACTTCTATTGTCTTGGCCATGAATACCACCGAAGTGGTTACCATTTTGGCATGTTGATTCCCTCTACGTTTGTTGTCACCGCTTCGATGACTGCTACAACTACTATTATCATTTTGCTGGTTGCTATCTCTTAGTTGAGTTGACTCATTATCGCGCTTCAATAACTGAGCCCTATTTACAACATCTGAATACAAACATAGTTTGTGAGAAATGAGGTATTGGCGTATTTTGGGTTTCAAATCTCGCAGAAACATTCACGTTATTATCAACCAAATGGGATGCAAACCGGGACAACTCGGTAAACTTAGCCTCGTACTGTAACACAGTCATATTGTTTTGCTCCAACTTGATGAATTCTTCCTCCTTCATGAGACGAATACTTTTGGGAAAGTACTTGTCGTTGAACAGTTCTTGGAACTTCTCCAAAGACATCTTTAATGCGACTGGTTGAGTACGTTTTACAGATTCCAACCAATAATCTGCCTCTCCTCACAACATGAAAGTAGTAAAGGTAACCTTTTGCTCCTCAGAGTATCCCAAGACATCAAATATCTTGGTGATCTGCTTTATCCACGTCTTTGCCTTAACTGGTTCTGGCTTTCCCAAAAACTTTGGTGGTCCCAACTCCTTGAACTGCTTAGCGGTGACCATCCGTGAGTTGCCAGTGTTTCCTCCTGCATTTTGCACAGGAGTCTCTCTCGCCTGATGTTGCATGAATTATAGAAAGTCTCTGAACATCCCACCGTTCATCATTTGTTCGGTGTTGTTATTTACATAAGGATTATTGCCTTCTTGATGCACATTATCCTGGTTATTGATCTGTGGTGACTCAACGGTCTCCTATGCTCCATTGGTTATCTAAACATTCTCGGATGTCATTTTCAGACACTACTACAAAACAAGGGTTAATTGAGATACCACATATTATCCGTATAGTCTGACCGACCAATTAATTAACAAATAAGCTTAGGTAGGTCATACTAGCGAAGGAATTATCTGTCTCTCCCCTCCTAGTTTTAATCTTACATCTCAGCCAGGGATCATATCCTTAAGCTTTGATACCAACTGTGACGCCTCCAAAATAGGTATACATCACCCATTCTGAGTCGCCAAATACATGGTACAAAATTTAAATACAAATTCAACTATACAACTGTCGTGTAAAATACGACAAGATATAGCTGAGAGTTTTGACACGAATATTATCTTCTAGACAATATCCAAACTCAAATGGAGTTCTCATTATAATTATTATCACACTATTTTGTAAAATAGTGAGTACTACTATAACCATCATCTCAGACAGTCATTCCAATCCCCGACTAGTCCTGGCTACGTTCTCATTTCATGAAGAGAATAATGAAAGTAAAAGGGTGAGCTCAACTAGCCCAGTAAGAAATATTATGACTAAGATAATGCATAACAAATTATCGTTAGCCTTCAACAGTGTTAAACTGATAAAATATAATAAACATCAAGTTTAACTGCAGCTCAACAAGCAATCCATTAGAAGAGTCAAGTAGAGCATGATATCTACTATCCTCTATGATTTAAAAAGTCTATCATCAATTTTATCACTAAGACTCAGCTCAATAAATAATTCACATCACTAAATTATCCATGCACTACGGACCAAGGATATTCATTAGTATCATGTCCACGAATTATCTATGCACTACGGGCCAAGGATATTCGTGTTTTCACGAATGGTCATGATCATGCCAACAACTGTCCATCAATGTACAATGGGCCAATAAGGACTTTTGCCACATCATTTGTAAAATTACGGGTCATGATTATACCGAATAATCCTTGGTCATAATCATACCAATCAACAGTCCATCTATGCACTACGGGCCTAAGATGACTTTCATCACAATATAAGCATGAGAATGATGACAATGATATAAGAATTCAATTAAATGAGAGCAAGGCTAAATTTTAAAAATTTGTAATTTAATTTATCCAGAATTCAATAATGTCTAAATTGTCAACATGATATTGCTTTGTGGAGTAAAATTCAAGAATAATATTGTATCAAAAATAATTTGGACCGAAAAGAAATCAATTTTTGAAATGAATAGTATCTCGGGTAAATAGTACCCGAGTGAATAGTATCCCATGAATAGTAATTTAGGAATAATATCCCGTGAATAGTACTCCGACATGAAAAGGTTAAAACTTATCAAGAATGTTCAGAAAAATATTTCAGTGAAAAGATACTAGATAAATCACAAATGTCAAGGATATTCTACTAATTATACGGAGTATAGAAGCAATACTTTAACAAAATGAGTGTAGAATCCAGAATCTGAAATGAAATAATATTACTAACATACTACAGAGTATGGAAGAAAATATTATTTCATACGAATATTGAACAAAAATAATATCCCTTACCTTAAAAAGAGAGTATGATGAGTGAGATTTATACCCGCGAATCGAATACTTTATGACTTAAATAGTTACCTGTTCTCATAGATTTTATATGGTTTTATATGATTATGGTGTTATTGTGCTTAATCGATGAATTGTAGAGCTTTACAGGTGTTTTCTAGCATTCAGGGGCAAAACGATCATTTTTTATACACTAGCGCCGCAGCGCCAATGCCCAGTATTAGTCTCGTGTCGCGGTGCCGCCCCCTGGCCCATGCAGACGTCAACCTCGCACCATAGCACCACTGTTCCCTCTTGGACTCACGCTGTAGTGCGACCTTCGGTCTCTTTGATTAATAACATGGCGCCGCAGCGCCAACTGCAAGTCTATAGCCTGTGCTGCAGCGCGAGCTCCGGTGCCCAGGCAGTGAATTCCTTGGTTTGACCTAGCGAAGGAAGGAAGGCGTATATAACAGTGGGGAGGCACTACAAAACAGGGGGGATAACATATATCATATGAGACCTTAGAATAATATAGCTTAGCTTAGATTAGTTTTTCTTCTATATTTCTCTCTCTAGTTCGTATTTGATATTTGTAAATATAGATTAGGTAGATTAGGGAGAAGTTTGGCATTTCTTTGGAGCGGTTAGAGCAGTGAACTACACGGACTGGAAAGCTTGATTTGAGCAGAATGCTTAGAGATTGAAGGGCTTTGATAGAGTTTCCTCTTATCCATTTATTTCCTCTAATTTTGTATTCTATAAATGTTGTCTTTATTGCTACTTGTATTTTGTTCAATATCTATGAACTGAATATTGGCTCTAAGGTTATAATGGAACCCTTTGTTATTTAAATTGATTATCTTATCTCTTTGGTTGGCACCATATGATTTGGTTTAATATATTTGTGCTTTATAATTCTCGCTAAGATATTAGTGATGATTTTGGTAATCTATATGATACTGATAGGAGGATTATAGATTTACACCTAAATATATTGGAATGTGATTGTGGGTTTCGACTGCATAAGTTATGAGTAGAATAGACATATCTCTGTGCGCCACGTGCGACCTAATTGAGAACTTATGCTTAAATCCTTGTTATGATTAATTCGCATAGACATGTGTAGGATTGTATCTAGCTTGGACGTTGATTTCTGTTCTATTTCCTTTTGGGTGGATCTAGAGAGGTTATGTTTGTGCATACCTCGACAGAGGTGCATAAGCACCTGTGTGTTCTCGGTCGACAAATTGTCGTGACCATTAAGACCAAAGAGAAAAGGGTAGCTAGTTTGATGAAGCATAACACGCCAGGTGTTTGACATAACGTCTGTGTAGGGTGAAGTTGTGAACTTTGCTTGTAATTCCTTAGATTATCATCCGGTATCCATTTACTTGCTTTGTTAATTAGTTTTAACTAGATTAATCACACTTCCATTTACTGCTGTTCGAATAAGACTTTATCGATACATAGTCGGTACTTGGTAAATATTAGTCATAGTTCCTCGTGGGTACGACATTCTACTTATCACTGTATTACTTGTTAGACCTCGTATACTTGCGCGTGTTTAATGATCGGTTTTCCGACCAACAAATTTTTGAAGCCACTGCCGGGGAACTATTATTCTAATATTGTCCAATATTGATTTCCATCAATTTAGTCTTACTTTGAACGTACATCTATATATTTCTTTGATTTGTTTATATTTCTTTCTTTTTGTTTTTAAGTTTACAGATTATGGACGAGCAATGTTATAAATGGCCTTATGAGAGGATGACATAACCAACCTCGAAAGAAGGACTCAAGCGATTGCAAGTTCAAATTGCAAATGCCTTGAGGTTTTCTGACAATCTTTAGTGTCAGTCCACCCAAAATGCCTACTGTCAGGATCGAGCTGACTTTAAACCGATTCCCTTCCATCCAAACTGCTAGGGTTATCCAAACTCATGGGACTACAGTCAAGAGCAATATCATGATCCGAATCATGCCTCTCAGTTTGAATATCAGTCTCCGGCGCAATATGAGTTGACGTCTCGACCCAATGACAGGTTTTCTGAGTACTCAGTATAAGAAGAAGAGAACAGGATTGAAGAGCTTCTCACCAACTTCATTGAGAGAAATGAGGTTCAGATGGCAAGCTAAGAACTTGCAGTGCAAAGCGAAGAAAGTCAATTGGGGTAAATCATCAATGCCATCACAAATCCACCGCAATGCATTCTACCGGTCATAATTGATCTCGACGATGAAGTAGGAGAGTAGTGCACGGTGGATACGCGAGGAGAAGGCGATGAGTCTCGCCAAAGTGTTGGGGGCAATGCCAATGTGCAATTTGACCAACCTACGAAGGCTAAGCTAGAAGAAGAGAGGATCATCAGTGGGTGCACTGTCAAGAGTAATCAATAGTTAGAAACCACGCTCACGACTGTGGAAACCCTAGAGGGCCCAATAGAGCACAAAGAACGCTTTGAAATTAATGAACAAGGGGAATTAGTGGATAATTCCAGTGGTGAAAGATTTTTTGTGTCGAAGGGTGAGGAAAATGAGGATGATCCATCATCCATGTATGCCAAAAATCTAAACGAATTGATGAATAATCGGCATGAAATGGTCATTTTCGCTTATAAGTCGGATTGAGCGGCATCAGTAAAGTCAAGCCAACGACTTTAAAACAAGCGCTTGGTGGGGAGGCACCCCCATCTCAGTATAAATTCTCTCTATTTTCTTTACTTATGTCTAGCTTACTTTGTGTTTTTTTGCTTTAGTTGATAACATAGCTATCAGATTGGGTATTAATGTTTTTGTGACTATCATCTGCAGGCAATATGTTTGTTATGATGTATTGTTTATATAATTGTAGAGTTGCAGTAGTTTTTATTTGGGTTGTTAATAATGTATGTGTTCCTGTATAGTGTAGTTTTTATCCTTGGCTTTGCATGTGCAGTAAACAGGTAATGAAAACTCAGGATCTAGCCTTCGCACCGCAGCGCCAGTTGGTAATATGCATCTCACGCCGCAGCACTGGTACTTATTCTCCAGCATCACTCCTTCGCATCGCAACGCCAAGGAACACTACTACTCTCGCGCTGCAGCGCCAGGACTGAGCCTTGCCTACTGTTAGTTCGCGTCGCGGTGCCAAGTATTGAAGTCCATCTCGCGCTGCGGCGCCGACAACAAGATTTAATTTTTAAAAACTGATTTTGGCCTGCAATTTGTGCCATTCCTCTCCTTTCGCTCGACACCTCGCGGAAAGTAACCCAACATCTCCTTTTCTCCACAAAGCCTCCCACCCTCTACATAGCACAGTCCAGAGAATCTTTAGCAAATCGAAATCCACCATCACAAACCGAAGCTTCCATCAATTTGTCAGAGTTCTAGCCCACACGATTTCTCACTTAGGGTTTTTGCCCCTCAAGGTATTTTTTTATATAGATTTCGTTCAATTAGAAAAGTAACTTGATCGAATTGTTGGGATTGTCCTTGTCTTCTTGTTTGTTTGGGTGATTTCCACTAAAGGAAATCTGGTTAGTGGTCAAGCAAGGTCTGTCCATAGTTGGTTTTAAGAACGCACGCAAGGTGTATGATAAATTGTCTGAACCAACAAGTTGATTGAATTGGGCTGTTTGGCTTTGGAAATCATTGGGGTTTACTCTAGTCGAAGTTTGGGGGAGTTTGAATTGGGTCTTCTGTCTGTGTTCAAACCAATTTCTGTGAAATACCAATGGCACAAAAGAGGCAACGCCTTAGCATGGGAGGATCTTCGTCCGCACCACCACCAATGGCTTGGGACAACACCAAGTTCATCAACGAGGAGGCGTGGAAAAGGTACAAAACCTCCTTTGCTGCACGAAATTTGATTCCTGAGCGGGGGTTCAGGCCGAACAAAAAGGATGGTGAGCTAACAACCTTGTTGGTTGAACGCAAGTGGATCCACTTCACAAAACCACCTGGGTCAGCTATTGTATCTGTGGTTCAGGAGTTTTATGCGAACGCCATCCCCGACGGTCTCGTTGTTGTCCAAGTTAGGGGGAAGTTAGTGGCTTTTGGAAGCCAAGTCATCAATGAGATGTTTGCAGCGCCCAACTATGAGGGCAAGGCTTATATGGAGCCGGGACTCCGCAGTTATGACCTTGAGGATATCATTAGGAGGCTCTGCAGGCCCAGGTCTACATGGAAGAAGAATGACTACACGGGTGAAAAAACCAGTTTCCCGACTTTAGCGCTCAGTCGCTATGGGAAGGCGTGGTTCAGCTTCATATGTGCTAACAGAGCGATCCTTTTATTTGCTATTGTCACGGGCCTGAACGTGGACATCAGTGTTCTCATCCACGAGTCCATCATGAAGGCGATCAAGAGTACCGTCGCTTCGGGACTTCCACATCCATCCTTGATCACCCGATTGTGCACACAGACAGGTATCCAATGGGAACCAGAAGAGATAGCCTTGCTTCCCATGGCAGTCATTGACCATTAAACAATCTATAAATATCATTTTTGGCAGTAAGCTACACGGACTGGAAAGCTTGATTTGAGCGGAATGCTTGGAGATTGAAGGGCTTTGACAGAGTTTCCTCTTATCCATTTATTTCCTCTAAATTTATATTCTATAAATGTAAGACCCCAACTTTTATAAATAAAGATGAATTTTCTATAAATATCATTTTTGAATATTATGGAGTTAATTTGATATAATGTTATAGTTATGAGTAATATTTATATATTTTGCAAAGTACGCAAGTTGTTATATAATATTTGATTGGTCGGGGAATATTCGTTTTAACAGAGAATATTCGTACAACGGCACAATCATTGGTGGACTCCACTACGAAATTATTGTCGAATTGAGAAAACAACAAAAATATTTTATTAAAAATAACGGTAGAAGTTTTACCATTGATACTGTTGAAATACTTAGTAGTAAAAGTACAGTAACACGTGTGGTTGCATAGTAGCACACGGTATTGATTATTAATGCTTATGTGAGAAGTCACTCAGTTTGATTCAATTATTGTCAGTTAATAATATGAATTATTCAGCGATAATGAAGTTTAGTTTTATTCGTATTATTAATGTAATAAAACAGAAACATCTTTTTATATAAAACAGAATACTTTATTAAAGCTATTCTATAAATAGAATATATTATATTTCATTTAAAAGATTTTTCTTTAAATATGGATCGTCAGATTAAAGTAATCAATCTGGACCGTTCATGGATTAGTTACTATGCATTTTATTTTTCTATAAATAGCAGCTTATTCCTTCATTATTTCTGACGAATTCACTGAACTCTAGAGAGAGAAACTATAGAGAGAGAGAAGAAAAGTATTCTGCTACTTAACTACTTCCTTATTTCAGTTCTTCTTTAAAACGGTTAGGGGTGTTATTCTTTCTTATTCATGAAGAGAACTGTTGTTATTCCATTTCTTATTATTCTGTTGGAATAACCTGTATACGCGGTCTACCCTATACTTGGTGACATTCTTCTATTATTCTGTTGGAACATCCTGTCTGTGTGTTTTACATCGGACCTGGTTCCGTTTTTATTATTATTCTGTTGGAACATCCTGTCTGTGTGTTTTACACCGGACCTGGTTCCGTCTTGTTATTATTCTGTTGGAACATCCTGTCTGTGTGTTTTACACCGGACCTGGTTCCATTATTTATTATTCTGTCGGAATATCCTATCTGTGCGTTTACGCCGGACCTGGTTCCATTATTTATTATTCTGTCGGAATATCCTGACTGTGCGTTTACGCCGGACCTGGTTCCATTATTTATTATTCTGTTACAATAACATGTCTGTGCGGTCTATCGCATGTCGGGTGATTTCTTTGTTATTCCATTCATTATTATACTCAGTTGGTTAAGTTTTAACTTCTATACTCCATGAAATTAGTGTAATATCCTTGATAATTGATGTTCATCCAGTATATTTTCATTAAAATATTCTTCTAAGCATTCTTGAATTTTACTCCACAAAGCAGTATCATGTTGACAATTTAGACGTTATTAATTCTTGGATAAATTAATTCTTGAACTTATTTTATTGAATTCTTATATCATTGTCATCATCCTCATGTTTATAAAATGCTGAAAGTCATCTGTGGCTTGTAGTGCATAGATGGACTTGGTATGATTATGACCAGGGATTATTCGATATAATCATGACCGTAATGTTACAAATGATGTGGTAAAAGTCCTCATTGGCCCGTAGTGCATTGATGGACAGTTATTGGCATGATCATGACCATTAATGAATACACAAATATTCTTGGCCCGTAGTGCATGGATAATTGTGGTCGTGATACTAAAGAATATCCTTGACCGTAGTGCAGGGGTGATTCGATGATGTGGATTTTTTTGCTGAGTCCCAGCGATAACAGTGTTAAAAAACCTTTTAAATCATAGAAGATAGTAGATTTTATTCTCTACTTGACTCTTTTAATGGATTGCTTGTTCCGCTGCAGTTAAACTTGATGTTCGTTATATTTTATCAGTTTAACACTGTTGAAGGCTAATGATAATTTATTCTGCATTATCTTAGCCATAATATTTCTTATTGGGCTAGTTGAGCTCACCCTTTCTTTCACTGTTCTCTTCAGGAAATGAAAATATAGCTGGGACGAGTCGGGGAACGGAGTGATGGACCAGATGATAATATTAGTAGTCCTCACTATTCTGTTAAATAGTGTGACAATAATTGTAATGAGGGCTTCTTTTGAGTTTGTATAGTCTCTAGTAGACAATAATTGTATTCAAACTCACAGTTATGTTTTGTCGTATTGTACACGACAGTTGTATTAGTAAGTTGTATTTGTATTCTGTACCATGTATCTGACGACCCAAGATGGGTGATGTATACCTAATTTTGGGGGCGTCACAGTTGGTATCAGAGCTTGGGGATATGATCCCTGGCTAAGATGTGAGAAAAGAACTAGGAGGGGAGAGACGGGGAATTCCTTCGCTAGTATGACTTACCTAAGTTTATTTACATGGCATTTAATTGGTCGGTCAGAATATAAGGATAATATATGATATATCAATTGACTTTTGTTTGGTGGCAGTATCTGAAAATGGCATCCTAGAATGTTGAGAATATCAATGAAGCACATGCGACTGTTGATTCACCACATATCAATAATCAGGATAATGTGCATTAGGAAGGTGACAATCCTCAAGCAAACAACAACACTGACCAGATGATGAATGATGGAATGTTCACAAGCTTTATACAGTTCATGCAACAGCAGGCGAGAGCGGCTCCTGTCCAAAATGTAGGTGGAAACACTGAAAACTCTCGGATGGTCACCGCTAAACAGTTCAAGGAGCTAGGACCACCAGAGTTTAAGGGAGAGCCAAAACCACTTATAGCGGAAACATGGATAAAGTAGATCACCAAGATATTTGATGTCTTGGGATGCTCCGAGGAGCAAAAGGTTCCCTTTGCCGCCTTTATATTGCGGGGAGAGATAGATTACTGGTGGGAATCGATTAAGCGTACTCAACCTACCGCACTAAAGATGTCTTGGGAGAAGTTCCAAGAGCTTTTCAATGACAAATACTTTCCCGAAAGTGTTCGTCACATGAAGGAGGTGGAGTTCATCAAATTGGAGCAGAATAATATGACCGTGTCGCAGTATGAGGCTAAATTTGCTGAGTTATCCCGGTTTGCGTCCCACTTGGTGAATAATGAAGAGCGAATGACGCGAATATTTTTGCGAGGTTTGAAACCTGAGATATGTCAACATCTTATTTCTCATAAACTATGTTTGTATTTAGATGTTGTGAATAGGGCTCAGTTAGTGGAGCGCGATAATGAGTCAACGCAACCAAAAGAGAGCAGTCGGCAAAATGATAATACCAGTGAGAGTAGTCATCGAAGCGATGACAACAAGCGTGGAGGGAATCAACAGGCCATAAATGGTAACCACTTCGGTGGTAATCAGGGCCAAAATAATAAGAATGGTCATTTCAAGAAGAGAAGATGCAACAATGATGGAAAGACGTCAGCACCAGCACCCGTTGTTAAGGAAGGAGAACGACCACCTATCATATGTTTCAAATGCGGATGGGAGGGGCACATCAGTCCAAACTATGCGATGCCGTCTAAAGCATGTTATAATTATGGAAGAGAAGGTCATTTAGCTCGATTTTATCGTTTATCAAAAACAAGTTCAGCCAGGATGGAGACACCGAAGGCCGTCCCAGAAAAGTCAAAACCGGTAGTGCAAGGGAGAGCGTTTGTTGTGACCTCCCAGAAAGCAAGGAACCCGAATGAGGTCATCATGGGTAAGCTTATCATAAACTCTAACGAAGTCTATACTTCATTTGATACTGGTTCTACCCATTATTTTATTTCTCCTACTTGCACTCATCGATTAAATTTGACTCCGGAGAAATTAGACTTTGACTTATCTGTTGAAACTCCATTGGGAGAAACCTTCATTACATCCACGGTTTATAAGTCTTGTTTGGTTCAAGTTGGTACCCACACATTACCTGTCGATCTGATTTCATTAAAAATACTTACATTTGACGTGATTCTAGGGGTTGATTGGTTAACTACTCATCATGCAAAAATTAATTGTCTTCGTAAGGTTGTTAGCTTTCATATTCCTAATCAACCTATTATGCGAATTCAAGCAACCAAACCATTAAAATCAATCGTTGCCATCTCAAGCCATAAAGCTATTCGTTTATTGAAAAAAACGGATGTCAAGCTTTCTTAGCTCATGCCACGTATCTAAATAAAAATACGTCAGTTTTGAATGATATTTCCATTGTTAATAAATTCCCTGACATATTCCCTAAAGAACTTCCTAGCCTACCCCCAGAGTGTGAAATTAAAATTTGTATCGACCTTGAACCCGGTACAAAACCCATTTCCAAAGCCCCATATCGAATGGCTCCTATTAAACTTCAGGAGTTAAAGATCCAACTGGTAGAATTGTTAGACATTGGCTTTATTCGTCCTAGTACTTCTCCGTGGGGTACTCATGTGCTATTCGTGAATAAGAAAGATGGAAGTATGCGACTTTGTATTGATTATCGGGAGTTGAATCATGCCGCCATCAAAAACAGGTACCCATTGCCACGTATTGATGACCTGTTTGACCAATTGCAAGGAGCACAATTCTTTTCAAAGATCGATCTTCGTTCTGGATATCATCAGCGGAAGGTTAGAACTGAGGATATTCCAAAGACGGCTTTCAGAACTCGGTACGGGCATTATGAATTCCTAGTCATGTCCTTTGGATTGACTAATGCTCTTGCTGCCTTCTTGGATATGATGAACCGAGTATTCAAGGAATATTTGGATCACTTTGTGGTCGTCTTTATTTATGACATTCTTATTTATTCCAAAAGTCGTGAAGATCATAAGCAACACTTGAGGCTGGTACTCCAAAAGCTTCGTGAATACAAGCTTTATGCCAAGTTGAAAAAATGAGAGTTCTGGCTGGAGGAGGTAGCATTCCTTGGGCACGTAGTATCAAGTCGTGGAATATATGTTGACCCGGCAAAGATTGAAGCTATTCAAAGCTGGGAGCAACCTAAATCAGTGATCAAAGTACGTAGCTTTCTTGGTTTAGCTGGTTATTATCGGAGATTCGTGGAAGGATTTTCTCGAATCGCTATTCCATTAACTCAGCTGACTCGGAAAGATACAAAGTTCGATTGGAGCGAAGAATGTGATAAGAGTTTTCAAGAACTGAAGAGGAGACTCATTTCAGCACCTATTCTAACAATACCATCTGGCTCGGAGGGATTTGTCATCTACAGTGATGCTTCGAGCAAAGGGTTGAGATGCGTTCTCATGCAACATGGAAAAGTCATACCCTATGCATCAAGACAACTCAAGGAATATGAGAGGAATTATCCCACTCATGATCTAGAGTTGGCAGCTGTTGTCTTTGCACTTAAAATTTGGAGGCATTACTTGTATGGGGAGAAGGTGGAGATCTTTACGGATCATAAAAGCCTCAAATATTTCTTCACTCAAGAGGAACTCAACATGCGACAACGACGTTGGCTTGAACTGTTGAAAGATTATGATCATACCATTCAATACCATCCTGGAAAAGCGAACGTGGTAGCTGACGCATTGAGTAGAAGATCATATGCAAGTACGAGTGCGATATTGTCAACACATAGGCCCATTTTGTGTGACTTGCAAAGGATGGAGATAGAGTTAAAGACTCCAGGGACCCATGTGATGATAGCGAATATACGAGTAGAACCAACTTTATTCGATAAAATTAAAGCTGCTCAAGCTACAGACCTAGAGCTAGTGCGTATGAGGAAGAAAGTGTAAGAAGATTCTATGTCGGAAGCAAGAATCGATGAAGAAGGAATACTTTGAGTCAACTCTAGACTTTGTGTTCCTAACAATCCTGATTTAAAGTATGAAATCATGATGGAGGCGCACAACACACCATTTGCAATCCATCCTGGAAGTACCAAAATGTATCATGATCTTCATTATACATTTTGGTGGAGCAGTATGAAGAGAGAGATAGCGCTGTTTATCTCGAGGTGCTAACTTGTCAACGAGTCAAAGCGGAGCATCAAGTACCAAAAGGTTCATTACAACCACTTGAAATTCCAGAATGGAAGTGGGAGCACATTACCATGGATTTCGTTACCGGTCTTCTTAAGGTTTCTCAAGGTATTGATGTGATTTGGGTCATTGTTGATAGATTGACCAAGTCTGCTCATTTCTTATCGATACGAGAAACTTATACATTTGAACGTCTTGCTCGTATGTACATAAACGAGATTGTAAGACTGCATGGTATGCCAGTATCCATAGTTTCTGACCGAGACCCAAGATTCACTTCACGATTTTGGGTTAGTTTACAAAAAGCTGTGGGCACGGATTTACGATTTAGTTCGGCATATCATCCTCAGACGGACGGACAATCAGAGAGGACTATTCAAACTCTAGAAGATTTATTAAGACTATGTGTCCTTGACTTCAAGGGAAGTTGGGACATGTTCTTACCATTGGTGGAGTTTTCCTACAACAACAGTTATCAAGCAAGTATTGGCATGGCTCCATTCGAAGCATTGTATGAAAGAAAATGTCGTTCTCCAGTATGCTGGAATGAGGTGGGTGAAGCAAAGTTGTTGGGACCGGAGTCGGTACGTATGACTACAGAAAAGATTCAAACGATCCGACAACGTACAAAAACCTCACAAGATCGACAAAAGAGTTATATTGATCTTCATCGAAAGGACGTAGAATTTGATATAGAAGATCATGTGTTCTTACGTGTTGCTCCATGGAAAGGAGTTACAAGATTTAGAAAGAGAGGAAAGCTCAATTCTCGATTTATTGGTCCATTTTTATTCCTCGACCGAGTAGGAACTGTAGCTTATAGACTCGCTTTACCGCCAAGTATGTCTTGTGTTCATAACGTTTTTCACATATCCATGTTACGTAAATATGTGGAAGACCCGAACCACATTATTAAATTAGAACCGGACGAAATAGCGGAGGATTTGACGTATGAAGAAGTTCCTGTTCAAATCTTGGATAAGAAGGAACATATTCTACGCTCCAAGGTTATACCTCAAGTCAAAGTTTTGTGGAGAAACCACGATGTTGAGGAAATGACTTGGGAGTTAGAATCTGAAATGAAGTCAAGGTATCCTTACCTCTTCGACATACCAGGTACGTACCCTAATTTCGAGGGTAAAATTTCATAAGAAGGGGAGGTTGTAAGACCCCAACTTTTATAAATAAAGATGAATTTTCTATAAATATCATTTTTGAATATTATGGAGTTAATTTGATATAATGTTACAGTTGTGGGTAATATTTTTAAATTTTGTAAAGTACGCAAATTGTTATATAATATTCGATTGGTCGGGGAATATTCGTTTTAACAGAAAATATTCGTACAACGGCACAATCATTGGTGGACTCCACAACGGAATTATTGTCAGATTGAGAAAACGACAAAAATATTTTATTAAAAATAACGGCAGAAGTTTTACCATTGATACTGTTGAACTACTCGGTAGTAAAAGTACAGTAACACGTGTGGTTGCATAGTAGCACACGGTATTGATTATTAATGCTTATATGAGAAGTCACTCAGTTTGATTCAATTATTGTCAGTTAATAATATGAATTATTTAGCGATAATAAAGTTTTGTTTTATTCGTATTATTAACGTAATAAAGCAGAAACATCTTTTTTATATAAAACAGAATACTTTATTAAAGTATTCTATAAATAGAATATATTATATTTTATTTAAAAAAAATTTCTTTAAATATGGACCGTTAGATTAAAGTAATCAATCTGCACCATTCATGAATTAGTTACTATACATTCCATTTTTCTATAAGTAGCAGCTCATTCCTTCATTATTTCTGACGAATTCACTGAACTCTAGAGAGAGAAACTATAGAGAGAGAGAAGAAAAGTATTCTGCTGCTTAACTACTTCCTTATTTCAGTTCTTCTTTAAAACGGTAAGGGGTGTTATTCTTTCTTATTCATGAAGAGAACTGTTGTTATTCTATTTCTTATTATTCTGTTGGAATAACCTGTATACGCGGTCTACCCTATACTTGGTGACATTCTTCTATTATTCTGTTGGAACATCCTGTCTGTGTTTTATACCGGACCTGGTTCCGTTTTTATTATTATTCTGTTGGAACATCCTGTCTGTGTGTTTTACACCAGACCTGGTTCCGTCTTGTTATTATTCTGTTGGAACATCCTGTCTGTGTGTTTTACACCGGACCTGGTTCCATTATTTATTATTCTGTCGGAATATCCTGTCTGTGCGTTTACGCCGGACCTGGTTCCATTATTTATTATTCTGTCGGAATATCCTGACTGTGCGTTTACGCCGGACCTGGTTCCATTATTTATTATTCTGTTACAATAACCTGTCTGTGCGGTCTATCGCATGTCGGGTGATTTCTTTTGTTATTCCATTCTTTATTATACTCAGTTGGTTAAGTTTTAACTTCTATACTCCATGAAATTAGTGGAATATCATTGATAATTGCGGTTCATCCAGTATCTTTTCATGAAAATATTCTTCTAAGCATTCTTGAATTTTACTCCACAAAGCAGTATCATGTTGACAATTTGGACGTTGTTAATTCTTGGATAAATTAATTCTTGAACTTGTTTTATTAAATTCTTATATCATTGTCATCATCCTCATGTTTATAAAATGTTGAAAGTCATCTGTGGCCTGTAGTGCATAGACGGACTTGGTATGATTATGACCAGGGATTATTCGGTATAATCATGACCGTAATGTTACAAATGATGTGGTAAACGTCATCATTGGTCCGTAGTGCATTGATGGACAGTTGTTGGCATGATCATGACCATTAATGAATACACAAATATTCTTAGCTCGTAGTGCATGGATAATTGTGGTCGTGATACTAAAGAATATCCTTGACCGTAGTGCAGGGGTGATTCGATGATGTGGATTTTTTTGCTGAGTCCCATCGATAACAGTGTTAAAAATCGTTTTAAATCATAGAAGATAGTAGATTTTATTCTCTACTTGACTCTTTTAATGGATTGCTTGTTCCGCTGCGGTTAAACTTGATGTTCGTTATATTTTATCAGTTTAACACTGTTGAAGACTAATGATAATTTATTTTGCATTATCTTAGTCATAATATTTCTTACTGGGCTATTTGAGCTCACCCTTTCTTTCACTGTTCTCTTCAGGAAATGAGAATATAGCTGGGACGAGTCGGGGAACGGAGTGATGGACCAGATGATAGTATTAGTAGTCCTCAGTATTCTGTTAAATAGTGTGACAATAATTGTAATGAGGACTTCTTTTGAGTTTGTATAGTCTCTAGTAGACAATAATTGTATTCAAACTCTCAGTTATGTTTTGTTGTATTGTACACGACAATTGTATTTGTATTCTGTATCATGTATCTGACGACCCAAGATGGGTGATGTATACCTAATTTTGGGGGCATCACAGTTGGTATCAGAGCTTAGGGATATGATCCCTGGCTAAGATGTGAGAATAGAACTAGGAGGGGAGAGACGGGGAATTCCTTCGCTAGTATGACCTACCTAAGTTTATTTGCATGGAATTTAATTGGTCGGTTCAAAATATAAGGATAATATATGATATATCAATTAATTTTTGTTTTGTGGCAGTATCTGAAAATAGCATCCGAGAATGTTGAGAATATCAATGGAGCACAGGCGACTGTTGATTCACCACATATCAATAATCAGGATAATGTGCATTAGGAAGGTGACAATCCTCATGCAAACAACAACACTGACCAGATAATGAATGATGGAATGTTCAGAAGCTTTATGCAGTTCATGCAACAGCAGGCGAGAGCGGCTCCTGTCCAAAATGTAGGTGGAAACACTGAAAACTCTCGCACGGTCACCGCTAAACAGTTCAAGGAGCTGGGACCACCGGAGTTTAAGGGAGAGCCAAAACCATTTATAGCAGAAACATGGATAAAGCAGATCACCAAGATATTTGATGTCTTGGGATGCTCCGAGGAGAAAAAGGTTCCCTTTGCCGCTTTTATGTTGCGAGGAGAGGCAGATCACTGGTGGGAATCGATTAAGCGTACTCAACCTACCGCACTAAAGATGTCTTGGGAGAAGTTCCAAGAGCTTTTCAATGACAAATACTTTCCCGAAAGTGTTCGTCACATGAAGGAGGTGGAGTTCATCAAATTGGAGCAGAATAATATGACCGTGTCGCAGTATGAGGCTAAATTTGCTGAGTTTTCCCGGTTTGCGTCCCACTTGGTAGATAATGAAGAGTGAATGACGCGAATTTTTTGTGAGGTTTAAAACCTGAGATACGTCAACATCTTATTTCTCATAAACTGTATTTGTATTCAGTTGTTGTGAATAGGGCTCAGTTAGTGGAGCGCGGTAATGAGTCAACGCAACCAAAAGAGAGCAGTCGGTAAAATGATAATACCAGTGAGAGCAGTCATCGAAGCGGTGACAACAAGTGTGGAGGGAATCAACAGGCCAGAAATGGTAACCACTTCGATGGTAATTAGGGCCAAAACAATAAGAATGGTCATTTCAAGAAGAGAAGATTCAACAATGATGGAAAGACGTCAGTACCAGCACCCGTTGTTAAGGAAGGAGAACGACCACCTATCATATGTTTCAAATGCGGAGGGGAGGGGTACATCAGTCCAAACTGCGCGATGCCATCTAAAGCATGTTATAATTGTGGAAGAGAAGGTCATTTAGCTCGATTTTGTCATTTACCAAAAATAAGTTCAGCCAGGATGGAGACACCAAAGGCCATCCCAGAAAAGTCAAAACCGGTAGTGCAAGGGAGAGCCTTTGTTGTGACCTCCCAGAAAGTAAGGAACCCGAATGAGGTCATCACGGTTAAGCTTATCATAAACTCTAACGAAGTCTATACTTTATTTGATACCGGTTCTACCCATTTTTTTATTTCTCCTACTTGCGCTCATCGATTAAATTTAACTCCGTAAAAATTAGACTTTGACTTATCTGTTGAAACTCCATTGGGAGAAACCTTCATTACATCTACGGTTTATAAGTCTTGTTTGGTTCAAGTTGGTACCCACACATTACCTGTCGATCTGATTTCATTAAAAATACTTGCATTTGACGTGATTCTAGGGGTTGATTGGTTAACTACTCATCATGTAAAAATTAATTATTTTCGTAAGGTTGTTAGCTTTCATATTCCTAATCGACCTATTATGCGAATTCAAGCAACCAAACCATTAAAATCAATCGCTGTCATCTCAAGCCATAAAGCTATTCGTTTATTGAAAAATAGATGTCAAGCTTTCTTAGCTCATGTCATGGATCTAAACAAAAATACGTCAGTTTTGAATGATATTTCTATTGTTAATAAATTCCCTGACGTATTCCCTGAAGAACTTCCTGGCCTACCCCTAGAGCGTGAAATTAAATTTTGTATCGACCTTGAACCCGGTACAAAACCCATTTCCAAAGCCTCATATCGAATGGCTCCTATTGAACTTCAGGAGTTAAAGATCCAACTGGTGGAATTGTTAGACATTGGCTTTATTCGTCCTAGTACTTCTCCGTGGGGTGCTCCTGTGCTATTCGTGAAGAAGAAAGATGGAAGTATGCGACTTTGTGTTGATTATCGGGAGTTGAATCATGTCACCATCAAAAATAGGTGCCCATTGCCACGTATTGATGACCTGTTTGACCAATTGCAAGGAGCACAATTCTTTTCAAAGATCGATCTTCGTTCTGGATATCATCAGCTGAATGTTACACCGGACCTGGTTCCGTTTTTATTATTATTCTACTGGAACATCCTGTCTGTGTGTTTTACACCAAACCTGGTTCCGTCTTGTTATTATTCTGTTGGAACATCCTGTCTGTGTGTTTTACACCGGACCTGGTTCCATTATTTATTATTCTGTCAGAATATACTGTCTGTGCGTTTACGCCGGACCTGGTTCCATTATTTATTATTCTGTCGGAATATCCTGACTGTGCGTTTACGCCGGACCTGGTTCCATTATTTATTATTCTATTACAATAACCTGTCTGTGCGGTCTATCGCGTGCATGGTGATTTCTTTTGTTATTCCATTCTTTATTATACTCAGTTGGTTAAGTTTTGACTTCTATACTCCATGTAATTTGTGGAATATCCTTGATAATTGCGTTTCATCCAGTATCTTTTCATGAAAATATTCCTCTAAGCATTCTTGAATTTTACTCCACAAAGCAGTATCATGTTGACAATTTGGACATTGCTAATTCTTGGATAAATTAATTCTTGAACTTAGTTTATTGAATTATTATATCATTGTCATCATCCTCATGTTTATAAAATGTTAAAAGTCATCTGTGGCCTGTTGTGCATAGATGGACTTGGTATGATTATGACCAGGGATTATTTGGTATAATCATGACCGTAATATTACAAATGATGTGGTAAAAGTCCTCATTGGCCCGTAGTGCATTGATGGAAAGTTGTTGGCATGATCATGACCATTAATGAATACAAAAATATTCTTGGCCCGTAGTGCATGGATAATTGTGGTCGTGATACTAAAGAATATCCTTGACCGTAGTGCAGGGGTGATTCGATGATGTAGATTTTTTTGCTGAGTCCTAGTTATAACAGTGTTAAAAAACCTTTTAAATCATAGAAGATAGTATATTTTATTCTCTACTTGACTCTTTTAATGGATTGCTTGTTCCGCTGCAGTTGAACTTGATTTCGTTATATTTTATTAGTTTAACACTGTTGAAGGCTAATGATAATTTATTCTGCATTATCTTAGTCATAATATTTCTTACTGGGCTAGTTGAGCTCACCCTTTCTTTCACTGTTCTCTTCAGGAAATGAGAATATAACTAGGACGAGTCGGGGAACGGAGTGATGGACCAGATGATAGTATTAGTAGTTCTCACTATTCTGTTAAATAGTGTAACAATAATTGTAATGAGGACTCCTTTTGAGTTTGTATAGTCTCTAGTAGACAATAATTGTATTCAAACTCACAGTTATGTTTTGTCGTATTGTACACGACAGTTGTATTAGTAAGTTGTATTTGTATTTTGTACCATGTATCTGACGACCCAAGATGGGTGATGTATACCTAATTTTGGGGGCGCCACAATAAATGTTATCTTTATTGCTACTTGTATTTTGTTCAATAGCTATGAACTGAATCTTGGCTCTAAGGTTATAATAGAACCCTTTGTTATTTAAATTGATTATCTTATCTCTTTGGTTGGCACCATATGATTTGGTTTAATGTATTTGTACTTTATGATTCTCGCTAAGACATTAGTGATGATTTTGATAATCTATATGATACCGACAGTGTGACACTCCCAAATCAGGGTACTTCCATTCCCACATGACTTGGTGTTCACTATACAAACATCATATATTTATCTACACATAATAAATGCAAACCATGCAATAGATAGAAATAAATCCTCCCATTATGGGGTTACAACATCTGAATAATAAATACAATCCCAGGTCATACTAACCTTAAACATCTGTACGGAAACATAAACAAATAATAAGTCTTAAACAACATTAACATAAGTCTTAACATATAAATTCAACATCACATAAACAACAAGTCTTCATCACTTGTTAATCTTGCCCTTGCCTTTGCTAGTAGAAGGTTCGTCTGTTCTGTCATTCTTAACTGCAATGTTATTACTCGTAAGAGTGAGCACAATTGCCCACAAGTATAATAACGAAAGTAACAATATAATAACATGCGAGTGAATCAAAGACTTCAAAAATAAAGCTCAACTTTTGAATCAAGAATGAATAACAAGAATCAATAGAAATCTGAGGGTCATAAGACCTTGAACTATGTCCTAGGTTATCAAGGGTTATACTTGAAACCTTTAACAGTCATAAGACTATGGACTCTTCTTCTCGTACTTAGGGGGATCAGCCCTTAGTACCATATTATGCACAATATCTTAACGCTAACGCATAAGTAATCCCCTATACAGGGTTCTTCATCTCAATTTGACATTAGAGTCCGCACCAAAGAAAGTTTGGTTTGGATAATTCATCAGGGGTTCTGAAATTTAGAACGCTCATCAACTATGGACTAGTCGAATCAATAAAGGTTCGCTAGTCTAACAAGGTTCAACAATAAATGGTATTTAAATTGAATAACAATCTCAAAAGGTATACAATAGAACAAGTATTGTATAACAGATTCTTACTTTGAAAATATAATTAATCTTTAATATAACAAATCAAACTTGATTTAATAATAACGAGAATTGCTTGAAGTAATTTACAAACTTGAATAGTGATAACAAGCAGGGTTAGGAAACTTATCTCGTGCGTAGATTGCACGTTAATTTATACAGGTTCCTTGATTTAATCCTACATACCATTTCCATTCACAACTCCAGTTAATTAATACGTAACTAGTCATCATAAGCTCATTATCCTTGTCTAACTTTGATTATGACCATACTTAGTCAAATTACTACATTCATTGTCACATAATTTACATCTCACGAGCTAACTATGCATTCAATCGTTCAATTCACACGTAATTGTGTTATGGACATGTTAAGAATCTATTTTAACATCTCATTATATGTTTAACCTAATTTTATATTCATTAGGTTGAGTTACTATTACATTTCTATACTTGAACACTTAAAAATTTGCATTTCTGGACATTCTGCTAAGTGGCGCTGCGGCGCCACAGTTATACTTGGTCTTCGCGCTACGGCGCCGTGGCGCTGCGGCCGGTTACTTGGCGCTGCGGCGTGGGACTTCAGTTCTGGAGTTGGCGCCGCGGCGCGAAACTCCAGATTTTGATTCTCAATTCGCGAAGAACACAGAGTTCAGCGAAATTATCATTATATGGTCACTAAATTCACCAAGTTAAACATACCCACATTCTAGAATTCGTACATAATCATTAATTAACCCTTCTAGCATGATTTTAACATGTTAAAACACATAACTAACAAAAATTAACACAAATAATTTACAGTTCTTGATGTTCTTGAAGGTTTTGAAAACAAAACGTGTAAATCAGTACTACGGATTCGTTATAACACCGAATCCGTTCATTTAAAGTTTGGTCTCTTCGTATCAACATACATAATAACATACAACTGTAAATTTATGATATAACCCATGATAGACGTATCAATTTTGGTACATAAGGCCATATGGCCATATTTTATACTCTGTAAATAACATACGTTATAAAATTATGAACTGATGATATGGTTTATAATATATATATATATATATATATATATATATATATATATATATATATATATAATTAAATACGATATGATACATGTTAACATATACACAAACTCATAATCAAAGAAATTTCCAATTGCAGGGATTTTAACAGAAAACTTGAAAGCCATATTCATGAAATCTTAATGACGTAAAAAAAAGAAATTGGATTGAAGAGATTACCCAAAGTGTGAATGAGTAGAATTGAAACCTATCACAATTAATCCTTTAGATCACACAACTCACACTCTCCTTCAACAATTTCTCAATCTCTAGAAATAACAGGAGGAAGAAGACATATATAAAAAGAATAAGAACTGACGCATTGAGATCAGTTACCCATCATGCGTCAACTGCCCTCAACCTCCACTAATGCCATGTTTGGCTAGCCTTAAAAGGCTTATATCACATTAATTTAATAAAACCTTTATAATATAGTTTGAAAAATGTCACACTCTTTATAAAATAAATCAACTATCTAGTTTAATTTATTCTAAATGAACTAAAATAATTTCTCATTAAATTCACATAGTCGCATAATTAAATTCTCATTTATTAATAATGTCAATTATTAAATCTCTAATTAATTATTAAATTAATTAAATAACATTAGGCTTATTAAATATTTCTTTTAATTCAATAAGCTCACATCATTACATACTTGATTAATAATAATTCTCCACATTAATTTAATAAATATGACATATATAATTAAATTAATTTACCACAATTGCATCAATTAATTATTTAATCTAATAATTAAATCATCGAGAATATTTATTTAATTTAATAAATATTAAAATTAAATTACAAAAATCTCGTTCGTCACATCTTTCCCCCCTTAAAAGGATTCTGTCCCCAGAATCACGAATTAATTAATTCAACCCGTTACATTATCCCCTCCTTACAAAGATTCTGTCCTAAGAATCGCTTACACATAATTTAAGTAAATAAATGAGAGTAATTCTTCATCATATTCTCTTCGAGTTTCCACGTAGCTTCTTCAGCATTGTGGTTCCTCCAAATTACCTTAACAGAAGGTATTATTTTATTTCTTAGAACTTGCTCTTTTCGGTCGACAATCTGAATAGGAATTTATTCGTAAGATAAGTCTTTTTCAAAATGTAGGGGTTTGTATTCAATTACTTGCTTGTAATCGGGTTTGTAGGGTTGTAAAACAAAAACATGAAAGATGTTGTGGACATTCTCAAGTGCTGGAGGTAAGGCTACCTCATACGCAACCTCTCCGATTCTTCTCAGAACTTCAAAGGGTCCAATGAATCTTGGGCTTAATTTCCCTTTCTTTTCGAACCTGATCTTTCCCTTCCAGGGAGAGACCTTTAAGAACACATAACTACCCAGTTCAAACTCAACATTCTTACGGTGTGGATCGGCGTATTTCTTCTGCCTATCTTGAGCTACTACCAATCGTGTTCGGATTACTTTGACTATTTCTGATGTTTGTTGTACCAATTCTGGCCCTAGCAACTGTCTTTCGCCAACTTCATCCCAGTAAAGCGGAGTTCTACACTTTCTGCCGTATAACGCTTCATATGGCCGCATGCCAATACTAGCGTGGTAACTGTTGTTGTAGCCGAACTCTACAAGCGGTAGGTGATCGTCCCAATTTCCTTTAAAGTCCATCACACAGGCTCTTAACATATCTTCTAATGTCTGAATCGTTCTTTCACTCTGTCCATCTATTTGAGGGTGGCATGCTGTACTCATCCTCAGCTGCGTACCCATGCATTCCTGTAGACGTTTCTAGAAGTTCGATGTAAAGCACGGATCCCTATCGGAAATAATTGACATCGGCACTCCGTGCCTCGAAACAATCTCTTTTGCATATAACTTTGCCAACTGATCTAAGTTAAATCTGATTTTGATCGAAAGGAAGTGTGTGAATTTCGTCAGTCGGTCAACGATAACCCATACTACGTCGTAGCCTTTCTGAGTCGTTAGAAGGCCAACCACGAAGTCCATTGTAATATGTTCCCATTTCCATTCTGGGATCTCTAGCGGTTGTAGCAACCCACTCGGTCTCTAATGTTCTACTTCCACTTTCTGACAGGTCAGACACTTGGCAACACACTCTGTAATATCTCGTTTCAGATTAGACCACCAGAAATGTCGTCGAAGATCTTGGTACATCTTGGTACTACCAGGGTGAATCAAATATCGTGAGCTATGAGCCTCGCTCTAAATGTCTTCCTTAATGTCTGCTACTGGCGGTACCCAAATTCTGTTCTCGAATCTTAGTATTCCTTCCTTATCCATCTTAAATCTTGGTTCGGTTCCTTCAGATATCTTCCTTATCACCTTTTTGCATTCATCGTCCTGAAGTTGAGCCTCCTTAACTTTATCCAGTAGGGTTGTACCAGATTTCATCTGAAATAGCTTCTCATCAATTTCCATAGAATACTTCACTTAAGGCGTTGACTACCACGTTAATTCCTTCTGAGCAGTCAACGTCATCAACTTTTCCCGACCCTTTCTACTTAAGGCGTTGACTACCACGTTTGCCTTACCCGGATGGTATAGAATCTCACAATCGCAGTCCTTAATTAATTCCAACCACCTTCTTTGGCGCATATTCAATTCTTTCTGTGTAAAAATATATTTTAGACTCTTGTGGTCTGTATATATTTCACACTTCTCCCCATAGAGATAGTGCCTCCAGATTTTCAAAGCGAAAACCACTGCAACTAACTCCAAGTCGTGGGTTGGATACCCCTTCTCATAATCTTTCAATTGTCGTGATGCATACGTAATGACTCTACAATTCTGCATAAGCACACAGCCAAGTCCCTTGTGCAACGCATCACTATAAACCACAAAATTTCATGTATCGTCCGGAAGAGACAACATAGGTGCTGTACTCAACCTCTTCTTTAATTCTTGAAAGCTTTCCTCACACTTCTCCGTCCAAAAAAATTTCACAGCTTTTCGAGTCAAATTCGTTAACGGAGTTGCGATCTTGGAAAAGTCTTGAATGAATCTTCTGTAATATCCTGCCAATCCAAGAAAACTTTATACTTTCGACGGTGTCCTCGGCTGATCCCAGTTAATCACGACTTCAACTTTGGATGGATCTATCGAAATTCCGTCTTTATCGATCACGTGCCCAAGAAATTGTACCCGCTCGATCCAGAATTTGTATTTCGAAAATTTGGCATACAACTTCTCCTTTTTCAACACTTCCAACGTTAATCTCAAATTCTCTTCATGTTCTTCCTTGGTTTTCGAATATACCAAAATATCATCTATAAATACCACTACGAACTTGTCCAAAAACAGCTTGAACACACCATTCATTAGTCCCATAAATGCTGCAGGAGCATTCGTTAGACCAAACGACATTACTAAAAATTCGTAGTGACCATATCGTATTCTGAACGCTGTCTTCGGTACATCCTCTGGTCTCACCTTTAGTTGATGATAACCACTCCTCAAATCTATCTTGGAAAAATATTTTGCTCCCTTCAATTGATCGAACAGATCATCGATCCTCGGTAATGGATATCTATTCTTTATCGTGACTTTATTCAGTTCTCTGTAATCAATGTAGAGCCACATCGTTTCGTCCTTCTTCTTTACAAATAACATCGGTGCTCCCAACGGAGATACGCTTGGTTGAATGTACTTCTTATCCAAAAATTCTTGTTGTTGTACCATCAATTCTTTCATTTTTACCGGTGCTATTTGGTACAGTGCCTTCGATATTGGAGTCGTTCCTAGAGCCAAATCGATCACAAATTCGACCTCTCTATCTGGCGGAACTCCTGGCAAATCATCTGGAAATATGTCGGCGAAGTCTCTCACTACTGGTATCTCCTTTACTTTCGAATTCTCTTTACGACTGTCGACTATGTAAGCTAAATATCCTACACATCCTTGTCGTAACAACTTCCTGGCCTATATCATCGTCAGACAACTCACTTGTCTAGGCGACTTGCTACCATAAAACATAACCTTTGACGGAGTCATAAGGTTAATACGCTTCTTTTGGTAATCAATTACCGCCCTATAATTAAATAACCAGTCCATTCCCAAGATAACGTCAAATTTCCCAAGTCGAATAGGGATAAGATCTATGTTCATGATATTACCCTTAATATCAACTCTAATGTTCTTATGCACGTACTTAACAGGGATTATTTCTCTATTCGCGATTTCTATGTTCATGGGGTATTCTAACTCATCCTTAGGCAATTCTAAATTCTTAACAAAGTCATCGGATATAAATGAACAAGTAGCACCCGAATCAAATAATACGTAAGCATTAACTCTGTTGATCGGAATGATACCTGACACGACATCACGCTACTGCACTGCATCCTGCACCGTCATATTGAAAGTCCTGGCGGTCAGTCAATTGGTTACGGTTGGTCCTGTGATGGTCAGAGCGCTTCCACTGCTATTTTCCCGGTTTCCTCCTGATCTTGCCCCTCTAGATCCTTTCTTAGGACAGTCTCTTGCTAAATGATCCTTTGAACCACAAGTGAAGCAGACACATTTCTTTGGGTTAGGACAGTTAGGTGCTATGTTGTAAGACCCCGAATTTTATGAAATAAAAGTATTCAATTTTTCTTATAATTACTATTCAGTAAATGGTTAAATTGATAAATGTTAAAGTTAAAGGTGATATATGAATTTTATTTTTCAAAATACACAAGTGGTTATAAAATATTCATTGTTTTCGGGGAATATTCGTTTGGTCGTGGAATATTCTTTCTGTCGGGGAATATTCGTATGACGGCGCAGCCATTTATGGGCCCCATAACAGAATAACTGTCGGGTGAAGAAAATGACAAATTTGAGTTTTTACAAATAACGGCATAGTTGTTACCGTTAACACTGTTGGAATACCCGGTGGTTAAAATACAGTAATACGCGTTATTGCATAGTAGCACACGGTATTGCACAATATTTTTGAATTATTGATCCTTACGTAAGAAGACACTACTCAATAATTGTTACAGTAATTACTGTTCAATATTTTATTTTATTGATTCAATAATTGCTGCGTTGATATTTTATATTATTGTTGCTCAATAATTGTCACTGCACATCATCTCCATTATCAGATCAATAATTCATATTATTTAGAATAATATTATTAGATAGCATTATTGACAATGTCTAGAAAGTTCTGTCTAAGGAGAGGTTTGGTCATCTAATTACGCGCCAGTAAGGAGAAATACTTATCGGAAAGCCCCCTTTTTTCTGGGAACGGCCTGGTTGTCATAAATGTGATTCTGTAATATTATTTGTGAATAATTAATTATTGTTCTATATGATAAGGAAATATTTATTTGATGTGGATATAAATGAGGGATATATTTTTGTGGTTAAAAATGAAGGAGATAATGTTGAGGTGTTTTATCTGTATTTTTGTCGGAACGGAGGTATTAAAAATCAAATTAGGGTTTTTAAGATATTTTGCGAGGGTTATAATTTTTAATCCGACCGTTGGATCGTGGTAATATTTGGATATGTTATACATATATAAGTTGAGTATATGTCCACAAATTTTGAACCGTTAAAAATGAACGTATGATTTGTTATGAATTTTACGAGATGACTGGTTCAGAAATTGTTGAATTTTCGGAGTTAATCATTTTGGTGAAAA
Organism: Panax notoginseng; assembly: GCA_016801055.1. NCBI lineage: Eukaryota > Viridiplantae > Streptophyta > Magnoliopsida > Apiales > Araliaceae > Panax > Panax notoginseng. Next base: position 67,906,141 of record CM029022.1, read on the forward strand.
ATTCTAGAATTTGTGGGCCCCACTCTTGGTTGCTGAAGAAATGTGCTGAGATTTTTATTCAAATATGGTGGGTGGGAATAGTAGCAGGTAAAGCCATCAGGTTACAGGTTAAGTCTGCTTTGGCGTGCTAACATTTTCCTATAAATAGAGGGCTAAGTTAGAATTGAAAATCACCCCAGAAACATAAGCTTTCTCTCTTTTTCTCTCTATATTATGAAGCATATTTTGTAAGTATTTAGATACTTTGAGAGTTGCTATTCAGTGCAAGTTTCATGCGGCTTTCCATTCCAGTCAGAAATACTGCACTTTTGAGTTAAGGGATAGTAAGGGATTTTAAGGATTATTATATTTTTCAGTTCGTACTTCTTCTGACCTTCAGAAAATTCTGGAAAAATTTGAAATGATATTTTGATGAGTTTTATTGATTGTGTCCAAAAATTATGATTTTTGGATGTATAGATTAAGAGTTATGAATTTTACGGGAAAATACTATTTTAAAAGTAACCGCTTATAACTTCTTGTGGTTAACTCCAAAATTGATGAAATTTTTATTGGAAGTATATCTATATAATATCATTGTACTCTGTGAATTTCAGAATTTTTGGATAAAATTACAATTTATGATAAATGTCTAAATATTCGGCTGTTTTGGCCATATAAAAAATAATAAATGAGTTTTAAAAATTTTGAGAAAAATATATGTTCAATATGGGACTATATTATGCTAAATCTCAGAAAAGAAATATTTTTGGAACTGATTTGGTATTTTTCATGAAAATAGACTAGTTATGAGTAAATGAATTAAATATGTTATGTGAATTAAGAAAATTAGAAAATAGGATTTTATGGCTTGAGAATCCTATATGAGGTATATGCAAATTTTTTATGAGGGTTTTGGTTATTGGTAATGAAAGCTTATGAGTTTGACATTTTAGGATGATTAAATGCATTATTTAGTAAAGTGTAAACAATTAAAATAAATTGTTTATAAGCTTAAGAAATATTATTCTTTCAATATTATTATACCGAAATATTGGTATGTATTTTATTGTAAAATTTCTACCTTTTTGTGTTGAGTTACTATTCACAATTTACTATTCATGAGTTACTATTCACGAGTTACTATTCATGAGTTACTATTCACGAGTTACTATTCACGATAAAATTGGTTTCCTTTTTCTAACCAAATTATAGTTGATTTATGAATATTACTCTTGAGATTAAATCTATATGTTGATCATATTGTTTTTATTATCATATATAACATTTTTATAACCCTGATGTTGAAATTCTCTTTCACTTGAGTGTAAAGATGGGTAGATTATTGGTATGATCATAACTTTGGGTTCTCTTTGGCCAGTAGTGCAAAGTTGAATTATTGACTAGTATGATCATGACCATTGAATTTATAATTGAATATCTTCAGCTTAAGTACAAAGGTGAAATGATCAACATGGTTATAATTATTGTTTATATAAATGATTATATATTTCTTTGAGATATTAATATATTTGGTCTGTAGTGCAAATATGAACTGTTGATGAATATATTTGGCCGTAGTGCAAATATGAACTGTTGAGGAATATCTTTGGCCTGTAGTGCAAAGATGAAATATTGATGAATATCTTTGGCCTGTAGTGCAAAGATGAATTGTTGATGAATATCTTTGGCCCGTAGTGCAAAGATGATATGTTGTTGAATATCTTTGGCCAGTAGTGCAAAGAAGAATAGATGTTGAGATAAACATGACCAACTGGTGATACAAATGAATATCTTTGGCCGTAGTGCAAAGATAAAGTTATTAGTATGATTATGAACAGGAAATGTGATTTGGTGTAACCATGATCTTTGATGTTTCAGGTGATGAAAATTATCTTTGTCTTGGATGAGAAGAGGAATTTAGAACTACAGTTATGATTATGAGTTATTCATATGATTGTGGACCAGAATTGTTGATTGATGTTACAGGGATAAAACATTGTTGATGGATTTTTAACATGGAGAAGATAATAGACTCTATAGTCTATTTGACTCTTCTAATGGATTGCTCGTTCCGCTGCAACTATGGTTGAAATTTTTATCGTTTACCATATGTTCTAAATCTCTGATTTATTATTGATGAAGGCTATTGATAATTTAATTATCTTTAGTCATGATATTCTTTACTGAGCTAGTTGTGCTCACCCTTTTGCTTCACAATTCCTTTCAGGTAATTGTTTAATTATCTTTTGTATCCAAACTCACAACATATGTGTTGTTGTATTTTGCACGACAATTGTTGTAATAAAGTTGTAGTTGTTTTCTGTACCATGTATTTGGCGACTAAGAATAGGTTGGATGGAATGGACCTATTTTGGGGTTGTAACATATGTGGCCTTCCTGATCACAATTGTAGCACACACGTTTACCCTTTATACACACTCCCAAATGACCTTTCCCGCAGGTTGGGCACGCTTCAATCCTTTTCTTCTGACCTCCTTGCTGGTTTTCGGTTGATGTGTTGTCAGACCACCTTCTCTTCTGATTATTATTACCTCCTCCCGTACTACTTCCACTAGCCTTGTTATTTCCTTCACTTTCATTCTTCTTCTTCTTCTGATCCTGATTATATTTTGTTACCGCATCGCTTCCACCTTCAGCGAGTATGGCTTTCTCTAGTACCCCGGTAAATGTCTTCAACTGAAACATCGACACCTTACTATACAACCACAGCTTCAGTCCTTGTTTGAACCTTCTTGCTTTTCTCTCGTCCGTGTGCACTTGATATGTGGCGAACCTTGTCATTTCGTTGAATCTAGCCGCATAATCTGGTACGGACATATTCCCTTGCTTTAATTCCAGAAACTGAATCTCCAATTGGTTCTGCGAGGTAGTCAGGAAATACATCTCGTAAAACATCTCCTTGAACCTCTCCCATGTAATCATACCTTCTCCTCCACGGACCTTGTTTGCTTGCCACCAAAAACTAGCTTCAGATTTCAACATAAACATTGCAAAAGCGGTCTTCTGGTCCTCTCTGACTCTTGCAACCTCAAAAACCTTCTCCATCTCCATAACCCAAGTCTGAACTTCGATCGGGTTCATGGAGACTTTAAATTCTGGCGGTCCCACCGCCTTGAAATCTTTGAATGAAGTATTCCGTGGAGCTTGAGGTTGATTATTCATTGCTCCAGCTAGTAAGTTTACTAATTGTTGGACGGGATTAGCAATGGCGTTATTGTTGTTATTCGTTGACTCTTCCTGAGCTGGTTGACGGTTTTGTCTTCTTCTAGGCGGCATATTTCTGTTAAGAATATACGCTTATTAGATCTTTATTAAATTTTCTAAATAGTTAAGGCTTAACTCAACAATTTAATATAATCACGTAACACATTATCTCAAACAACTTGATATATTTATTCAAATCAAAAGTTTTAACATCAAACGATAGCATCACTGCTATTTACATCAACTATCCCGAGATAAAGAATCTACAGGATTTAAAACATTAAAATATTCATTCGTTCATAAACACGTCTGAATTTACATCTAAAAACCAGATAAGTTTTTCACATAATTAAACAAATACTATCACTGCCTGTTAAGGCGCCGAATAGCCTTGCTACGTTCCTCTTCCATGATGCGAGACATCATTCTGCGATCCAACATGTACGATGGTAGACCTTCAAACTGGATTGGGTACCTCAAAACTCGATCCTGGGCTTCATCCATTGTATTATTAAGTGTAGAGTATGTCTCCCCAAGCTTAGCCTTTTTTACACGACAATCCCTTTCTGCAAGATCAGCACGACGTGATTCTCTTACCCAGCCCTCCTCTGCTATGATCAGCCTCTCTGAGCTTTCCTTCAGTTCCTTCTTTAACTTCTCTATTTCTTTGGACTTCTCCTCATTTTGACCCTTCTCGTGAACCAAATCCCACTCCACGTTTCCCACACGTGTGTGAAGAGTCACAATCTCCTTATCCTTCTGCTCGATGGTAATCTGCTGGATAATCGTCCGCTCAGTCAAATCCTAGACAGTGTCACTTAACTCTACGTTACGGTCATATAGCTCATCGTACATCTCAGCATCAATGGAGTTCAGTGGGAACTTCTCTTCTTCCTCTTCCTCCTCAGGATCCTCCTCAGGATCAGTCTCAGGCTCATGCTCCTGACCAACAACAGTCATCAATAGAGATGGCTCCCTCTGAATCAACTGCTCCTTGACAACATGAATGTCTCGGGACTCCTCCTCAGTAGGTACTCGGGGTTCCTCCTCCCAAGCTCGACTAGCTCCTTCAACATCCGACATCCTGACAACACAATTTCAAGTTTTAGTTACTAAGTCGTACTAGTGAGCACATAATTTAACACATAAGAGTTTTTCCTTCACTATGTTCTTCCTATAAGGCTATCACCTAAGGTTGATCCCCCACCTAAGGTTCATAACCTACAGCTTTGATACCAACCTGTGACACCCCCAAATCCGAATACTTCCATTCCCACATGATTTGGTGTTCACTATAGAAACATCATATATTTATCTACCCATAATAAATGCAAACCATGCAATAGATAGAAATAAATCCTCCCCATATGGGGTTACAACATCTGAATAATAAATACAATCTCAGGTCATACTAACCTTAAACATCTGTGTGGAAACATAAAAAAATAATAAGTCTTCAACAACATTAACATAAGTCTTAACACATAAATTCAACATCACATAAACAACAAGTCTTCATCACTTGTTAATCTTGCCCTTGCCTTCGCTAGTAGAAGGTTCGTCTGTTCTTTCATTCTTAACTGCAATGTTATTATTCGCAAGAGTGAGCATAATTTCCCACAAGTATAATAACGAAAGTAACAATATAATAACATGTGAGTGAATCAAAGACTTCTGAAATAAAGCTCAACTTTTGAATCAAGAATAAATAACAAGAATCAAAAGAAATCTGAGGGTCATAAGACCTTGAACTATGTCCTAGGTTATCAAGGGTTTTTCTTGAAACCTTTAACAGTCATAAGACTATGGACTCTTCTTCTCGTACTTAGGGGGATCAGCCCTTAGTACCATACTATGCACAATATTTTAACGCTAACGCATAAGTAATCCCCTATACAGGGTTGTTCATCTCAGTTTGACATTAGAGTCCGTACCAAAGGAAGTTTGGTTTGGATAATTCATTAGGGGTTCTGAATTTAGAACGCTCATCAACTATGGACTAATCGAATCAATAAGGGTTCGCTAGTCTAACAAGGTTCAACAATAAATGGTATTTAAATTGAATAACAATCTCAAGAGGTATACAATAGAACAAGTGTTGTATAACAGATTCTTACTTTGAAAATATAATTAATCTTTAATATAACAAATCAAACTTGATTTAATAATAACGAGAATTGCTTGAAGTAATTTACAAACTTGAATAGTGATAACAAGCAGGGTTAGGAAACTTGTCTCGTGCGTAGATTATACGTTAATTTATACAGGTTCCTTGATTTAATCCTACATACCATTTCCATTCACAACTCCAATTAATTAATATGTAACTAGTCATCATAAGCTCATTATCCTTGTCTAACTTTGATTATGACCATACTTAGTCAAATTACTACATTCATTGTCACATAATTTACATCTCACGAACATTAAGCTAACTATGCATTCAATCATTTAATTCACACGTAATTGTGTTATGGACGTGTTAAGAATCTACTTTAACATCTCATTATATGTTTACCCTAATTTTATATTTATTAGGTTGAGTTACTATTACATTTCTATACTTGAACACTTAAAAATTTGCATTTCTGGACATTCTGATAAGTGGCGCTGCGGCGCCATAGTTATACATGGTCTTCGCGCTGCGCTGCTGCCGGTTACTTGGCGCTGCGGCGCGGGACTTCAGTTCTGGAGTTGGCACCGCGACGCGAAACTCCAGATTTTGATTCTCAGTTCGTGAAGAACAAAGAGTTCAGCGAAATTATCATTATATGGTCTCTAAATTCACCAAATTAAACATACCCATATTCTAGAATTCGTACTTAATCATTAATTAACCCTTCTACCATGATTTTAACATGTTAAAACACATAATTAACAAAAATCAACACAAATAATTTACTGTTCCTGATGTCCTTGAAGGTTTTGAAAACAAAACATGTTAATCAGTACTACGGATTCGTTATAACACCGAATCCGTTTATTTAAAGTTTGGTCTCTTAGTATCAACATGCATAATAACATACAAGTGTAAATTTATGATATAACCCATGATAGACGTATCAAATTTGGTACATAAGGCCATATGGCCATATTTTATACTCTATAAATAGCATACGTTATAAAATTATGAACTGATGATATGGTTTATATATATATATATATATATATATATATATATATATATATATATATATATATATATATATATATAATTAAATACGATATGATACATGTTAACATATACACAAACTCATAATCAAAGAAATTTCCAATTGCAGAGATTTTAACAGAAAAATTGAAAGCCATATTCATGAAATCTTAATGACGTAAAAAAAAGAAATTGGATTGAAGAGATTACCCAAAGTGTGAATGAGTAGAATTGAAACCTTTCACAATTAATCCTTTAGATCACACAACTCACACTCTCCTTCAATAATTTCTCAATCTCTCTCTATGATGCTTTGCTAGACTTAGAAATAACAGGAGGAAGAAGACGTATACAAAAAGAATAAGAACTGACGCGTTGAGGTCAGTTACCCATCATGGGTCAACTGCCCTCAACCTCCACTAATGCCATGTTTGGCTAGCCTTAAAAGGCTTATATCAAATTAATTTAATAAAACCTTTATAATATAGTTTGAAAAATGTCACACTCTTTATAAAATAAATCAACTATCTAGTTTAATTTATTTTAAATGAACTAAAATAATTTCTCATTAAATTCACATAGTCGCTTAATTAAATTCTCATTTATTAATAATGTCAATTATTAAATCTCTAATTAATTATTAAATTAATTAAATAACATTAAACTTATTAAATATTTCTTTTAATTCAATAAGCTCACATCATTAAATACTTGAATAATAATAATTCTCCACATTAATTTAATAAATATGACTCATATAATTAAATTAATTTACCACAATTGCATCAATTAATTATTTAATCTAATAATTAAATCATCGAGAATATTTATTTAATTCAATAAATATTAAAATTAAACTACAAAAATCTCATTCGTCACATACAGGAGGATTGTAGATTTACACCTAAATATATTGGCATGTGATTGTGGGTTTCGACTGCATAAGTTCTGTATAGAATAGACATATCTCTGTGAACCACGTTCGACCTAATTGAGAACTTATGCTTAAATCCATGTTATGATTAATTCTCATAGACATGCGTAGGATTGTATCTGGCTTGGATGTTCTTTTATGTTCTATTCCCTTTTGGGTGGATCTGGAGAGGTTGTGTTTGTGCATACCTCGACAGAGGTGCATAAGCACCTGTGTGTTTTCGGTCGACAAATTGTCATGACCATTAAGACCAAAGAGAGAATGGTAGCTAGTTTGATGAAACATAACATGCCAGGTGTTCGATAGAATGCCTGTGTGGGGTGCAGTTGTGACCTTTGCTTGTAATTCCTTAGATTACCACACGGTATCCATTTACTTGCTTTGTTAATTAGTTTTAACTAGATTAATCACACTTCCATTTACTACTGTTCGAATAAAACTTTAGCGATACATAGTCGGTACTTGGTAAATATTAGTCATAGTTCCTCGTGGGTACAACATTCTACTTATCACTATATTACTTGTTAGACCGCGTATACTTGCGCGTGTTTAGTGATCGATTTTCCGACCAACAGAGTACTTCTGACTGGTAGGGACGGGGATATTCTTGAAGAAAACTTGTACTATTTTCTACACTCAAAGCTTCCTTAAACACTAAAGAAATACACTCAATATTATAGAAGAAGAATTCTCTGATTCTGGTGTGATTTTCAATTCTAAACTAAGCATCCTATTTATAGGAGAATGGAATGGTACTATTTTAGAAAAATCACGGATGCATAGTAACCATATTCACGGGCGCAATTCTTCGGCTGAAACTTTCTGAAAATTTAATTTTTACTATTCATTACTGTGCAATAAAATATTCTAATAAAACAAAAATATTAAATAAAATATAATATAATCTATTTATAATCTAATAAAACAAAACTATATATATATATATATATATATATATATATATATATATATATATACACACACACACTCCATTCCACCATTCCATCCGTGATTCCTCCCCCCACCTAAACATTATTGTATATATAAAACAAAATTGAGATAACTTCTACCGATAATTTTAAAAAATGGGTAAGTGGGGGTTCAAAAAATAAGTCAAATTTGCAACAAATACTTCATAAAAATTCTCTCGATATTTTTAACAACATTTATTCATCAATTATATAACTTGCAATATTAACAACCAGATCATTCCCAGGAAAGAAGGGGTTTTCCAATAAGGTATTCTCCCTATTGGCGCGCAATTAGGTGACTAAACCCCTTTCCTCGACAGAACTTTCTTGATATTGTTAATAATACAAATAATAATATAAATAACTTGTCATCTCAATTATTAATTTAATAATATAAAATATTGTGCAGATGATACTGTGACAATAATAGAATAAATAATGTGAGATACTATGCAGCAATTATTACAACAATAATTGAGTATAATTGAGTGACTTCTCACGTAAGCATCAATAATCAATAATGTGTGCTACAATGCAACCACGCGTATTATTGTACTTTTATCACCGCGTGTTTCAACAGTTAACATTAAAACTTTCGCCGTTATTTTTATAAAAAGATATTTCTGTCGTTTTTTAACTCCGACAATAATTCCATCGCGGGGTCCACCAATGATTGTGCCGTCGTACGAATATTCCCTGTTAAAATGAATATTCCCCAACCAATCGAATATTTTATAACAACTTGCTTACTTTGTAAAATTTATAAATATAACCCACAACTATTAAAATTATATCAAATTCACACCATAATATTCAAAAATATATTTCGATAAAAATTAATCTTTATTCATGAAAGTTGGGGTCTTACATACATAATCTATTCTGAGTCGCCAAATACATGGTACAGAATTAAAAAACAAACTTCATCTATACAATACGACAAAAACGTAGCTGAGAGTTTTTACACGAATATTGTCTTCTAGACAATATCCAAACTCAAATAGAGTCCTCATTACAATTAATATTACACAAATTTATAAAATAGTGAGGACTACTACATCCACCATCTCGGACCGTCACTCCATTTTCTGACTAGTTCCGACTACATTCTCATTTCCCTAAGAGAACAATGAAAGCAAAAGGGTGAGCTCAACTAGTTCAGTAAAAATATTATGACTAAGATAATGCAGAATAAATTATCGTTAGCATTCAATAGTTTTAAACCGATAGCATACAATAAACAACAAGTTTAACTGCAGTGGAACGAGCAATCCATTAGAAGAGTCAAGTAGAACATGATATCTACTATCTTCTATGATTTAAAAAGTTTATCATAAATTTTATTGCTGAGACTCAGCTCAATAAATAATTCACATCACTGAATTATCCATGCACTACGGGCCAATGATATTCATTAGTATCACATCCACGAATTATCCATACATTACGGATCAAGGATAATCATGTTATCACCAATGGTCATGGTCATGCTAACAACTGTCTATCAATGCACTACGGGTCAATGAGGACTTTTACCACATCATTTGTAACATTACGGGTCGTGATTATGCCAAATAATCCATGGCCATAAACATACCAATCAATAGTCCATCTATGCACTAGGGCCAAAGATGACTTTCATCACAATATAAGCATGAAAATGATGGCAATGATATAAGAATTCAATTAAATAAAAGCAAAACTTAAATTTTAAAGATTTATAATTTAATCTATCCAGAATTCAATAATGTCCAAATTGTCAAACATAATACTGCTTTGTAGAGTAAAATTCAAGAATAATATTGTATCAAAAATGATTTGGTCAGAAAAGAAATCAATTTTTATAGTGAATAGTATCCCGGGTGAATAGTACCCGAGTGAATAGTACCCCGTGAATAGTACTTCGGCATAAAAAATTAAACTTTAACAAGAATGTTCAAAAAAATATTAACAACAAATACTTCATAAAAATTCCCTCAATATTTTTAACAACATTTATTCATCATTAATATTATAACTCGCAATATTAACAACAAGATCATTCCCAGGAAAGATGGGGCTTTTCGATAAGGATTTCTCCTTATTGGCGTGCAATTAGGTGACCAAACTCTTTTCCTCGACAGAACTTTCTAGACATCGTCAATAATGCAAATAATAATATGAATAACTTTGTCATCTCAATTATTGATTTAATAATATAAAATATTGTGACAATAGTTGAATCAACAACGTGAGATTCTATGCAGCAATTATTGTAGCAATAATTGAGTATAACTGAGTGACTTCTCACGTAAGCATCAATAATCAATTCTGTGTGCTACTATGCAACCACGCGTATTACTACACTTTTATCACCGGGTATTTCAACAGTTAACGGTAAAACTTTCATCGTTATTTTTATAAAAAAGATATTTCTGTCGTTTTCTAACTCTGACAATAATTCCGTTGTGAGGTCCACCGATGATTGTGTCGTCGTACGAATATTTCCTGTTAAAACGAATATTCCCCGACTAATCAAATATTTTATAACAACTTGCTTCCTTTGCAAAATTTATAAATATTACCCACAACTATAACATTATATCAAATCTACACCATAATATTCAAAAATATATTTTTTTTAAAAATTCATCTTTATTCATAAAAGTTGGTGTCTTATAACCTCCCCTTCTTATAAAATTTTATCCTCAAAATTTGTGTGCGTACCTAGTATGACGAAGAGGTGAGGATACCTTGATTTCATTTTAGATTATAACTCCTAGGTCATTTCCTCAACATCTTGGTTTCTCCACAAAATTTGACTTGAGATGTGACGCCCCCAAAATTAGGTATACATCACCCATCTTGGGTCGTCAGATACATAGTACAAAATACAAATACAACTTACTAATACAACTGTCGTGTACAATACGACAAAACATAAACTGTGAGTTTGAATACAAATATTATCTTCTAGAGAGTATTCATACTCAAAAGGAGTCCTCATTACATTTATTAACACACCATTACATAGAATAGTGAGGACTACTAACTAATACTATCATTCGGACCATCACTCCGTTCCCCGACTTGCCCCAGCTACGTTCTCATTTCCTGAAGAGAACAGTGAAAGAAAAGGTGAGCTCAACTAGCCCAGTAAGAAATATCATGACTAAGATAATGCAGAATAAATTATCATTAGCCTTCAACAATGTTAAACTGATAAAATATAATAGACATCAAGTTTAACTGCAGCGGAACAAGCAATCCATTAAAAGAGTCAAGTAAAAAATAAACTCTACTATCTTTTATGATTTAAAAGATTTTCCAACACTGTGATCGCTGAGACTCAGCTTAATAAAATAATTCACATCATCGAATCACCCCTGCACTACGGCCAAGGATATTCGTATATTCATTAATGGTCATGATCATGCCAACAACTGTCCATCAATGCACTACAGGCCAATGAGGACTTTTACCACATCATTTGTAACATTACGGTCATGATTATACCGAATAATCCCTGGTCATAATCATACCAAGTCCATCTATGCACTACAGGCCACAGATGACTTTTAACATTTTATAAACATGAGGATGATGACAATGATATAAGAATTCAATAAAACAAGTTCAAGAATTAATTTATCCAAGAATTAACAACGTCCAAATTGTCAACATGATACTGCTTTGTGGAGTAAAATTCAAGAATACTTAGAAGAATATTTTCATGAAAAGATACTGGATGAAACGCAATTATCAAGGATATTCCACAAATTTCATGGAGTATAGAAGTCAAAACTTAACCAACTGAGTACAATAAAGAATGGAATAACAAAAGAAATCACCATGCATGCGATAGACCGCACAAACAGGTTATTCCAACAGAATAATAAATAATGGAACCAGGTCCGGCGTAAACGCACAGACAGGATATTCCGACAGAATAATAAATAATAGAACCAGGTCCGGTGTAAAACACACAGACATGATATTCCGACAGAATAATAAATAATGGAACCAGGTCCGGTGTAAAACACACAGACAGGATGTTCCAACAGAATAATAATAAAAACGGAACCAGGTCCGGTGTAAAACACACAGACAGGATGTTCCAACAGAATAATAATAAAAACGAAACCAGGTCCGGTGTAAAACACACAGACAGGATGTTCCAACAGAATAATAATAAAAACGGAACCAGGTCCGGTGTAAAACACACAGACAGGATGTTCCAACAGAATAATAGAAGAATGTCACCAAGTATAGGGTAGATCCGCGTATACAGGTTATTCCAACAGAATAATAAGAAATGGAATAACAACAGTTCTCTTCATGAATAAGAAAGAATAACACCCCTTACCGTTTTAAAGACGAGCTGAAATAAGGAAGTAGTTAAGTAGCAGAATACTCTTCTTTTCTCTCTCTATAGTTTCTCTCTCTAGAGTTCAGTGAATTCGTAAGAAATAATGAAGGAATGAGCTGCTATTTATAGAAAAATAGAATGCATAGTAACTAATCCATGAACGGTCCAGATTGATTACTTTAATCTGACGGTCCATATTTAAAGAAAAATCTTTTAAATAAAATATAATATATTCTATTTATAGAATAACTTTAATAAAGTATTCTGTTTTATATAAAAAGATGTTTCTGTTTTATTACGTTAATAATACGAATAAAACAAAACGTCATTATCGCTAAATAATTCATATTATTAACTGACAATAATTGAATCAAACTGAGTGACTTCTCACATAAGCATTAATAATCAATACCGTGTGCTACTATGCAACCACACGTATTACTGTACTTTTACTACCGAGTAGTTCAACAGTAACAATGGAAAAATTTCCGCCGTTATTTTTAATAAAATATTTTTGTCGTTTTCTCAATTCGACAATAATTCCGTTGTGGGGTCCACCAATGATTGTGTCGTTGTACGAATATTCCCTGTTAAAACGAATATTTTCCGACCAATCGAATATTATATAACAACTTGCGTACTTTGCAAAATTTATAAATATTACCCACAACTATAACATTATATCAAATTAACTCCATAATATTCAAAAATGATATTTATAGAAAATTCATCTTTATTTATAAAAGTTGGGGTCTTACAACCTCCCCTTCTTATGAAATTTCGCCCTCGAAATTAGGGTACGTACCTGGTATGTCGAAGAGGTAAGGATACCTTGATTTCATTTCAGATTCTAACTCCCAAGTCATTTCCTCAACATCGTGGTTTCTCCACAAAACTTTGACTTGAGGTATAACCTTGGAGCGTAGAATATGTTCCTTCTTATCCAAGATTTGAACAGGAACTTCTTCATACGTCAAATCTTCCGCTATTTCGTCCGGTTCTAACTCAATAATGTGGTTCGGGTCTTCCACATATTTGCGTAACATGGATATGTGAAAAACGTTATGAACACGAGACATACTTGGCGGTAAAGCGAGTCTATAAGCCACAGTTCCTACTCGATCGAGGATTAAAAATGGACCGATGAATCGAGGATTGAGCTTTCCTCTCTTTTCAAATCTCGTAACTCCTTTCCATGGAGCAACACGTAAGAACACATGATCTCCTACATCAAATTCCACGTCCTTTCGATGAAGATCAGCATAACTCTTTTGTCGATCTTGTGAGGTTTTTATACGTTGTCGGATCGTTTGAATCTTTTCTGTAGTCATACGTACCAACTTCGGTCCCAACAACGTTGCTTCACCCACCTCATCCCAGCATACTGGAGAACGACATTTTCTTCCATACAATGCTTCGAATGGAGCCATGCCAATACTTGCTTGATAACTGTTGTTGTAGGAAAACTCCACCAATGGTAAGAACTTGTCCCAACTTCCCTTGAAGTCAAAGACACAGAGTCTTAATAGATCTTCAAGAGTTTGAATAGTCCTCTCTGATTGTCCGTCCGTCTGAGGATGATATGCTGAACTAAATCGTAACTCCGTGCCCATAGCTTTTTGTAAACTAACCCAAAATCGTGAAGTGAATCTTGGGTCTCGGTCAGAAACTATGGATACTGGCATACCATGCAGTCTTACAATCTCGTTTATGTACATACGAGCAAGACGTTCAAGTGTATAAGTTTCTCGTATCGGTAAGAAATGAGCAGACTTGGTCAATCTATCAACAATGACCCAAATCGCATCAATACCTTGAGAAACCCTTGGAAGACCGGTAACGAAATCCATGGTAATGTGCTCCCACTTCCATTCTGGAATTTCAAGTGGTTGCAATGGACCTTTTGGTACTTGATGCTCCGCTTTGACTCGTTGACAAGTTAGACACCTTGAGATAAACAACGCTATCTCTCTCTTCATATTGCTCCACCAAAATGTATGACGAAGATCATGATACATTTTGGTACTTCCAGGATGGATTGCAAACGGTGTGTTGTGCGCCTCCATCATGATTTCATACTTTAAATCAGGGTTGTTAGGAACACAAAGTCTGGAGTTGACTCGAAGTATTCCTTCTTCATCGATTCTTGCTTCCGGCATAGCACCTTCTTGCACTTTCTTCCTCATACGCATCAGCTCCAGGTCTGTAGCTTGAGCAGCTTTAACTTTATCGATTAAAGTCGGTTCTACTCGTATATTCGCCATCATCACATGGGTCCCTGGAGTCTTTAACTCTATCTCCATCCTTTGCAAATCACACAAAATGGGTCTTTGTGTTGACAATATCGCACTCGTACTTGCATATGATCTTCTACTCAATGCGTCAGCTACCACGTTCGCTTTTCCAGGATGATATTGAATGGTATGATCATAATCTTTCAACAGTTCAAGCCAACGTCGTTGTCGCATGTTGAGTTCCTTTTGAGTGAAGAAATATTTGAGGCTTTTATGATCCGTAAAGATCTCCACCTTCTCCCCATACAAGTAATGCCTCCAAATTTTAAGTGCAAAGACAACAGCTGCCAACTCTAGATCATGAGTAGGATAATTCCTCTCATATTCCTTGAGTTGTCTTGATGCATAGGCTATGACTTTTCCATGTTGCATGAGAACGCATCCCAACCCTTTGCTCGAAGCATCACTGTAGATGACAAATCCCTCCGAGCCAGATGGTATTGTTAGAACAGGTGCTGAAATGAGTCTCCTCTTGAGTTCTTGAAAACTCTGCTCACATTCTTCGCTCCAACCAAACTTTGTATCTTTCCGAGTCAGCTGAGTTAATGGAGTAGCGATTCGAGAAAATCCTTCCACGAATCTCCGATAATAACCAGCTAAACCGAGAAAGCTACGTACTTCGGTTACTGATTTAGGTTGCTCCCAGCTTTGAATAGCTTCAATCTTTGCCGGGTCAACAGATATTCCACGACTTGATACTACGTGCCCAAGGAATGCTACCTCTTCCAGCCAGAACTCGCATTTCTTCAACTTGGCATAAAGTTTGTATTCACGAAGCTTTTGGAGTACCAGCCTCAAGTGTTGCTCATGATCTTCACGGCTTTTGGAATAAACAAGGATGTCATCGATAAAGACGACCACAAAGTGATCCAAATATTCCTTAAATACCCTGTTCATCATATCCATGAAGGCAGCAGGAGCATTAGTCAATCCAAAAGACATAACTAAGAATTCATAATGCCCATACCGAGTTCTGAAGGCAGTCTTTGGAATATCCTCAGTTCTAACCTTCAGCTGATGATATCCAGAACGAAGATCGATCTTTGAAAAGAATTGTGCTCCTTGCAACTGGTCAAACAGGTCATCAATACGTGGCAATGGGTACCTATTTTTGATGGTGACATGATTCAACTCCCGATAATCAATACAAAGTCGCATACTCTCATCTTTCTTCTTCACGAACAGAACAGGAGCACCCCAAGGAGAAGTACTAGGACGAATAAAACCAATGTCTAACAATTCCTGCAGTTGGGTCTTTAACTCCTGAAGTTCAATAGGAGCCATTCGATATGGGGCTTTGGAAATGGGTTTTGTACCGGGTTCAAGGTCGATACAAAATTCAATTTCACGCTCTGGGGGTAGGCCAGGAAGTTCTTCGGGAAATACGTCAGGAAATTTATTAACAACAGAAATATCATTCAAAGCTGACGTATTTTTGTTTAGATCTGTGACATGAGCTAAGAAAGCTTGACATCCATTTTTCAATAAACGAATAGCTTTATGGCTTGAGATGACAGCGATTGATTTTAATGGTTTGGTTGCTTGAATTCGCATAATAGGTCGATTAGGAATATGAAAGCTAACAACCTTACGAAAACAATCAATTTTTGCATGATGAGTAGTTAACCAATCAATCCCTAGAATCACGTCAAATGCAAGTATTTTTAATGAAATAAGATCGACAGGTAATGTGTGGGTACCAACTTGAACCAAACAAGACTTATAAACCGTGGATGTAATGAAGGTTTCTCCCAATGGAGTTTCAACTGCTAAGTCAAAGTCTAATTTCTCCGGAATCAAATTTAATCGATGAGCGCAAGTAGGAGAAATAAAAGAATGGGTAGAACCGGTATCAAATAAAGTATAGACTTCGTTAGAGTTTATGATAAGCTTACCCGTGATGACCTCATTCGGGTTCCTTGCTTTCTGGGAGTTCACAACAAACGCTCTCCCTTGCACAACCGGTTTTGACTTTTCTGGGACGGCCTTTGGTGCCTCCATCCTAGCTGAATTTGTCTTCGGTAAACGACAAAATCGGGCTAAATGACCTTCTCTTCCACAATTATAACATGCTTTGGACGGCATCGCGCAGTTTGGACTGATGTGCCCCTCCCCTCCGCATTTGAAACATATGATAGGTGGTCGTTCTCCTTCCTTAACGACAGGTGCTGGTGCTGACGTCTTTCCATCATTGTTGAATCTCCTCTTCTTGAAATGCCCATTCTTATTATTTTGGCCCTGATTACCACCGAAGTGGTTACCATTTCTGGCCTGTTGATTCCCTCCACGCTTGTTGTCACCGCTTCGATGACTGCTTTCACTAGTATTATCATTTTGCCGGCTGCTCTCTTTTGGTTGCGTTGTCTCGTTATCGCGCTCCACCAACTGAGCCCTATTTACAACATCTGAATACAAACACAATTTATGAGAAACAAGATGTTGACGTATCTCCGGCTTCAAACCTCTTAAAAACATCCGCGTCATTCTTTCTTCATTATCCACCAGGTGGGACGCAAACCGGGATAACTCCGCAAATTTTGCCTCGTACTGCGACACGGTCATATTATTCTGCTCCAATTTGATGAACTCCACCTCCTTCATGTGACGAATACTCTCGGGAAAGTATTTGTCGTTAAACAGCTCTTGAAATTTCTCCCAAGACATCTTCAGTGCGGCAGGTTGAGTACGCTTTATCGATTCCCACCAGTAATCTGCCTCTCCTCGCAACATAAAGGTGGCAAAGGAAACCTTTTGCTCCTCGGAGCAACCCAAGACATCAAATATCTTGGTGATCTGCTTTATCCATGTTTCAGCTACAAGTGGTTTGGGTTCTCCCTTAAACTCCGGTGGTCCCAGCTCCTTAAACTGTTTAGCGGTCCCATCATCTAGTCAGTGTTGTTGTTTGCATGAGGATTGTCACCTTCCTGATGAACATTATCCTGATTATTGATATGTGGTGAATCAATAATCGTCTGTGCTCCATTGCTATTCTCAACATTCTCAGATGCTATTTTCAGATACTGCCACAAAATAAAAGTTAATTGATATGTCATATATTATCTTTATATTATGACCGACCAATTAAATACCATGCAAATAAACTTAGGTAGGTCATACTAGCGAAGGAAATCCCCGTCTCTCCCCTCCTAGTTCTATTCTCACATCTTAGCCAGGGATCATATCCCTAAGCTCTGATACCAACTGTGACGCCCCCAAAATTAGGTATACATCACCCATCTTGGGTCGTCAGATACATAGTACAAAATACAAATACAACTTACTAATACAACTGTCGTGTACAATACGACAAAACATAAACTGTGAGTTTGAATACAAATATTATCTTCTAGAGAGTATTCATACTCAAAAGGAGTCCTCATTACATTTATTAACACACCATTACATAGAATAGTGAGGACTACTAACTAATACTATCATTCGGACCATCACTCCGTTCCCCGACTTGCCCCAGCTACGTTCTCATTTCCTGAAGAGAACAGTGAAAGAAAGGGTGAGCTCAACTAGCCCAGTAAGAAATATTATGACTAAGATAATGCAGAATAAATTATCATTAGCCTTCAACAATGTTAAACTGATAAAATATAATAGACATCAAGTTTAACTGCAGCGGAACAAGCAATCCATTAAAAGAGTCAAGTAGAAAATAAACTCTACTATCTTTTATGATTTAAAAGATTTTCCAACACTGTGATCGCTGAGACTCAGCTTAATAAAATAATTCACATCATCGAATCACCCCTGCACTACGGCCAAGGATATTCGTATATTCATTAATGGTCATGATCATGCCAACAACTGTCCATCAATGCACTACGGGCCAATGAGGACTTTTACCACATCATTTGTAACATTACGGTCATGATTATACCGAATAATCCCTGGTCATAATCATACCAAGTCCATCTATGCACTACAGGCCACAGATGACTTTTAACATTTTATAAACATGAGGATGATGACAATGATATAAGAATTCAATAAAACAAGTTCAAGAATTAATTTATCCAAGAATTAACAACGTCCAAATTGTCAACATGATACTGCTTTGTGGAGTAAAATTCAAGAATACTTAGAAGAATATTTTCATGAAAAGATACTGGATGAAACGCAATTATCAAGGATATTCCACAAATTTCATGGAGTATAGAAGTCAAAACTTAACCAACTGAGTACAATAAAGAATGGAATAACAAAAGAAATCACCATGCATGCGATAGACCGCACAAACAGGTTATTCCAACAGAATAATAAATAATGGAACCAGGTCCGGCGTAAACGCACAGACAGGATATTCCGACAGAATAATAAATAATGGAACCAGGTCTGGTGTAAAACACACAGACAGGATATTCCGACAGAATAATAAATAATAGAACCAGGTCCGGTGTAAAACACACAGACAGGATGTTCCAACAGAATAATAATAAAAACGGAACCAGGTCCGGCGTAAAACACACAGACAGGATGTTCCAACAGAATAATAATAAAAACGGAACCAGGTCCGGTGTAAAACACACAGACAGGATGTTCCAACAGAATAATAGAAGAATGTCACCAAGTATAGGGTAGATCCGCGTATACAGGTTATTCCAACAGAATAATAAGAAATGGAATAACAACAGTTCTCTTCATGAATAAGAAAGAATAACACCCCTTACCGTTTTAAAGACGAGCTGAAATAAGGAAGTAGTTAAGTAGCAGAATACTCTTCTTCTCTCTCTCTATAGTTTCTCTCTATAGTTTCTCTCTCTAGAGTTCAGTGAATTCGTAAGAAATAATGAAGGAATGAGCTGCTATTTATAGAAAAATAGAATGCATAGTAACTAATCCATGAACGGTCCAGATTGATTACTTTAATCTGACGGTCCATATTTAAAGAAAAATCTTTTAAATAAAATATAATATATTCTATTTATAGAATAACTTTAATAAAGTATTCTGTTTTATATAAAAAGATGTTTCTGTTTTATTACGTTAATAATACGAATAAAACAAAACGTCATTATTGCTAAATAATTCATATTATTAACTGACAATAATTGAATCAAACTGAGTGACTTCTCACATAAGCATTAATAATCAATACTGTGTGCTACTATGCAACCACACGTATTACTGTACTTTTACTACCGAGTAGTTCAACAGTAACAATGGTAAAATTTCCGCCGTTATTTTTAATAAAATATTTTTGTCGTTTTCTCAATCCGACAATAATTTCGTTGTGGGGTCCACCAATAATTGTGTCGTTGTACGAATATTCCCTGTTAAAACGAATATTCTCCGACCAATCGAATATTATATAACAACTTGCGTACTTTGCAAAATTTATAAATATTACCCACAACTATAACATTATATCAAATTAACTCCATAATATTCAAAAATGATATTTATAGAAAATTCTTCTTTATTTATAAAGGTTGGGGTCTTACATGAGATATAACCTTGGAGCGTAGAATATGTTCCTTCTTATCCAAGATTTTAACAAGTACATCTTCATACGTTAAATCTTCCGCTATCTCGTCTGGTTCTAATTCAATAATGTGGTTTGGGTCTTCCACATATTTACGTAACATAGATATGTGAAAAATGTTATGAACACGAGACATACTTGGCGGCAAGGCTAGTCTATATGTCACAGTTCCTACTTGATCGAGGATTTCAAATGGGCCAATGAATCGAGGATTGAGCTTTCCTCTCTTTGTAAATCTCGTAACTGTAACTCTCCTAAATTCGGGTACTTCATTCCCACAGGATTTTGTGCTCACTATCCAAAAATAATTATATCTAACTACCCACAATAAAGGATAAAGACATAACTTAAATAACTTAAACAATAATCTTCCCATTAAAGGGTTACATCAACTTAAAACAATTTCAGGTAATCTAACATTTAATTATTACATAAGTTTATGAAACACATCATAAATTAACATAAGTCTTATAACATAATTTTTAGTTAAGTAAATAAGCCTTCATCACTTGAACATCTTGCTTTTTCCTTTGCGAGAAGATGGCTCATCGACTTTCTCAACTTTAGCTACAGTGTTAATTGCCAGTCGATCTAGGTTAAATCTAGTCTTGATTGGCAAAAAGTGTGCCGACTTCGTCAATCTATCGACAATCAACCGGATTTCATCGTAACCTTGCTAAGTCGTTGGAAGACCTACCACAAAATCTATTGTGATATGCTCCCATTTCCATTTCGGTATCTCTAACGGTTGTAATAATCCACTTGGCCTTTGATGTTCAGCTTTAAACTTCTGACATGTTAAGCATTTTGCCACACATTCAGCAACATCCTTTTTCATATTCGACCACCAGAAATGATGTCTGAGATCCTGGTACATTTTCGTACTTCCAAGGTGAATCGAATATCATGAGTTATGAGCCTCGCTCAAAATTTCCTCTTTAATTTCCGGTACTAATGGTACCCAGATTCTCCCTTCGAACCGAAGTAAACCTTCTGAGTCCACTTTAAATTTTTTTTCCTCACCTTTAGACACTTTTCTTCTTATTTCCTCAAAGTTTTCATCCTGGAGTTGTGCATTCCTCACCTTATTTACCAACGTTGAATTGTTTCCCATCTGGAATAATTTTTCATCTGATTCTGTCGGATATTTAATTTCCAACTCCATCTTTGCCATTTCTAATACTAGTTTTTCCTGAGCAATCAACATCGTTAATCTCTCCTGACACTTTCTACTTAAGGCATCGGCAACAACATTCGCCTTTCCAGGATGATAAAGAATCTAGCAATCGTAATCTTTAATCAATTCCAGCCATCTCCTCATCTTTCTATGTAAAGATATACTTCAGACTCTTATGGTCGATATATATCTCACACCTCTCTCCATAAAGATAATGTCTCCAAATTTTCAAAGAAAACACTACCGCAACTAATTCTAAGTCATGAGTCAGATACCCTTTCTCATAATCCTTCAGTTGACGTGATGCATACGCAATAACTCAGTCGTTCTGCTTAAGCACACATCCTAGTCCCTTATGCGACGCGTCACTATACACCACAAAATTTCCTGTATTATTATGCAATGATAACACAGGTGTTGAACTCAATCTTTTCTTTAATTCTTGGAAACTTTCCTCACACGTCTCCGTCCAAACAAACTTAACTGCCTTCCTAGTTAAATTCGTCAATGGAGTCGCGATATTGGAAAAGTATTGAATAAAATGCCTATAGTAACCTGCCAATCCCAAGAAACTTCTTGCATCCGACGGTGTCCTCGGTTGATCCCAGTTTATTACTGCTTCAACTTTGGACAGATCTTGTGAGATCCCAAATTTTATAAAATGAAAGTATTCAATTTTCTTATAATTATTATTTTATTTCGTAAATGGTTAAATTGATAAAAGGTTAAAGTTAAGGGTGATATTTAAAAATTTTTGCAAAGTAAGCAAGTTGTTATTCGTTGTGCCGGGGAATATTCGATTGGTAGGGAAATATTCGTTTTCACAGGGAATATACGTACGACGGCATATTCATTGGTGGACCCCACAACGGAAGTATTGTCGTATTTAGAAAATGACAGAATTATCTTTTTATAAAAATAACTGCAAAAGTGTTACCGTTAAAACTGTTGAACTACCCGGTAGTAAATGTAACAACCCGATATTTTCTATATAATTAAATCAGAAATTTTGCGTATAATTTTTTTATATATTTTAAGGATGAGGATTTGTACAAGATAATGTGTATATGTAATTATGTGATAAATAAAAATATATTTATTACATGAATATTTACAAATAATTTTATTTTAGAATTATTGATTTTTATAATGTATATTCTTATAATAATTAGTTTATAGCAGAAATATTTTTATTAATTATTTTCCATGAAAATATAATTATATACTATTAAAATAATATATGAAATGATTTTGTAAATAATTATAATAATTATTCTATTATATGAATTTTAGTACAGATTATTAAGTTAATTATTTTACCTTAATGATAAGGTTAAATATGGAAGAATAAATCAGATATGGAATCCAGACATTAATTAAAGATTTTTATCAAGGAATGAGAATAATAATATAATATTAATTATATTTTAATTTTTCAGTGCTATAAATATGTACTGTATGTACGTATTGAAGATGGTTGGTCAATTATGATGTTCAATGTCAAAACCCTAGTTTTACTATGGGAAACCCTAAATTGAAAATCAATTGCGAGTTTAAGACTGTTACAAAACTATGTTACATGTTTTATGTTGTGTATTATTTGATTAATTAGGTCAACCCTAATTAATATTTAGATTGAAAAATTTAGAAACCCAAAATAATTTTTACAAAAACCCCTAAATTATAAAATCTTAATTTTTGAAATCTTAAACCCTAATTTAAAACTCAAATTAGAGTTCAAGATTGATTGGTGATTGTGTTAATGTGATTAATGAACAAGTATTAGAATTACAATTGTTAATTATGGAGACCATAAATTGTTAAACCCTAATTAGTAAACTAGAACCCTAATTTAGTAATTGGAAACCCTAATAGTAGTTTGATAACCCTAATTACCAAAAGTGTAAGCCCTAATTGCTAATTTAGCAAAGTTAATTATAGTTAGAGATATTAAACCCTAATGTTCCTGTATAAATTAATTAGAAACTTAATCTAATTAATAAACCCTAATTTTCTAATTTTAGAAACTAATATTTAATATTTTTTTTACAAACCCTAATTGGAAATCCTACAAATGCTACATACTAAACCTTAGGGTCAAACCCTAAGGGTTTGTCAAGATTACACTTTGGCCATTAAAAATTACAAGCATTATGACCATTTTGCCCTTCTTATATTATTTAGTAGGAAACTTGCAAGTTTGGCCAACACTTTAGTCGGTGAACTACTTCTACCAACTCCATGTGTCACAAAATATCCAGCACATCAGCCTCTAGATCAGCCATTCATGCATCCAAGACTTCTATATATAGATTTGGAGAGAGAGAGAGAGAGAGAGAGAAATTCATATGTTAGCCATTTTGTGCACAACACTCAAGCTAACTCTCTCAAGCCTCATACATCCGAAATATTAAGCTAGATCAGTCCCAAAAATAAGCCCCACGAAATTCACTAACAAATCAGAAGCCAGAATCAAGGATTTGATCAAAAGAGGTAGAACCCTAATCATAAAAAAAATCTAACTTTGATCCCCTGTTTGATGTTAAGTTTTTGTGTTAAAGATGTTGTATGGGGTCTATTTAAGTGATCTAGGTTGCTAGATGTTAGATCCATAACATCTAGAGGCTCGGATTTGAGATTTTACAAAATCTGAAAAAGTTCAATTTGTGGCCTGACAACGAATGTCAGTGGCCACAGATCCTTACTTGTTTACGAGTTTTGTTTTTCTTAAGTTTTTATATGTAGCTTGTAATATGGTCTTTAATCTGCAATTGGAATCAAGGTCATTGGATGTGTAGAGTTGTAGTTATTAGCGGTCAAAATCCGTTGACCGACATTTACCGGGCCTTTTCTGGGTAACCCAGAAAGTGATTAGCAACGCCTGACAACTTTTTCTAATGCCTTGATCTGTCAGGTTATATGTGTATTGTTACGTTTATTGTATTCAAGTGGTAGTATGTTGTATAGACTACAAGATTAAGCTTTTGTATAGCCTAAATATCAATTTGATCGAAATCAGTGAAAGGTCAAACCAGGCTAGAAGATCACGAACTTGGTTTTCTGGGTAACCCAAAAAACTTAAGAGCGTGATCTCTGACAAGGTTTGATCGGTCCGGATCTGACGATTGTATTGTGATTTTGTTGATGTTATGTGATAGATCTCTTGTCCTACATGTTGGCTACATACTGCACCCTTTATATCACACAAACGTTACATGCATTACAAGTTGTAGAAGTCCAAAAGTGGACAGTCGAACTGTTCTTCATTTCTGGGTAACCCAGAAATGAAGAACAGGTCTGACAGTCCCTTTGAAGGCTCAGATCTCGTTCGTTTAATGGTTGTTGATCATGTTTGTTAATGAATAATGTAGTCCTACACTAGCACTACAATCTCTGACCAGCAACGTGCCTAGAAACACATTACACTGTTCTTAATTCACGGTCAAAGTAGATATGTTGCGCACTGCTATGATGTTATTGAGGTTCAAGAACACCTACGACGACGCTTTCTGTCGCTAAAGGCTATAGCGACAAATTTAATAATTATATTTATTTTATTTTCCAAAGATCATTTAAAAATAGAAATTAATTATTAAAAATATAAAATAAATTATCAAAAAATTAATTTAAGGTCTGAAAATTAGTTTTTAATTATTTTTAATATATTTCATAAATATTTAATATTTTTAAAATATTAAAGATATTTAATTTATTTAATTATTATATTAAATAAATTATTTAAAAATGATTTTAATATTCAAAATATCATTTAAAATTATATTTTGATATAAGAAAATATTTTAAGTTATTTTTAATGACTTTTAATATTTTGTGATGAAATTCATTAATAAATTAATATTAATGATAATTAATTTATTTATTAAATGAATTAATTAAATTAATTAAAAATGATCTTATTATATTAAAAATTATTTTAAATAATAATAAGGTATTTAAAAATATTTTAAGTTATAAAATATAACTTTCAATATTTAAAGGTAAATTTCATTAATTAATTATTATTAATGATATTAAAATTATTTAATTATTATATTAAATAATTTAGTTTAAAAATAATTTTAATATTATAAAAATTATTTTAAATGAAAATAAAGTGTTTAAAGATATTTTAAGTTATAAAATATAACTTTTAATATTTAAAGGATAATTTTATTAATAATTTAATATTAATGATTATTAATTTAATATTAATGATATTAAATTTATTTAATAATTATATTAAATAAATGGTTTTAAAATAGTTTTATTAATTTAAAAAGAATATAAATGAATTAAAAATATTTTAAGTTATAATTAATGACTTTTAATATTTTGATAAATAATACATTAATAGAAATTATTTAAAAATGATTTTAAATTTTTTAAAAATCATTTAAGGGTAATATTAATACTTTAAAAATATTTTAAGTTATTATAAATAACTTTAATATTTTGGCAATGGTTTCATTAATAGTTTAATATTAATTAAATATTAATGATAATAGAATTGTTTAATATTTAAATCATTTAAAAATTATTCCAGTATTTGAAAATTCATGATAAATTATAATAAATGTTTTAAAATTAGTATAAGTCATTTAAAAATAATATGACTGATACTTGAAGATATTGAGTTGCAAAATAGAGTCTTAGACTCGATAATTACCCGATAAAGTTATCGGTACACCGACATGTTTCAGAAATTGATCTGGACTTAGATAATTTGATTTGATAAGTGTTTATTTGTGATTTAATAGTTGTTAAACATATATGATAATGTGATTAGGTAATGTGCTGACTGCAATAAGCAGTGCTATGTGTTATAATATGTTATTCTAATTAGTAAAATGATCTTATTACTGATAGGTGGTTATATAAAAGATAAAACTAAGTTGCAAATTGTAAGCAGTGTATCAGGCAAGCATCTTACCTTTGTATTTTCTTTATGCAATGGACATGAGTAAGAATGTTTCTAAATTATATTAATAATGTACAGATTACTAACCCTATATTATATACGCTAATTGATTATCAACATGTTAGTATATGGTAATTCAGATATATATATTCTGTTCGTTAATTTCTATAAATGGTTATACAAGTGTCCCCACTTGGATAATCATTATATTTAATCACATGTTGATACACCTTTGTCAATTACCCGTATATATATATGTTGGATTATAGATTATTGTTGAAGACGAAAAAAACTTTGATTTTGAACCCAGACAAGTATGAATATCCCTACACGGGAAAACTTTTATGCTCCCAAGGTGGACAAAGTGAACGATACCCTCGTTCTTGCATGTAGTGTTGATCAATATAGGGTACAACGGGCTGATCACCCCCGTGCCCGTAAGTCATGACAGTTTATAGATGAAGTTCTGTTTAACATTTTCATAAATGAAAACAATGTTCATAGTATTTCACCTTAACCCTATTTATAGTCATTATGTAGTTTCAAAAAAATTTGAAAGAGGGTTGTTATGTTATTATTATCGGTATAGATACTTCACAACTATTGATCTGTTATAGAAGGGTAGTATAAAGAGAATATTTAAATTCTTTCAGCTTATATATATATATATAATTGCTATTACTTGCTGGACACTCAAATGCTCATCCTTGCAAAATTTAAATATTTTTAGCCAAGTGTGAAGAACTAGAAAGCTCATGCAGAAACAAAGGAAAAGAAAAGCTAACCAAATAAGATTTGTGGTGGCGTATGTAATAGTTTAATATTACTATTAAGATAATTATGATATATATTATCTATAAAGGGTTGTAATGAATGTTTAAAGGTTACATACTTGGGAGTTAGACTCTGATAATTATGTAAATTAAGTTGATCTTTATATTATTGTTATTATTATTAGTATTATTCCGCTCATAGAAATGGTATCGTGAAGCACCGAGTTCGGGTTTTAAGTACCTAAATTTGGGGGCTTTACAGGTTGGTATCAGAGCTTAGGGTTAAAAACCTTAGGTGGGCTAGGCCTTCGGCTATAACCTTAGAACAGAGGGAAACGTTGAAAATATAAATAACTCATATAGAGTTTAAAAAGAGATGAATTGAATAAATTCACCGTCAAACAAAATAAAAGATAACTTATATAAAACTATTAATTGCTATGTGTATATATTATATGCTAATCAGGATAATTTATGTGTGTAGATATCTGGTGGAAAAGGCTTGTTATATACTTATAGCATGAAGAAGGATCAAATCCATACACTCGAGCTAATATCGAAGCCAATAGCTGAAGAAGAAGCTCACAATGGAAACAACTCAGACGATGTGGTTATTATAGAAAATGTAATACCAGATTCGGAGATGGTGGAGCTGACAGATAGTGATTCGGACACTAAAGTTGATGCTAATCAAGCATCAATGGAGGTGCAAGATCTGAGGAACAGGGTTTCTTCTCTAGAAAGGCTGTGGGAAATAGAAAAGCTATTGAATAGTCAATTACGACAGGCGTTAATAGAAACAATGAAAGAACAAGATAAGCTTAAAATTCAAATTGATCAGATGGGAGCCACAAGCAACACGTCGTGTGCAGCTCCGAACAATAAGGGAAAAAGAAAGATAGAAGATCATGACGTAGGAAAACCTGATAAGAAGAAAGGGAGAAAAATATGTTATCTTTGCGGTTATGAAGGACATACTACTCTGTATTGTCCTGACTACAAACCAGGAGCATGTTTTATCTGTGGGATAGAAGGTCATCAGGCGAAAGGTTGTCCAAGGAAAAAGGCATAGTGAATAAGTAGTATAGGTTCTGTGATATAGGTGTGTTTAATGTAATATGTGTGCTTAGTATGTCTGTGTAAGGTTATATTCTAAAACTTTTGTAATGACCAAGTTTGTAAATCCCGACTTTTGTGGTCACAAAGGAATAACTGATGTTTAAAGCATTATATGTTATGCTATGTAAAATATTTGTTGAATGAATATAAATCTAAGTTTGAGAAATGAAACAAGTTTAAAATATTAAACTTATGCGATAAGGTTTAGAATGTAAGTTAAATTTATGGTTTTATTTAATCAGATAATGCCGCCAAGACGTCGAACTCGAAATCAAAGGGCAGAAGAATCTGTCAACAATGCTGAGGGACAACAATAAGTAGAACCGATGCAGAACTTCACAAATATGATAGCACAAGCTATATAGCAAGGGATACCAGTAGCTGGGAATCAGCCAGACAACCGCTTAGCTATCTTTAAAGACTTTAAGGCTGTAGGACCGCCAAAATTCAAAGGTACAACTGACCTTGTTGAAGCCCAAACTTGGGTCAAAGAGATTGAAAAGGTGTTTGTGATAGCTAGGGTTGCTGAAGGACAGAAGACTGCTTTTGCCACTTATATGATGAAGGGGGAGACGAACTTTTGGTGGGAAATGAATCAGACAAGGGCAGGAGAAGGTGTAGTTACTTGGGATAGGTTCAAAACTTTGTTTTTCGAAAACTATTTTTCACCTAGTATGCAGGCTAGGATGGAGGTGAAATTTTTAGAGTTAAAGCAGGACAATATGACGGTGTCAGAATACGCCGCCAAATTTAATGAGTTAGCTAGGTTTGCCCCGAATCAAGTTGATACGGAGGCTAGAAAAGCGAGAAGGTTTGAGCTGGGATTGAAATCCTGGCTCTACAACAAGGTGGCAGTATTGCAGATCCCTATATTTGCTGCACTAATGGAGAAAGCGATTATAGCTGAGGAGGGGAGTGAGGCCATGAGCCTTTACAACAAAGAGAGGAAGAATAAGGGTAAGGTAGAAGGAGCTGGGAAGGTAGGAACTAATTGTGAGAGCATGAGTGGAGATGGCCAGAGGAAGGTTAACAACTTTGGGAATGTGTAGGTGAAGCAAGAAGGTGTGAAGAAATAGACTGTGCCGTGTAAGAATTACGGAAAGAACCATACAGGTGAGTGTCTGAAAGGAAAGTTCGTATGCTATAAGTGCGGGCAGGAGGGCCATATCTCTCCCAACTGCCCCAATCCTAGGATGAACAGTGGATGTTTTCTGTGCGGATCGACTGGGCACAAGGTGAAAGATTGTCCGAAGAGGAGGGCGGAAACAAGAAGTGTGAACACGGGCACTGGCGGCGGAACTTTAGCAATCACGGGACCTACGTCATCGAGTAAGCCAATAAAATCAACAGCAAGGGTCTATAACATGACAGTTCAGGACGCGATGGCAGCTGGAAATGGAACTCTAGGTACTATTTATACAATTTTTATTTTATTATACACGATTTTCCTATCTATAGTAAATTATTTTATCAAGAAATTTTGAGGGAGGAATTTGAGTTCTTTTAGAAATCAAATTTCCATTTAATCAGAAAGACAAGCTTTATATGAATAGTTAAAGATCAGTTCGATCAAAGTTGGTCGATATCTACTTGCAATGATTGTGTATACTATATACCCGTGTATGTATAGGTTTTAAAACGGTGATTTCGGGGACGAAATCTTTATAAGGGAGGGTGAATGTAACAACCCGATATTTTCTATATAATTAAATCAGAAATTTTGCGTATAAATTTTTTATTTTATTTTAAGGATGAGGATTTGTACAAGATAATGCGTATATGTAATTATGTGATAAATAAAAATATATTTATTACATGAATATTTACAAATAATTTTATTTTAGAATTATTAATTTTTATTAAGTATATTCTTATAATAATTAGTTTATAGCAGAAATATTTTTATTAATTATTTTCCATGAAAATATAATTATATACTATTTAAATAATATATGAAATGATTTTGAGAATAATTATAATAATTATTCTATTATATGAATTTTAGTGCAGATTATTAAGTTAATTATTTTACCTTAATGATTAAGGTTAAATATAGAAGAATAAATCAGATATGGAATCCAAACCTTAATTTTAAATTTTTATCAAGGAATGAGAATAATAAAATAATATTAATTATATTTTGATTTTTCAGTGCTATAAATATATACTGTATGTACGTATTGAAGATGGTTGGTCAATTACGGTGTTTAATGTCAAAACCCTAGTTTTACTATGGGAAACCCTAAATTGAAAATCAATTGCGGGTTTAAGACTGTTACATAACTGTGTTACATGTTTTATGTTGTGTATTATATGATTAATTGGGTCAACCCTAATTAACATTTAGATTGAAAAATTTAG
This sequence comes from Panax notoginseng, assembly GCA_016801055.1. Classification (NCBI taxonomy): domain Eukaryota; kingdom Viridiplantae; phylum Streptophyta; class Magnoliopsida; order Apiales; family Araliaceae; genus Panax; species Panax notoginseng. The sequence goes on from CM029022.1 coordinate 67,936,888, forward strand.
AAACCCTAAATAATTTTTAGAAAAACCCTAAATTATAAAATCCTCATTTCTGAAATCTTAAACCCTAATTTGAAACTCAAATTAGAGTTCAAGATTGATTGGTGATTGTGTTAATGTGAATAATGAACAAGTATTAGAATTACAATTGTTAATTATGGAAACCCTAAATTGTTAAACCCTAATTAGTAAACTAGAACCCTAATTTAGTAATTAGAAACCCTAATTATAATTTGGTAACCCTAATTACCAAAAGTATAAACTCTAATTGCTAATTTAGCAAATTTAATTATAGTTAGATATATTAAACCCTAATGTTCTTGTATAAATTAAACTTAATCTAATTAATAAACCCTAATTTTCTAATTTTAGAAACTAAAATTTAATTATTTTTTTTACAAACCCTAATTGGAAATCGTACAAATGCTACATACTAAACCTTAGGGTTAAACCCTAAGAGTCAAACCCTAAGGGTTCGTTAAGATTACACTTTGGCCATTAAAAATTACAAGCATTATGTCCATTTTGCCCTTCTTATATTATTTAGTAGGAAACTTGCAAGTTTGGCCAACACTTTAGTTGGTGAACTACTTCTACCAACTCCATGTATCACAAAATATCCATCACATCAGCCTCTAGATCAGCCATTCATGCATCCAAGACTTATATATATAGATTTGGAGAGAGAGAAATTCATTTATTAGCCATTTTGTGCACAACACTCAAGCTAACTCTCTCAAGCCTCATACATCCGAAATATTAAGCTAGATCAGTCCCAAATATAAGCCCCATGAAATTCACTAACAAATCAAAAGCCAGAATCAAGGATTTGATCAAAAGAGGTAGAACCCTAATCTTAAAAAAAATCTGACTTTGATCCTTTGTTTGATGTTAAGTTTTTGTGTTAAAGATGTTGTATAGGGTCTATTTAAGCGATCTGGGTTGCTAGATGTTAGATCCATAACATCTAGAGGCTCGAATTTGAGATTTTATAAAATCTGGAAAAAGTTCAATTTGTGGCCTGACAACGAATGTCAGTGGCCACAGATCCTTACTTATTTACGAGTTTTGTTGTTTTTAAGTTTTTATATGTAGATTGTAATATGGTCTTTAATCTGCAAGTGGAATCAAGGTCATTGGATGTCTAGATTTGTAGTTATTAGCGGTCAAAATCCGTTGACCGGCATTGACTGGGCCTTTTCTGGGTAACCCAGAAAGTGATTAGCAGCGCCTGACAACTTTTTCTAATGCCTTGATCTGTCAGGTTATATGTGTATTGTTACGTTTATTGTATTCAAGTGGTAGTATGTTGTATAGACTACAAGATTAAGCTTTCGTATAGCCTAAATATCAATCTGATCGAAATTAGTGGAAGGTCAAACTAGGCCAGAAGATCACGAACTTGGTTTTCTGGGTAACCTAGAAAACTTAAGAGCGTGATCTCTGACAAGGTTTGACCGGTCCGGATCTGACTATTGTATTGTGATTTTGTTGATGTTATGTGATAGATCTCTTGTCCTACATGTTGGCTACATACTGCACCCTTTATATGACACAAACGTTACATGCATTACAAGTTGTAGAAGTCCAAAAGTGGACAGTCGAACTGTTCTTCATTTCTGGGTAACCCAGAAATGAAGAACAGGTCTGACAGTCCATTTGAAGGCTCAGATCTCGTTCGTTTAATGGCTGTTGATCATGTTTGTTTATGGATAATGTAGTCCTACACTAGCACTACAATCTTTGACCAGCAACGTGCCTAGAAACATATTACACTATTCTTAATTCACGGTCAAAGTAGCTATGTCGCGCACTGCTATGATGTTCTTGAGGTTCAAGAACACCTACGGCGACGCTTTCTGTCGCTAATGGCTATAGCGACAGATTTAATAATTATATTTATTTTATTTTCCAAAGATAATTTAAAAATAGAAATTAATTATTAAAAATATAAAATAAATTATAAAAAAATTATTTTAAGGTTTGAAAATTAGTTTTTAATTATTTTTAATATATTTCATAAATATTTAATATTTTTGAAATATTAAAAGTATTTAATTAATATATTAAATAAATTATTTAAAAATGATTTTAATATTCAAAATATCATTTAAAACTATATTATGATATACGAAAATATTTTAAGTTATTTTTAATGACTTTTAATATTTTGTGATGAAATTCATTAATAAATTAATATTAATGATAATTAAGTTATTTATTAAATGAGTTAATTAAATTAATTAAAAATGATTTTATTATGTTAAAAATTATTTTAAATAATAATAAGGTATTTAAAAATATTTTAAGTTATAAAATATAACTTTCAATATTTAAAGAAAATTTTTATTAATTAATTATTATTAATGATATTAAAATTATTTAATAATTATACTAAATAATTTAGTTTAAAAATGATTTTAATATTATAAAAATTATTTTAAATGAAAATAAAGTGTTTAAAGATATTTTAAGTTATAAAATATAACTTTTAATATTTAAAGGATAATTTCATTAATAATTTAATATTAATGATTATTAATTTAATATTAATGATATTACATTTATTTAATAATTATATTAAATAAATAGTTTAAAAATGGTTTTGTTAATTTAAAAAGAATATAAATGAATTAAAAATATTTTAAGTTATAATTAATGACTTTTAATATTTTGATAAATATTACATTAATATTTAAATATTAACGGTAATTATTTAAAAATAATTTTAAATATTTTAAAAATCATTTAAGGGTAATATTAATACTTTAAAAATATTTTAAGTTATTATAAATAACTTTAATATTTTGGCAATGGTTTCATTAATAGTTTAATATTAATTAAATATTAATGATAATAGAATTGTTTAATATTTAAATCATTTAAAAATTATTCCAGTGTTTGAAAGTTCATGATAAATTATAATAAATGTTTTAAAATTATTATAAGTCATTTAAAAATAATATGACTGATACTTGAAGATATTGAGTTGAAGAATAGAGTCTTAGACTCGATAATTACCCGATAGAGTTGTCAGTATACCGACATGTTTCAGAAATTGATCTGGACTTAGATAATTTGATTTGATAAGTGTTTATTTTTTATTCAATGGTTGTTAAACATATGTGATAATGTGATTAGGTAATGTGCTGACTGCAATAAGCAGTGCTATGTGTTATAATATGTATATATATATATATATATATATATATATATATATATATATGTTGGATTATAGATTATTGTTGAACACGATAAAAGCTTTGATTTGAAACCCAGATAAGTATGAACATCCCTACACGGGAAAACTTTTATGCGCCCAAGGCGGACAGAGTGAACGATACCCTCGTTCTTGCATGTAGTGTTGATCAATACAGGGTACAACGGGTTGATCACCCCCGTGCCCGTAAGTCATGACGGTTTACAGATGAAGTTCTGTTTAACCTTTTTGAAAATGAAAACAATGTTCATAATATGTCACCTTAACCCTATTTAGAGTCATTATGTAATTTCAAAAAAATTTGAAAGAGGGTTGTTATGTTATTATTATCAGTATAGATACTTCACAACTATTGATCTGTTGTAGAAGGGTAGTATAAAGAGAATATTTAAATTCTTTCAGCTTATATATATATATATATATATATATATATATATATATATATATATATATATATATATATATATATATTTGTTATTACTTACTGGGCACTCAAATGCTCATCCTTGCTTAATTTAAATATTTTTAGCCAAGTGTGAAGAACCAGAAAGCTCATGCAGAAACAAAGGAAAAGGAAAGTTAACCAAATAAGATTTATTGTACCGTATGTAATAGTTTGATATTACTATTAAGATAATTATGATATATATTATCTATCATGGGTTGTAATGAATGTTTAAAGGTTACGTACTTGGGAGCTAGACTCTAATAATTATGTAAATTAAGTTGATCTTTATATTATTTTTATTATTATTAGTATTATTCCGCTCATAGAAATGGTATCGTGAAGCACCGAGTTTGGGTTTTAAGTACCCGAATTTGGGGACTTTACAGTAAAAGTACAATAATATGCGTGATTGCATAGTAGGGCACGGTATTGATTATTGATACTTACGTGAGAAGTCACTCAGTTATACTCAATTATTGCTACAGTAATTGCTGCATCATATTTCTCATATTTTTGATTCAATTATTGTCACAGTATCATCTGCATAATATGTTATATTATTAAATCAATAATTGAGACGACAAAGTTATTCATATTATTATTTGTAATATTCACAATTTCTAGAAGTTCTGTCAATGAGAGGTTTGGTCACCTAATTGTGCGCCAATAAGGAGAAATCCTTATCCGAAAGCCCCCTCTTTCCTGGGAACGACCTGGTTGTTGAATATTATGAATTATAATATTAATGATGAATAAGTTCGTGTTGATTAAAGATGAAATTGATATTTCTATTGTGTTGGAATTATTAGCGTTAGTAAAAATCGACATTTATTTCGATAATATTTGATGTCTGGAAGTTACACTGACCAAGTCGGATAATTAATCGGATAAATGAGTAATTAATTGCTATTATTTCACATGATTATAACTATTTGTTCACATGTGTGTACTATTGATTGATATTCTTGTACTATTAGGGGAGTTGGTGCAAGATTGATAATACTTGCATGACTAAGTTAAAAATAGAGGTATAGATGGAGGTACTATATTGTAATTCGTATTTTCACATGATTATAACTATTGATTCACATGATTAAACTATTGATTCACATTATTTACTATTAGGGGAGGTGGTGCAAGTTTGATAATACTTGCAGGACTAAATTAAAAAAAAAAGAGGAAGGTATTATACTATAATATTTCGAGCCCCAAAACGTGTAATTATCGAAACTATATTTTTCTATAAATAGAAGCTCATTCCTCCTTCATTTCTCACCAATTCACTAAAGCTATAGAGCAATTATTATAGAGAGAAATTATAGAGAGAAAAAAGAAGAGAAGTCTGCTACTTCACTATTTCAGTATCTAATTTTCTTCTGAGGTAAGAGATATTATTATTATAGTTGAGGGTATTATTTCTTTCGTATTCATGAAGAGAGCTATTGTTATTCTATTCTTTATTATTATGTTGGAATATCATGTCTGTGCGTATTACGCATGACCTTGTTTCATTCTTTATTATTCTATTGGGAATAACCTGTCTGTGCGGTCTATCACATGTCTGGGGAATTTTGTTGTTATTTCATTTTTTATTATTCTGTTAGAATATCCTGTCTGTACAGATTACGAATGACCTGGTTCCCTTCTTTATTATTCTGTTGGAATATCCAGTCTGTACAGATTACGTATGACCTGGTTCTATTCTTTATTATTCTGTTGGAATATCCTGTCTGTGTGAATTACGCATAACCTGATTTCGTTATTTTTTATTCTATTAAAATAACCTGTCTGTGCGGTCTATCGCATGCATGGTGAATTCTTCTGTTATTCAATTCTTTATTATTTTGTTGGAATAACATGTTTATGTGGATTACCTCATGCATGGTAAATGATCCTCATATTCATTCCTTATTAAATTGTGTAAATGATCTGTCTACGTGGATTACCGCATGGCGGATGAAAATCCATTTGTAGTTTCGTATATTCTATTATACTCGTATGAGATATCATTTATTTTGTAATCGTCATGAAATATTATTTTATTTGGTATTTTATTTACTAGTTACTATTCACGAATTACTATTCACCCAGTTACTATTCACTTTCGGGGCAGTTTTTGTGTCGAAGTACTATTCATGAGTTACTATTCACGAGTTACTATTCACCCAAATTACTATTCATCTGGATATTATTCACTCAGGTATTTTGGGTACTTTTCATGTTGGGGTACTATTCACGAGGTACTATTCCCGAAGTACTATTCATGGGGTACTATTTATCCGAAAAATATATTTCTTTTTGTCCAAATTATTTTTGGTACATGAATATTATTCTTGAATTTTACTTTACAAAGCAGTATCATGTTGACAATTTGGATGTTATTGATTTCTGGTTAAATTAAATTATAAATCTTTAAATTTATCCTTGAACTTGTTTTATTGAATTATTATGTCATTGTCATCATCCTCATGCTTATATTGTGATGAAAGTCATCTTTAGCTTACGTGCAAAGATGGACTGTTGATTATTAGTTTTACAGTTGTATATCTTTGGCTTACGTGCAAAGATGGACTGTTGATTATTGGTTTTACAGTTGTATATCTTTGGCTTACGTGCAAAGATGGACTATTGATTATTGGTTTTACAGTTGTATATCTTTGGCTTACGTGCAAAGATGAACTATTTATTGGTGAGTATCTTTGGCTTATGTGCATAGATGAACTGTGTATTGGTATGATTATGACCAGGGATCATTCGGTATAATCACGACCCATAATGTTATAGATGATGTGGTAAAAGTCCTCATTGGCCTGTTGTGCATTGATGGACAGTTATTGGTATGATTATAACCAGTAATTATTCGGTATAATCATGACCATTGATGATTACATGAATATCCTTGGCCGTAGTGCAGGGATGTTTCGATGATGTGGTTTATTTATTAAGCTGAGTCTCAGCGATAAAATTGATGATAAATTCTTTTTAAATCGTAGAAGATAGTAGATATCATGCTCTACTTGACTCTTCTAAAATACAGTTGTATGTCGTTGGCCTGTAGTGCAAAGATGAATTGTTAATGAATATCTTTGGCCATAGTGCAAAGATGAATTTATTAGTATGATTATGAGTAGAAATTGTGATTTGGTATAGCCATGATTTTTGATGTTTCAGGTAAAGATAGGTGATAAAAATTATCTTCGTCCTAGGTGCGAAGAGGAATTTAGAATCACAATTATGATTATGAGTTATTCATATGATTGTGGACAGGAATTGTTGATTGATGTTACAGCGATAAAACAATATTGGTGGACTTTTAACATGGAGAAGATAATAGACCTGATGGTCTATTTGACTCTTCTAATGGATTGCTCGTTCCGCTGCAACTATGGTTGAAAAGTTTTATCATCTACCATATGTCTTAAATCTCTGATTTATTACAAATGAAGGTTATTGATGATGTAAATTATCTTTAGTCATGATATTCGTTGATGGGCTAGTTGTGCTCACCCTTTTTACTTCACAATTCCTTTTAGGTAATAAGAGTGTAGCTGAGTCGAGCGGGGATAACAGGGGAATAGAATGGTGGTATATAGTTGTTGTCCCTAAATAGTATGAAAATAATTTTGTTGAGAATTTTAGATAAGTGTGTCGTATTGTATACGTCATTTGATATTTAATTTTGGTGAACCGAATAGGGTGAGGTGAACCCAACTTTGGAAGGATGTTTTTCCACTATCATACAAGATGTCTAATGACATACAACCTCATGTTATCATAAGACAGGGTTGTACACATCCACTTGCTAAGTATATCTACGAGCACTACCTATATGATCTTGGAGTTTATTTGAAATATAATTTTCACTTGGAAACAACAGAGATAATTATATGTCAAGAGAAGACTCACCATTGGAAAGAAGATGATAGTAATCTTCTTATTTTTCTTTGGGGACTTTTGGGTCAACCAAGGATAATTTTGTGGACAAATGATATTTATCATAACCTCGACGCATGGCCTCCAATGTACGAAGGTTTCCTTGAGTATTTTTTAATGATTTTAATTTCTAAAACAATTATTGACTGTACCTTTATGTAAGGTACTATTGTAAGGTCTTGTGGTCAAGGTACCACGAAAGTATTATATATATTTGTATTAAAACTCATAGCTTATCTGCTGTCGTACTCTGCACGACAGTTCAACAGTTGTATAAATGAAGTTTATATTTGATATTTATAGTGCGATATCTGGCGACTCAGAATGGGTCGTGTGGACCTATTTTGGGGGCGTCACGGATCTATCAAGATTCCGTCCTTGTCAATGACGTGCCTAAGAAACTGTACACGATCCAGCCAAAACTCACATTTTGAGAATTTAGCGTATAACTTTGCTCTTCTCAATGTTTCCAACGTCGCCCTTAAATGCTCAACATGTTCCTCCTTGGTCGTAGAATATATCAGGATATCATCAATAAACACCACTACAAATTTATCTAAAAATGGTTTATACACCCTGTTCATTAAATCCATGAACGCTACAGGTGCATTGGTTAAACCAAATGACACAACCAGAAGCTCGTAATGACCATACTGAGTTCTGAATGCCATTTTTGGTACATCCTCTGGCCTTACCTTTAGTTGATGATAACCACTCCTCAGGTCTATCTTTGAGAAATATTTCTCTCCCTTCAGTTGGTCAAAAAAGTCATCGATTCTAGGTAATGGATACTTATTTTTAATTATGACCTTATTCAATTCTCGGTAATCAATGCAGAGTCGCATCAACCATCTTTCTTCTTAACAAACAATATCAGTGCTCCCCATGGCGATACGCTCGGCTGAATATACTTTTTATCGAGTAATTCTTGCAACTGCACCATCAACTCTTTCATTTCTACTGGAGCCATTCTGTATGGGGCTTTAGATATCGGGGCCGTTCCTGGCACTAAATCAATCATGAACTCGATTTCTCGATCTGGCAGAAGTCCAGGAAAACCGTCGGAAAATATGTCTGCAAAGTCTCTAATGATCGGTATCTCTTCTAACTTTGCACTCTTCTTCTGTGTATCGACTATGTAGGCTAAGTATCCTACACATCCTTGTCTCAGTAACTTCTTGGCTTGCATCACCATCAGATAACTTGCTTGTCGAGGTGACTTGCTGCCATAAAACACAACCTTTGACGGAGTTATAAGGTTAACACACTTCTTTTGGCAATCAATTATTGCCCCGTAATTGAATAACCAATCTATTCCCAATATGACATCAAATTTCCAAAGTTCAATTGGTATCAAATCTACTATCATCTCGTGATCCTTAATAACCACTCTACAATTCTTATATATAAATCTAACAAGAATTACTTCCCTATTAATAATCTCTATGCTCAAAGGAAATTATAATTCTTCCTGAGGCAAATCTAAGTTTTGAGCAAATTCATTGGATATAAATGAACAAGTAGCACCCGAATCAAATAGTACATAAGCATTAATACCATTAATCGGAATGATACTTGACACCACATCCTTTGACTGCATAGCATCTTACACGGTCATAGTAAAAGTCCACGCAGTAGGTCGGCTTGATTGTGCTGGTCCAATGATAGTTAATGTGCCATCACCGTTGTTTCCTTTTCCTCCACTTGCGCTTCCCACTGTCTTTTAGGGTAATCATGAGCCATGTGATCCTTCAACCAACAGGTGAAACAAGCTCCCTTCTTTGGACTAAAACAGTTTGGTGCAATGTAACCCTTCTGAGCACAATTAAAACATACTCTCTTACCCTTCAAACACACCCCAATGTGGTTCTTCCCACAAGTAGCACAAACTTGAAACTTCTTCTTTTGTTGACTTCCTTTTTGTCTGCCCGTATTCGAATTCTCAATCCACTTCCTCTTCTGGCTGTTACCTCCATTATTGCTTCCACCAACATTATTTTCATTCTCATTCTTTCTCTTCTTCTATTCTTGGTTATATTTGGTTAAGGCATCGCTTCCACCTTCTGCGATAATTGCTTTTTTCCAATACCGTTGCAAACGTATTTAGCTGAAACATCGAACCCTTAGCATACAACCAGGGCTTCAACCCTTGTTCGAACCTTCTCGCCTTACGTTCATCGGTATTGACTTGGTATGAAGCAAACCTTGCTAGCTCATTAAACTTCACAGCATACTCTGGCACCGACATGGTTCCTTGTTTCAATTCTAAGAATTGAACTTCCATCTGATTTCGAGAAGTTGTTGGAAAATACATCTTGAAAAACATCTCTTTAAACCTATCCCATGCTATTACTCCATGTCCCCCACGAACCTTATTCGCCTACAACTAATAGCTAGCTTCAGACTTCAACATAAACATCGCAAAAGCAGTTTTCTAATCCTCGTTGACTCTAGTAATGTCAAACACCTTCTCCATTTCCGTGATCCAAGTTTGGGATTCAACTGGATTCATAGATCCCTGAAACTTTGGCTGCCCAACTGCTTTGAAGTCTTTTAAAGCCGTAGCTTGAGCTTGCGGTTAATTCGCAAGTGCTCCTGTTAACAGAGTCACCAACTGCCGAACCGGGTTAGTGTTGGCCTCATAATTATTGTTAGTAGACCCCTCAAGAGGTGGTTGTTGGCGTGGTTATCTTCTTCTAGGAGGCATTTTCTGTTAACATATATGCTTATTAGATCAATATTTAATTCCTTGAATATCCTAAAGTTTAACTTTAAACATTCTAAGATTAAAGCTTAACACATAACATTTCAATAAACTTCGATATTTTTATTCATTCATAATTTTCCAAACATAATAAGGATAGCATCTCTGTTATCAACATCCATTTTCCTGAACTAAACAAGTTTCAGGATTACATACTCATACTACCCCTTTATTTATCTCAAAATAAGGGATTTACAATTTGTTTATTCACATATTATTATTATTGTTCTTCCTATCTTAGCATATTAAGACGTCGAGAGGTTTCCCTACGTTCATCCTCCATAATACGATACGCCGTCCTACTGTAATAACCCGATATTTTCTATATAATTAAAATCAGAATTTTTGCGTATAATTTTTTTATTATTATTATTAATTATTTATTTCAAAGGTAAGAATGTGTGCAAGGTATTAAGTATGTAATTATGTGATGGATATAAAATATATTTATTACATGAATGATTACGAATAATTTTATTTTAAAATTACTGATCTCTATAAATTATATTCTTATAATATGTAATTTTACAGTAAAAATGTTTTTATTAATTCGTTTCCCTGAAAATAAGTATATATATTATTTAATTAATATATGTAATGATTATTAGAATTTTTATAATGCTTATTTTATTATATGAAATTAATTCAGAATAGTTAAGTTAATTATTTAACTTAATTAATAAAGTTATATGTGAAAGATAAATCAGATATGGAATCCAAACCCTAATTTTGGGTTTTGATCAAGGAATGAAAATAATAATATTATATTATTATTTGTCAGTGTTATAGATATGTATGGTTATGTGTGTAATGTTAATGTGTGGAATAGTTTTATTACATTACGATCAAACCCTAATAATATTTTGATAAACTCTATTTCTGGTTCTGGAATAAGGAATGATGATAATATAATAATATTAATTATATTGTTGATCTTTCAGTGATATAAATATGTATGTTATGCTTGTAAGGTTAATCTGGAAATCAATTCCCTTATGACCTGATAAAATCCTAATTTGAAACTCAGCTGTGAGTTCAAGACTGTGTTATATGATACATGTTAAGCATTATATAATTTTGTTATTAAACCCTATTTAATATTTAGAAACCATAAATTAAAATAAAAACCGTTGTTTCAAACTGTTAAACCCAAATTGATTTGAAACCCTAATGCGAAAGTCATTCACGACTTTGAGAATTTGTTAAGCGGTTATGTAATCACGATAATGTGATTTATGATCGGTGTTATATGTATTAACCCTAATTAGGGAGAATCGTAATTATTCAAAATCCTTATTATTTTTCTATATTATAAACCCTAATTTCTAAATTAGTAACCCTAATTTATAATTGTAAACCCTAAGCGCTAATTTGGGCAATGTAATGTTAATTAATATTTTTTTTAAATCCTAATTAGCAAGGTGATAAGTAAATTAAAACCTTTTATTTAGTTAAGAAACCCTAATTATTTTAAAACCCTAATTTATAAATTTTATAAACTAAAATTTTAGTTTACTTTTATAAACTCTAGTTGCCAAATCTCATTTGTGCTATATGCTAAACCTTAGGGTTAAATCCTAAGGGTCAAACCCTAAGGGTCAAACCCTAAGGGATTGTTAAGATTCAATTTTTCCATTTAAATCAATTAACAAATGACATTTTTGCCCTTATTGCATTCTTTACTTGGTTCCTTGAGAATCTTACAATATTTTGAGTTGGTGACCAACTACACCAACTCCTTGTGACACATAAATGACAACACATCAGCCACCTAGCAACCATACATGAATCTACTTAATATATATAAAGATTGGAGAGGGAAAATGTTGTATTTTTGGCTCAATTATTCACCAAGCTCATCCTAGACCCTCTCTCTCTAAAAGCTTCGAAATTATGTAGTAGGTCAGTCCCAAAATTGAGCCCCACGATCATCAACAACAAATCAAAAACCATAGATCAACATTTGGTTCTTAAAGGTATAAAAACCTAAGTCAAAATTTGATTTTCTATGCTATAATAAATTTGTGATTTTTATGTTTAAACATGTTGATTAAAGTGTTAAATGATGATATTTGTTTACTAGATCCATAACATCTAATGTTCGAAATCAGAGTTTTTCAAAAATTTGGGAAAATGGTTTTCTGTTGTCTGACAACAAATGTCAGGGGCTGTAGATTGTTGTGTGTTTATTGTTTTTTGTTGTTTAAGTGTTTACATTTGTAGCCTTGTATGAGATCTTTAATCTGAAAGTAGATTCACTGTCATTGGATGTCTAAATCAAAAGATATTGATGGTCAAAGGTCGTTGACCGACCATGTCTGGGAAGAAATCTGGGTAAACCCAGAAAATTTTTAGCGTCTGACAGCATGTTGAACGGCTTTGTTATTGTATTAAAGTTGTAGCCTGTTATCTGGACTATAGCTAAGTGCCTCTAGTTGTCTTAATGCTTAAACAAATCGAACGTAGCATGTGGTCAAACTTAGTCCCTCGATCACGAATTCTGTTTCTGGGAAATTTCCAGAAAATTGTTGGCCTTATTTCTGACAGGGTTTGACCGAGTTAGATCTTGTAAATCTATTAATGTTAAGCTTATCTGTTGTTGTAGTGTTGTTCCTTGACACGAGTACTACAGATTTAAACCTTCAAATCGCATGAACCATGATCAGAACTACTATTAATTTGAGCATGAAAGTGCTCAGTCGACACCTGGGTTTCTGGGAAAACCCAGAAACCGTCTGACATCTACTTTGCTGGCATAGATCGATTTGTTATGTTGTTGTTTGCTTAAAATAAGATATGAAACTTATAGAGTTACATAAACACTACATGTTCTAAGTTTTAGTTTAAAGAGAAGCGATCTAGAAATGAATTTATAGCCGGTCAAACGTGGTATGTTGGTAACCGAAGCTGTCAGTGTTCTTGAGCTCAAGAACACCAACAGCGATGGTTACTGTCGCCAAAAGCCTTTAGCGACAGTTTTTAATTAATTTAATTTCTGAATTTCCAGAAATTGATTGAAAATAAAAAATAAATTATAAAAATTACAAAATTAGTTTTAAAAATTATTTTAAATTATGAAAAATAACTTTTAATTATTTGGGATATTTTTCATTAATATTTGTAATTATTTGAATATTAATGATATTTAATTTATTTAATTAGTGTATTAAATAAATTAGAAAAAAAATGATTTTAATTATATAAAAATCATTTTAAATATGAACAAAGTGTTTAAAAATATTTTTGAGTTATTTTTGATAACTTTTAATATTTTGTGATAAATTTCATTAACTAATTAATATTAATGATAATTTAGTTATTTAATCAATGTATTAAATAATTTACGAAAAATAGAATTAATGATTTAAAAATCATATAAAAATGAGTTATATGATTTTAAAAATATTTTAAGTTATAATATATAACTTTTGATATTTTGTCATGAAAATTTGTAATAATTTAATATTAATGATATTAGATTTATTTAATTGTTTAATTAAATAAATAAGTTAAAAATGATTTTATTAATTTAAAAATCATTTAAAATGAGAATATAGTGTTAGAAAATATTTTGACTTATAAAATATATTTTCTATATTTTTGGAGAATTCTCATTAATATTTTAATATTAATGATATTAGATTTACTTAATGATTATCTTAAATAAGTTAGTTTAAAAATAATTTTATTATTATAAAAATCATTTTAAATGAAAATAAAGTGTTTAATGATATTTTAAGTTATAAAAGGTAATTTTTAGTATTTAATGAATAATTTCATTAATAATTCAATATTAATGATATTAATTTAAGATTAATGATATTAAATTTATTTTATATTTATATTGAATAAATAGTTTAAAAATGATTTTATTAATTTAAAAATCATTTAAAAAGGGATATAAATGAATTAAAAATATTTTAAGTTATAATTAATGACTTTTAATATTTGGATAATGGTACATTAATATTTAAATATTAATGGTAATTATTTAATAATGATTTTAAATGTTTTAAAAATCATTTAAGGGTAATATAAATACGTTATGAATATTTTGAGTTATTATACATAACTTTAATATTTTGGCAATGGTTTCATTAATAGTTTAGTATTGATTAAATATTATTGATAATAGAATTGATTAGTATTTAAATCATTTAATAATGATTCTGATATTTCAAAAATAGTGATAAATGGTAATAATTATTTAAAAATTATTATAAGTCATTTAAAAATAATATGACTGATACTGGTAGATATTGAGATATGGGATAGAGTCTTAGACTCGATAATTACCCGATAAAGTCGTCGGTAGACTGACATGTTTCAGAAATTGATCTGAACTTAGATATTTTGACTGTATGAAGGTTTGTTTATGATTCTATGACTGTGAAACATGCATGACAATCTGATTAGGTTATGTGCTGACTGTAATTAGCAGTACTATGTGTTATGATATGTGATTCTAATCGATAAAATGATCTTATTAATGATAGGTTTCGGTATAAAAGATAAAACTAAGTTGCGTATTGTAAGCAGCAGACCAGGCAAGTATCCTACCTTTGCATTTTCTTTATGCAATTGGACAAGTGTAAGAATATTTCAGAATTATATTATTACTGTACATATTGTTAAACCTATATTATATACACCCATTGTTTATCAACTTGTTAGTATATGGTAATTCAGATATATATTTTGTTCGTTAATTTCTATAAATGATTATACAAGTGTCCCCACTTGGATAATCATTGTATTTAATCACATGTTGATACACCTTTGGTATACATATATGTTGAATTATAGATTATTGTTGGATAAGATAAAACCTTTTGTTTGGAACCCTGACAAGTATGAACATCCCGAACATGGGAAAATTTTTAAGCGCTACGGCGGACAAAGGATGAACGATGATATCGTTCTAGCAATGTAGTATTGATCAATATAGGGTCCATGGACTGTACACCCTCAGGCCCGTAAGTTATGACGGTTTACAGATGAATTTTTGTTTAACCCTTTAAAAAAAGAAAATAATGTTCATAGTATGTCACTATAACCCTATATATAGTCAATACGTAATTTCTAAAATTTGAAAGAGGGTTGTTATGTTATTATTATTGGTACAGAATTACTTCACAACTTTTGAATTGTTGTAGAAGGGTATTATAAAGAAAACATTTAAATTCTTTCAGCCTATATATATATAATACTTGCTGGGCACTCAAATGCTCATCCTTGCTTAATTTAAATATTTTCAGCTAAGTTTGAATAGCTAGAAAGGATGGGCCAAGATCAAGTGAAAAGGAAAGCAAACAGAATTTGTTTATTTGTATCTTTTGTAATAGTTAGACTGTACTAAGTTATGATATGTATTATATATCATGCAAAGAATGTAGTAAAGGTTGCGTACTTGGGATTAGACTCTGATAAATGTAAGTTAAGTTTGAAATTTATATTATTATTATTATTATTAGTAATATTTCTGCTCATAGAAATGGTATCGTAAAGCACTGAATTCGGGCTTCAAGTACCTGGATTCGAGGGCGTTACATTTGGTATCAGAGCTATAAGGTTAGAAACCTTAGATGGGTTAGACCTTAGGCTATAACCTTAGAATAGAGGGAAATGTTGAAAATATAAATAACTCATTTAGAGTTTACAAGGAGATGAATTGAATAAATTCATCGTGAAACAAAATAAAAGATAATTTATAAAACCATTATGTGTTGTGTGTATATATTATATGTTAGTCAAATAAATTATGTGTATAGCTGTTAGATAGAAAGAATTAGGATACCCTTAAGTCGTAAAGAATAAGTCACCCTGTGACGCCCCCAAATTCGAGTACTTAAAACCCGAACTCGGTGCTTCACGATACCATTTCTATGAGCAGAATTCTATGAATAATAATAACCATAATATGAATAACAACTTAATTTACATAATTATCAGAGTTTATCTCCCCAGGTACGAGACCTTGAAGTACATTCCAAACAATACATGATATTATTTATATATACATCGTTGTCTTAATAATATAAACTATTACAGCAACTACCACAAATCTTATTCAGTTAGCTTTCCTTTTCCTTTATTTCTGCACGAGCTTTTTGGTTCTTCGAACTTAACTAAAAATATTTAAATTAAGCAAGAATGAGCATTTAAGTGCCCAGCAAGTAATAACAATAATATATATTAGCTGAAAGAATTAAATGTTTTCTTTGAAAGACACTTCTACAACGAATCAACAGTTCTGAAGTAAGCTGTACCAAGAATAATAATAACATAACAACTCTCTTTCATATTTTTGAAACTACGTATTGACTATAAGTAGGGTTAAGTGACATATTATGAACATTATTTTTTTTTTGAAAAGGTTAAACAGAAATTCATCTGCAAACCGTCATAACTTACGGACACGGGGGTGATCAGCCCGTTGTGTCCTGCATTGATCAATACTATATTTTAAGAACTCTCTCCGCCTTGGGCGCATAAAAGTTTTCCCTATGTAAGGGATGTTCATACTTGTCTGGGTTCTAAAGCAAAGGTTTTATCTTGTTCAACAATAATCTATAATTCAACATATATATATATATATATATATATATATATATATATATATATATATATATATAAGGGTAATTGACAAAGGTATATCAACATGTGATTAAATACAATGATTATCTAAGTGGGGACACTTATATAACCATTTTATAGAAATTGACGAACATAATATATATCTGAATTACCATATACTAATATGTTGATAAACAATGAGCGGATATAGAATATGTCGCAGTAGAGTTGATAATATAGCATAATAATAATTTAATTCTTCTGAAACTTCTTACTCATGTCCATTGCATAAAGGAAATGCAAAGGTAGGATACTTGCCTGATACGCTGCTTACAGATTTGTAATTAAGATTTATCGCTTTTCTCACGACCTATCATTAATGAGATCGTTCGTTCGATTAGAACAGTATATAATATCACATAACACTGTCTATTATAGTTAGTACATAACCTAATCATGTTATCACATATGTTTAACAATCATTTATTCAAAATAAACCTTAACACAGTCAGAATATCTAAGTTCGGGTAAAATTCTGAGGCATGTCGGTGTATCGACAGCTTAGTCATGTAATACTTGAGTCTAAGACTCTAATCCGTATCTCAATATCCATACATAGTAGTCATATTATTTTTAAATGACTTAAAATAATTTTAAAACATTTATCATAATTTGTCATGCAATCGGAATCATAATTAAATGATTTAAACATCAATCAATTCTATTATCATTAATATTCAATTAATATTAAACTATTAATGAAATCATTGTCAAAATATAAAAGTTATTTATAATAACTCTAAATATTTTTAAAATATTTATAATACACTTAAATGATTTTTAAAACATTTAAATTCATTTTTAAGTAATTATCACTAATATTAAAGTATTAATGCACTATTTATCCAAATATTAAAAGTTATTAATTATAACTTAAAATATTTTTAATTCATAAATATCCCTTTTAAATGATTTTTTTAAATAAATAAAATCATTTTAAAACTATTTATTTAATATAAATATTAAATAAACTAAATATCATTAATATCAAATTAATATCATTAATATTAAATTAATAATATTTTTTTATGAAAAAATATCAAAAGTTATATTTTATAACTTAAAATATTTTTATAATACATTAAATGATTTTTAAAATCATTTATTCTATTTTCCATAATTTATTTAATGTATTAAATAAATATTTAAACACCATTAATATCAATTAAATAGTGAAATTTTATCACAAAATATTAAAATTCATCACAAATATCCTCAAATATGTTCTAACACAATAATATTATTTTTCATGAATTAAAAACTATTTTTCAATAATTTATTTAATATCATAATTAAATAAATAAATACTTTTATATTCCAAAAATATTAAATATTTATAAAATATACTCTAAATAATTAAAAAATATTTTTCATAATTTAAAATTAATTTTCAAAAATTATTTGGTATTTTTAATAATTAAAAACCATTTTTTGTATTTTTCGGAAAATAAAATTCATGGTGTTCTTGAGGCTCAAAATCAGTGTATTAGTTGCTACTTTGACCATGATTTAAATCGTGTTATTGATGTTTTCTGGACTTCAAATTCAAATGAAAGTTGTAGTACTCTTGTAATATTACAACACCAAACCAAGAAATATGGCTAAACAACATCATAATTGAATGATCTGAGCCAATAAACTATCTGACAAGTCTGTTCTTCATGATTATGGAATTTCCAGAAATTGAGGTACTTACTTTGAGCTCTTAAATCTTAGCATTTTGAGCTTTCATAATGTATTTTAATTATTCAATTATGTAATATAGATGCTAAAGAGGAACTCTAAATCATCACATCATCAAATTAACATAACATGTGTAAGATCTAGCCGGTCAAACCTGCTGTCAGAAACGAGTTCTTGATGAATTCTGGGTTTTCCAGAATTTTCATAAGGCAGTTGGTCAATGCTAGTTTGACCGTGATTATCTTTTGTTCCAGTTATAATTTGAGTGATCTAATAGCATACATGTGTAGTCCTTATATCCAGCTACAATACCAAAACAAAAACATGGCCAAAACATGAAAACACTGCAAGATCAAAGGCTTACAAAATGTTGTCAGACGAGTTCTTGGTTTCTGGGTCCAGAAACCAGACTTCGTGCTCGGTCAAAGAGGTTTTGACTACTTATATCTGATGATCTAGACATGGTATGACACTGATTCATTTTGGAGATTAAAGTGCTACTGACATACTACAACGTCAAACCTTTAAACAGCAAAAACACTTAACAGATTAGGATCTACAAGGCCTGACATTCGGCTGTCAGACAACATTTTTAGGGTTCATGTCAGTTTGCAAAATCATGATTTTCGTGCATCTAGATGTTATGGGTTCATGATCTAACATCCCAGAACACTTATAGACCCTTCATAACACATAATATAACATTTAAACATAACATCAAAAATCAAAAATGGGCAGAATTGAATTAAAGTTTAATACCTTTTTATGAACAATTTTCTTGAATCCTTGCTTCTGATTTGTTATGGGTGATGGTTGGGTTGTGTTCTTGACTGAACTAACAAGAGAATTTCGTAGGTTTGGGTTGGAGAGAGTAAAGCTAAGTGTTGGTTGCACAAATAAACCAAAATGGTCACTTTCTCTCTATTTAATTAGAAAAAAAATGATTCCATGATTGTAATAGCTGATCATTGATGGGTAATGTTATAGTATCATAGGTGAATTCTAGAACAAAGCTAGATGGCTGATAATTTCAAAGATTCTAGCAACAATGCTCCTAATAATGCACTAAAAGGGCAAAATGGTAATTTTGAAATTATTTTTATTTTTGATTTTTATTTTATTTATTCATGGCATCCAATGTTGCTAGATTCTACCAATAATGTAATAAGGTATTTTAGACATTTCTCATTATTTCTAGAATTGTTAAATTCTTTAATTATTTTAATAATTCAATAAGGGCATTTTGGTAATTTCACCTTAAATCTCAAGGGCAATTTTGTCTGATATAATTAAATATAGTATTAAACCATTAAATTATAATTCTCATAATTTTCCAAATGATTTCCAAGCGTTGGACAATTTAACAGTAATTGTACAATTAAATTCTAATTAAACCCGTTAATTTAAAATTTAGGGTTTTTAATTAGAAAAATAGGGTTTCTTAATATTAACAATTAGGGTTTTCAAATAAATAATTAGGGTTTTTCCTAATTATCAGCATAAAATAATAATTAGGTTTCTTCTAATTACAGAAATTCTAATACGCAGAAGAATTCATATAACACAATTACTACTCAGTCTTAACTCATAATTGAGTTTAACAATTAGGGTTTCACAACACAATATTAGGTTATGACCCAATTTACCACAATTGACCAACATTAACAGTCTACAGATAAACGGTATATATTTAAGCACTGAAAATTAAAATATAATTAATATTACATTATTATTCTCATTCCTGGATAAAAATCCAAGTTTAGGATTTGGATTCCATATTTGACTTATCCTTCGTACACAACATCAATAATCAAGTTAAAATAATTAACTTAAATATTCTGAACAAATTCATATAATAACATATTTATTATTATAATTCTAATTGTCACTTAATATATTATTTAAATAATATATAAATTATATTTTCAGGGAAAATAAATAATAAAAATATTTCTGCTTACAGAAATTAATTACCATAAGAATATAATTTGTAGTAATTAATAATTCTAAAATTATTTCTAATTTTTCAAGTAATAAATATATTCGCATTTAACATCACAATACTTGATACTTATTCTCATTGTAAAAAAAAAATTTATATGCAAAATTTCTTATCTAAAAAAATATCGGGTTATTACACACCCTCCATGACCGAGCTAATATCAAAGCCAATAGCTAAAATAGAGGATCACATTGAAAGCTACCTCAAAGAGGTGGTTATTTTGGAAAGTATAGTACCAGACCCAAAAATGATAGGTATAGCGGATAAGTAGAATATAGTTAAAGAATATGTGGTCAATGTTGAGTTCTTAAACTCATATATTTATGGTGAGTTCTTAAACTCGTATGTTTGTGGTGAGTTCTTAAACTCATAATGTGTTGTATGTTGAACGAATTAGGTATGGTAGGTGTGAATGGATTATGGAGAATAATGGGAATATATAGAATGCTAAGCAATTGATTATTAGGGAAGGCATAAGAAATAGATAGTGTTAAGTGTTACTGGAATATATATGATTCTATATGGTGTAAATGAAGTATATTTGTATAATAGAATATTCTCAACTTTTGTATAAGTTATGGCAGCGATTCCCAACTTTCGAGTTACAAAGGGATAGCGAATGTTTAAAGCAATATGTGCTAGGGTATGTATAGTGTTATGAATATGGATCTATGTTGGATTAATGGGATAAGTTGGTACAAAGATAGTAAATATTTATCTGGTCACTGGTTATTACAGTCGACCGAGTTTTCAAAATATAATATTTTGAGTACATGATTATGTGAATAGAAAATTTTGCGTTATATGATAAGCGTTTACGATAAGGCTTAGAATGTAAGAATAATTTATGATAATGCCGTCAAGACAAAAACGAAACCCAAGGATAGTAGAACCTGACAACAAAGCTGGAAGACACCTAGACCCGATACAAAATTTTGCGAAAGTGGGAACTCAAGCTACGAAGAACGAAATACCAGTCGCGGAAGATCAACCAGATAATCGAACGTCGAACGTCAAAGACTTCAAGGAGGTCCTATTGCCAAGATTTAGAGGATCAAATGACCCTGTTAAATGGTATGTGATAACTAGGATAACGGTAGGGCAACAGACAGCCTTATTTGATAAAAGAAGATAATTTCGATAATACCGACAATAAGCCGGGAATATGATTAAAAGGAAAGTTTATGTGTGGCAAGTGAGGACAAGAGGGATATATTCTCCTAACTGTTCCAATCTAGGAATGTATAGTAAGTGTGTTATGTGTGAATCAATGGAGCATAAGGTGAAAGACTATTCAAGAAGGAAAAAGGGAAACAAGGAATGCGAATACGGAACAAGGTAGCAGTACATTGGCAACAACGGGACCAAATTCAACAAATAAACCAACGAAACCAACCGCAAGCGTCTTCAACGCGACTGTTCAGGATTCGGTAGCAGCCGGGGATACAACTCCAGGTATTACTTGAACCAATGTTATTTTCTTAAATATTATTTTCTTATATATAGTAAATTATTTTTATAAATTATTTTGAAGGAGGAATTTGAGTTCTCTTAGGAATCAAATTTCTGTTTAAGAAGATAGATAAGCTTTGTGATGAATAGTTAAAGATCGAATCGATCAATTATGATCGAGATCTATTTATAAAGGTTGTGTATGCTATGTACCCGGGTAAGTATAGGTTTTAAAAGGTGATTCCGGGGACGGAATCTTTATAAGGGAGGGTGAATGTAATAACCCGATATTTTCTATATAATTAAAATCAGAATTTTTGCGTATAATTTTTTTTTATTTTATTATTATTAATTATTTATTTCAAAGGTAAGAATGTGTGCAAGGTATTAAGTATGTAATTATGTGATGGATATAAAATATATTTATTACATGAATGATTACGAATAATTTTATTTTAAAATTATTGATCTCTATAAATTATATTCTTATAATATGTAATTTTACAGTAAAAATGTTTTTATTAATTCTTTTCCCTGAAAATAAGTATATATATTATTTAATTAATATATGTAATGATTATTAGAATTTTTATAATACTTATTTTATTATATGAAATTATTTCAGAATAGTTAAGTTAATTATTTAACTTAATTAATAAAGCTATATGTGAAAGATAAATCAGATATGGAATCCAAACTCTAATTATGGATTTTGATCAAGGAATGAAAATAATAATATTATATTATTATTTGTTAGTGTTATAGATATGTATGGTTATGTGTGTAATGTTAATGTGTGGAATAGTTTTATTATATTACGATCAAACCCTAATAATATTTTGATAAACTCTATTTCTGGGTCTGGAATAAGAAATGATGATAATATAATAATATTAATTATATTGTTGATCTTTCAGTGCTATAAATATGTATGTTATGCTTGTAAGGTTAATCTGGAAATCAATTCCCTTATGACTTGATAAAATCCTAATTTGAAACTCAGCTGTGAGTTCAAGACTGTGTTATATGATATATGTTAAGCATTATATAATTTTGTTATTAAACCCTATTTAATATTTAGAAACCATAAATTAAAATAAAAATCGTAGTTTCAAACTGTTAAACCCTAATTGATTTGAATCCCTAATGCGAAAGTCATTCACGACTTTGAGAATTTTTTAAGCCGTTATGTAATCACGATAATGTGATTTATGATCGGTGTTATATGTATTAACCCTAATTAGGGAGAACCGTAATTATTCAAAATCCTTATTATTTTTCTATATTATAAACCCTAATTTCTAAATTAGTAACCCAAATTTATGATTGTAAACCCTAAGCTCTAATTTGGGCAATGTAATGTTAATTAGTATTTTTTTAAAAATCCTAATTAGCAAGGTGATAAGTAAATTAAAACCTTTTATTTAGTTAAGAAACCCTAATTATTTTAAAACCCTAATTTATAAATTTTATAAACTAAAATTTTAGTTTACTTTTATAAACCCTAGTTGCCAAATCTCCTTTGTGCTATATGCTAAACCTAAGGGTCAAACCCTAAGGGTCAAACCCTAAGGGATTGTCAAGATTCAATTTTTCCATTTAAATCAATTAACAAATGACATTATTGCCCTTATTGCATTCTTTACTTGGTTGCTTGAGAATCTTACCATATTTTGAGTTGGTGACCAACTACACCAACTCCTTGTGACACATAAATGACAACACATCAGGCACCTAGCAACCACACATGAATCTACCTAATATATATAAATATTAGAGAGAGAAAATGTTGTATTTTTGACTCAATTATTCACCAAGCTCATCCTAGACCCTCTCTCTAAAAGCTTCGAAATTATGTAGTAGGTCAGTCCCAAAATTGAGCCCCACGATCATCAACAACAAATCAGAAACCATAGATCAACATTTGGTTCTTAAAGGTATAAAAACCTAAGTCAAAATTTGATCTTGTATGCTATAATAAATTTGTGATTTTTATGTTTAAACATGTTGATTAAAGTGTTAAATGATGATCTGGGTTGTTGTTTACTAGATCCATAACATCTAATGCTCGAAATCAGAGTTTTTCAAAAATCTGGGAAAATGGTTTTCTGTTGTCTAACATCAAATGTCATGGGCTGTAGATCGTTGTGTGTTTATTGTTTTTGTTGTTTAAGTGTTTACATTTGTAGATTTGTATGAGATCTTTAATCTGAAAGTGGATTCACTGTCGTTGGATGTCTAGATCAAAAGATATTAATGGTCAAAGGTCGTTGACCGACCACGACCGGGAAGAAATCTGGGTAAACCCCAAAAATTTTTAGCGTCTGACAGCATGTTGAACGGCTTTGATCTGACAGATTTAATGATTGTTTGATGTTGTTATTGTATTAAAGTTGTAGCCTGTTATCTGGACTATAGCTAAGTGCCTCTAGATGTCTTAATGCTTCAATAAATCGAACGTAGCATGTGGTCAAACCTAGTCCCTCGATCACGAATTCTGTTTCTGGGAAATTTCCAAAAAATTGTTGGCCTTATTTCTGACAGGGTTTGACCGAGTTAGATCTTGTAAATCTGTTAATGTTAAGCTTATCTGTTGTTGTAGTGTTGTTCCCTGACATGAGTACTACAGATTTAAACCTTCAAATCGCATGAACCATGATCAGAACTACTATTAATTTGAGCATGAAAGTGCTCAGTCGACACCTGGGTTTCTGGGAAAACCCAGAAACCGTCTGACAGCTACTTTGCTGGCATAGATCGATTTGTTATATTGTTGTTTACTTAAAATAAGATATGAAACTTGTAGAGTTACATAAACACTACATGTTCTAAGTTTTAGTTTGAAGAGAAGCGATCTAGAAATGAATTTATAGCCGGTCAAACTTTGTATGTTGGTAACCGAAGCTGTCAGTGTTCTTGAGCTCAAGAACACCAACAGCGATGGTTACTGTCGCCAAAAGCCTTTAGCGACGGTTTTTAATTAATTTAATTTCTGAATTTCCAGAAATTGATTGAAAATAGAAAATAAATTATAAAAATTACAAAATTAGTTTTAAAAATTATTTTAAATTATGAAAAATAACTTTTAATTATTTGGGATATTTTTCATTAATATTTGTAATTATTTGAATATTAATGATATTTAATTTATTTAATTAGTGTATTAAAAAAATTAGAAAAAAATGATTTTAATTATATAAAAATCATTTTAAATATGAATAAAGTGTTTAAAAATATTTTTGAGTTATTTTTGATAATTTTTAATATTTTGTGATAAATTTCATTAACTAATTAATATTAATGATATTTTAGTTATTTAATCAATGTATTAAATAATTTACGAAAAATAGAATTAATGATTTAAAAATCATATAAAAATGAGTTATATGATTTTAAAAATATTTTAAGTTATAATATATAACTTTTGATATTTTGTCATGAAAATTTGTAATAATTTAATATTAATGATATTAGATTTACTTAATTGTTTAATTAAATAAATAAGTTAAAAATGATTTTATTAATTTAAAAATCATTTAAAATGAGAATATAGTGTTAGAAAATATTTTGACTTATAAAATATATTTTCTATATTTTTGGAGAATTCTCATTAATATTTTAATATTAATGATATTAGATTTACTTAATGATTATCTTAAATAATTTAGTTTAAAAATAATTTTATTATTATAAAAATCATTTTAAATGAAAATAAAGTGTTTAATGATATTTTAAGTTATAAAAGGTAACTTTTAGTATTTAATGAATAATTTCATTAATAATTCAATATTAATGATATTAATTTAAGATTAATGATATTAAATTTATTTTATATTTATATTGAATAAATAGTTTAAAAATGATTTTATTAATTTAAAAATTATTTAAAAAGGGATATAAATGAATTAAAAATATTTTAAGTTATAATTAATGACTTTTAATATTTGGATAATGGTACATTAATATTTAAATATCAATGGTAATAATTTAATAATGATTTTAAATGTTTTAAAAATCATTTAAGGGTAATATAAATACGTTATGAATATTTTGAGTTATTATACATAACTTTAATATTTTGGCAATGGTTTCATTAATAGTTTAGTATTGATTAAATATTATTGATAATAGAATTAATTAGTATTTAAATCATTTAATAATAATTCTGATATTTCAAAAATAGTGATAAATGGTAATAATTATTTAAAAATTATTATAAGTCATTTAAAAATAATATGACTGATACTGGTAGATATTGAGATATGGGATAGAGTCTTAGACTCGATAATTACCCGATAAAGTCGTCGGTAGACTGACTTGTTTCAGAAATTGATCTGAACTTAGATATTTTGACTGTATGAAGGTTTGTTTATGATTCTATGACTGTGAAACATGCATGACAATCTGATTAGGTTATGTGCTGACTGCAATTAGCAGTACTATGTGTTATGATATGTGATTCTAATCGATAAAATGATCTTATTAATGATAGGTTTCGGTATAAAAGATAAAACTAAGTTGCGTATTGTAAGCAGTAGACCAGGCAAGTATCCTACCTTTGCATTTTCTTTATGCAATTGGACAAGTGTAAGAATGTTTCAGAATTATACTATTACTGTACAGATTGTTAAACCTATATTATATACGCCCGTTGTTTATCAACATGTTAGTATATGGTAATTCAGATATATATTATGTTCGTTAATTTCTATAAATGATTATACAAGTGTCCCCACTTGGATAATCATTGTATTTAATCACATGTTGATACACCTTTGATATACATATATGTTGAATTATAGATTATTGTTGGATAAGATAAAACCTTTTGTTTGGAACCCTGACAAGTATGAACATCCCGAACATGGGAAATTTTTATGCGCTACGGCGGAGAGAGGATGAACGATGATATCGTTCTAGCAATGTAGTATTGATCAATACAGGGTCCATGGACTGTACACCCTCAGGCCCGTAAGTTATGATGGTTTACAGATGAATTTTTGTTTAACCCTTTCGAAAAAGAAAATAATGTTCATAGTATGTCACTATAACCCTATATATAGTCAATACGTAATTTCTAAAATTTGAAAGAGGGTTGTTATGTTATTATTATTGGTACAGAATTACTTCACAAGTTTTGAATTGTTGTAGAAGGGTATTATAAAGAAAACATTTAAATTCTTTCAGCATATATATATATATATATAATACTTGCTGGGCACTCAAATGCTCATCCTTGCTTAATTTAAATGTTTTCAGCTAAATGTGAACAGCTAAAAGGGATCGGCCAAGATCAAGTGAAAAGGAAAGCAAACAGAATTTGTTTATTTGTATCTTTTGTAATAGTTAGACTGTACTAAGTTATGATATGTATTATATATCATGCAAAGAATGTAGTAAAGGTTGCGTACTTGGGATTAGACTCTGATAAATGTAAGTTAAGTTTGAAATTTATATTATTATTATTATTAGTAATATTTCCGCTCATAGAAATGGTATCGTAAAGCACTGAATTCGGGTTTGAAGTACTTGGATTCGGGGGCGTTACACCTGCGATCTATCACGAACCATGACAAGTCTTTAAATTGAGGTGGGAAATAAAAGACTCGATCATGGGCCCTATCGATCGCATAATAAAAGTCATGATCCATCTTGTTCATCTTAGCCTTCTTCGTTTGAACCTTCACTTCAGCATGATCTGCACGCTGAGTAGCCGTCATCCAAGCGTCCTCTACTCTCGTACGCTTAGCTGACTCCTCATTCAAGTCATCTTTCAGTTTTCCAACTTCAGTCTTCATCTGTTCATTCTTAGACAATAGATCCTCTTGATGTCCCTCTGTGTGAACTAGGTTCCACTCCGTGTTTTCAAGACGTGAGTCGAGTTCCTGAATCTCCACATCCTTCTGTTCTATAGTAGCCTAATGCATCTCAGCTAACTTTTTCAGCTCTTCAACCTTATCCTGTAATTCTATATTACGGTCGTATAGCTCATCATACATCTCAGCTGATATGGAGTTTGGTGTAAACTCCACATGATCCTCTTCCTCATCCTTCACCTCTATCTCCTAAAAGTTCTCCTCCTCAGGATCAGACACAGGCTCATCCTTCTGTTCTTCCTCAGCGACCATCAGAGAGAGGCTCCCTCCGAATCAACTGTTCCTGAACCACATGAACGTCTCGGGGTTCCTCATCTCTAGGTATCTGAGGTATCACTTCCCTAGCTTGACTGGATCCTTCAACGTTAGACATCTTGATAGCACAATACTTTTAAGTTTTACTTATTATGTAACACTCTTTGATACTCGCGAGTACATAAGTTATTAACACATATCACATAAAGTCTTTTATTGCTTATCTTTAATGAATTTTCTTAATTCATTCCTTAGAACTCGATAAGAGTTTGACACTACTATGTTTTCTATTTACTTAAAGGTTACTTCCTAAGGTTTCCCCACCTAAGGTTCATAACCTAAAGCTTTGATACCAACCTGTGACACCCCTAAATTCAGGTACTTCATTCCCACAATATTTGGTGCTCACTATCCAAAAATAATTATATCTAACTGCCCACAATAAAGGATAAAGACATAACTTAAATAACTTAAACAATAATCTTCCCATTACATCAACTTAAAACAATCCTAGGTAATCTAACCTTTAATTATTACATAAGTTTGGGGAACACATCACAAATTAACATAAGTCTTATAACATAATTTTCAGTTAAGTAAATAAGTCTTCATCACTTGAACATCTTGCTCTTTCCTTTGCTAGAAGACGGATCATCGACTTTCTCAACTTTAGCTGCAGTGTTAATTGCAAGAGTGAGTAAATAATTGCCCACTATTATAAAGAATAATAATAATAATAGCAACAACATGAGATTAAACAATGGTTTCTGGATAATAGGGAACTCGTTCTACGAATCAGGAATAGAGAACAAATTCAAGATTTATATCTGAGGGTCTTAAGACCACGACCTATGTCCCCGGTAATTAGGTGTTTTACCTCAACCTTAACAGTCGTTTAAACAATACAGACCATTCCTTACGTACTTAAGGGGATCATCCCTTTCTACCATGTATTGTTCATAAACATCTAAACGCTAATGCATATAAAATCCCATGTACTAGGGTTGTTCATCTCAGTTTGAATTTAGAATTTCTGCACTAAAAAAGTTCAGTTTAGAACTAGCATATCAGTGGTTCTAGAATTTTAGAACACTATTCAATTATAGATTAGTCCAACCAATAAGAGCTTGCTTGCTATTAGAAGGTTCAACATAATAATATAGAATTGAAGAATGATACTTAAGTCAAAGATCGAATACTGACAATATACAATTGAATAGACATAGTATGTATGCAAAGTACTACATCCAAAAGAGTTAGGAAATCTCATTTGGAACAATGAAGTTAAACAATATATGCTTTGAAAAGCAATACCAAGAGTTAGGGTTGTGAAATTCGTTCAATGTAAAGAATTAGAATACAAGAGCTGGTATCACCATAAACAGGATGGAATCAATAAGCTTGCTCAATTTTAATATAAGAATTAGGAACTTTCATATTGATAAATTAGGGTTAGAAAGCTTACTTGACAATTAAAGGTAAACATAGTTATGAAACTTGCATTCATTATAAAGAGAATGAAGTAAGAAAACTTACCTTGTGTGTAAGCTACACAAGTATAATAAACATTCGCTAATTATCTTATATATACCATTGAAATCGCAACACCGATTAGTTATACTATCGTTAGCTTTATAAGTTCAATCCACCATCTAAGTCATAACCTTTAACTTAATGTCTAACCATGTTGGTTAAAAACTCACACGAATTTGAAAACTCACTATCGTGTAACATAAAGCTTTATCATTCACCTCTAACTTTAGTAAACATCAAATTTCATTCATTACATAACTTGTTTAAGTGATCATTTAAAAACACCATATTTAGTATTACATTACATTACAATCTGTTATTGTATCTTATGTTATGGTTTAACATCTTTATCATGCATACTAAATTAGATTAGGTCTACATACAATGGTCTGCAATTAAACAAAACTCACTGCCTCTGCTTAGGGTAAGACGCAGCTGCACTGTCCCAAGCCTTGGCACCGACGCAGCTGCGCTGGTGCTCGACTTCAGAAACCCAATAGGCGCAGCTGCGCTATTTCTGCCTTTGGTCCGGCGCAGCTGCACCAGTACGCAGACAGAAACTGCAGTAGCTTCAGCCCTGTTTCACAACAACATTCCAATTTCCCAATTGCTACAGAAATTTACATACCCAAAAACTAGAATTTGGTAACAACATCACCAAGCATGTATTTCATGATTCTACCAACATAAGCATTATATATAAAATCAACTTTTAAGGATTAAAAATCATATTTTTCCAAATTCTTCATATTTTAATACTTTTAGCGAATTCGATAGCCAAATCTTTGTTTCTTCACCAATTAACATCATTCTAACTACGTTGTTTTTGTTTCTTGATGTACTATCACAATCTACAACCAATTTACAGATTCTATCAAGGATTGAACATCAAATTTTGGACTCAATTAAGCCACTTTGTACACATAAAACACTGTTAACTAAATTTTCTTTTACAAACCATTTTTCCATGAATTTGATTACTCAATACAACTTTTATATAACAATTATTAGATTACACATGCATATAATCAACACCTCAAACCCTAACCCAACAAAATCAATTACAGAGAATAAAATTACAAAACTAAAACTTGGAAAATTTAAGAATGGATTATACCTTGAATCTCCTACTAGCAAGATGATGTTAACAAAGTTTAGAAATTCTTCCTTTGATTCCCTCTTGTCCTTCCTCTGTCTCAATTTCTTCTCTAACCCTCTAAAAGTTCTCTATGTTTTTCTCTTTCTCTGTTCTTAGTTTTTTAGGAGGATACGTGATATAACCCAACTGAGTGCTTAATAAACTTATAAATGTGATTATCAGTTTATTAGGCCAAAAGTCTTTGGCTGTTATGTTAACCAAAAGCCACAAGACTTTGTTTGGTTTACACAAAACTCCTCCCTTCTAAATTATTTTTATAACACTTATATTATATAGTTCCATGCGTCACACTTTTATTTAATTCATTTTATGTTCTTACTATTATAATTATAATTTCCATTATAATTATTTTTATACTTAACAAATTATTACACATTTAATTTAATTATTAAATTAAACTAGAACATCATTTTATTTAATTTAATTGTTTTCTTAAACATCAAACAATTCATTTAAATATTAAACAGTTCATTTAATTTAATTATTTCATTAAATTAAATCTTCAAATAATAAAATTACCGTTAATTAATTTAGTTAACATATACACTCAACTAAATTATTACATCACAATTTCATTAATTATTTATTTATCTCAATAAATAAATCAATTAAAATATTTTTATTTAATTCAATAAATATTTAACATAAATTACAAAATTCTCAATCGTTACATCCGTCCCTCCTTAAAAGGATTCTGTCCCCAGACTCACGACTCGATAAATTCATTCGTCATATTCTTCCCTCCTTAACAGGATTTTGTCCCCAGAATTGCTATACAAGATCAAGCAAACAACTGAGGATAAGTTTTCATCATTATTTCTTCAAGTTCCACGTAGATTCTTCAACATTGTGGTTTCTCCAAATTACCTTAACAGAACGTATCACTTTATTTCATAGTACTTGTTCTTTCCTGTCAATAATCTGAACAGGGACTTCTTCGTATGACAAATCTTTATCAAACTTTAATGGTTCATATTTTATAACATGTTTATAATTGGACTTATATGGCCTTAATACTGAAATATGGAAAACATTATGAATATGTTCTAATTCCGGAGGTAAAGCTACTTCGTACGCCACTTCACCAACTCGTCGTAGCACTTCAAAAGGTCCTATAAACCTAGGGCTTAATTTTTCCTTTTTACCAAACCTGATTTTCCCTTTCTAGGGAGACGCTTTCAAGAAAACAAAACTATCAACATCGAATTCCTGATTTTGTCGGTGTTGATCAGCATATTTCTTCTGTCTATCTTGTGCAACTATTAATCTTACCTGAATCACATTGATGATCTTGACAGTCTGTTGTACCAATTTTGGACCTAGCAGCTGACGTTCTCCAACTTCGTCCCAGCATACTGGAGTTCTACATTTCCTGCCGTACAACGCTTCGTAAAGCGGCATGCCAATACTCACGTGATAACTATTATTATAGGAAAATTCAACCAATGGTAGATGGTAATCCCAATTCTCTTTGAAATCCATAATACATACTCTGAGCATATTCTCTGGTGTCTAGATAGTTCTCTCACTTTGTCTGTCAGTTTGAGGATGGTACATTGTGCTCATTCTCAACTGCGTTCCCAAGCATTCTTGTAGTCGTTCCCAGAAATTTGATGTGAAACGTGGATCTGTATCTGAAACAATGGACACCGGGACACCGTGTCTTGAAATAATTTCCTTCATGTATAGTTTTGCCAGTCGATCTAGGTTAAATCTAGTCTAGATTGACAAAAAGTGTGCCGACTTCGTCAATCGATCGACAATCACCCGGATTGCATTGTAACCTTGCTGAGTCGTTAGAAGACATACCATAAAATCCATTGTGATATGCTCCCATTTCTATTTCGGTATCTATAATGGTTGCAACAATCCACTTGGCCTTTGATGTTCAGCTTTAACCTTGTGATATGATAAGCATTTCGCCACACATTCAGCAACATCCTTTTTCATATTCAACCACCAGAAATGATGTCTGAGATCTTGGTACATTTTCGTACTTCTAGGGTGAATCGAATATTGTGAGTTATAAGCCTCGCTCAAAATTTCCTCTTTAATTTCCGGTGCTAACGGTACCCAGATTCTCCCTTCGAACCGAAGTAACCCTTCCGAATCCACTTTAAATTTGTTTTCCTCAGCTTTAGACACTTTTCTTCTTATTTCCTCAAAGTTTTTATCCTGGAGTTGTGCATTCCTCACCTTATTTACCAACGTTGAACTGTTTCCCATCTAGAATAATTTATCATCTGATTCTGTTAGATATTTAATTTCCAACTCCATCTTTTCCATTTCTAATACTAGCTTTTCTTGAGCAGTCAACATCATTAATCTCTCCTGACACTTTCTACTTAAGGCATCGGCAACAATATCCGCCTTTCCAGGATGACAAAGAATCTCGCAATCGTAATCTTTAATCAATTCCAGCCATCTCCTCTGTCGCTTATTCAAATCTTTCTGTGTAAAGATATACTTCAGACTTTAATGGTTGATATATATCTCATACCTTTCTCCATAAAGATAATGTATCCAAATTTTCAGAACAAACACTACCGCAACCAATTCTAAGTCATGATTCAGATACCCTTTCTCATAATCCTTCAGTTGACGTGATGAATACACAATAACTCAGTCGTTTTGCATAAGCACACAGCCTAGTCCCTTATACGACGCGTCACTATACACCACAAAATTCCCTGTATTATTAGGCAATGATAACACATGTGATGAACTCAATCTTTTCTTTAATTCTTGGAAACTTTCCTCACACGTCTCTGTCCAAACAAACTTAACTGCCTTCCTAGTTAAATTCGTCAATGGAGTCACGATCTTGGAAAAGTCTTGAATAAAACGCCTATAGTAACCTGCTAATACCAAGAAACTTCTTACTTCTGACTGTATCCTCGGCTGATCCCAGTTTATTACTGCTTCAACTTTCGACGGATCTACCAAGATTCCGTCCTTGTCAATGACGTGCCCAAGAAACTGTACACGATCCAGCCAAAACTCACATTTTGAGAATTTGGCGTATAACTTCGCTCTTCTCAATGTTTCCAACGTCACCCTTAAATGTTCAACATGTTCCTCCTTGGTCTTAGAATATACCAGGATATCATCGATAAACACCACTACAAATTTTTCTAAAAATGGTTTAAACACCATGTTTATCAAATCCATGAACGCTGCAAATGCATTGGTTAAACCAATTGACACAGCCACAAACTCGTAATGACTATACCGAGTTCTGAATGCCGTTTTCGGTACATCCTCTGGCCTTACCTTTAGTTGATGATAACCACTCCTCAGGTCTATCTTTGAGAATATTTTGTTCCCTTCAGTTGGTCAAAAAAGTCATCGATTCTCGATAATGGATACTTATTTTTAATCATGACCTTATTCAATTCTCGGTAATCAATGCAAATAGGTGACCAAACCCCTTTCCTCGACAGAATTTTCTAGACATCGTCAATAATGCAAATAATAATATGAATAACTTTGTTGTCTTAATTACTGATTTAATAATATAAAATATTGTGATAATAATTGAATCAACAACGTGAGATACTAATTACTGTGGTAGCAATTGAGTATAACTGAGTGACTTCTCACATAAGTATCAATAATCAATACTATGCGCTACTATGCTTCCACGCGTATTACTCTTCTTTTATCACCAGATATTTCAACAGTTAACGGTAAAACATTCACCGTTATTTTTATAAAAAGATATTTATGTCGTTTTGTAACTCGGACAATAATTCTGTTATTGTAATAACCCAAGATTTTGATATAATTAAGTAAGATATTTTGCGTATAATTTTTTTATTTTTTTTATTAAAATAAAGGTGGGAATATATGCAAGGTAAAGCGTATGTGTATATGTGATAAATAAAAATTTATTTATTACATGAATGATTGCAAATAATTTTTTTAAAGAATTGTTGATCATTATAAATTATATTCTTATAATAAATTAATTTTGTAGTAAAAATATTTTATTATTTATTTTCCATGAAAATATGATTAATGTATTATTTAAATAATATATGAAATTATTATTAGAATTATTTTATTATATGATTTTATCCAAATTAGTTAAGTTAACTATTTTAACTTAATTAATAATGATATATATGATGTAAAGTGTGAATATAGATCAAAACCCTAAATTTCGATCTATGTTATGCAAAATCATGATTAATACAATTATTGTATAATTGTATTTAAAAGGAAAATATATTTAAGTGATGAATAATAAGAAATTATTTTCTTAAGAAATTTTAATATTAAATATTAGTATTAACTATATTTGTATTCAAATATATGTAAGTACATTAATTCGATTCTTGATTATAGATTTTAAATATAATTATGATTATTGACATAATTATATGAATATATGTTAAGAATTTAATTATGTATTGTATTTACATATTAACATAATAATCGATTATGTTGGTATTTAAATGAAAGTATATGTGACGCCCCCAAAATTAGGTATACATCACCCATCTTGGGTCGTCAGATACATAGTACAGAATACAAATACAACTTACTAATACAACTGTCGTGTACAATACGACAAAACATAAACTGTGAGTTTGAATACAAATATTATCTTCTAGAGAGTATTCATACTCAAAAGGAGTCCTCATTACATTTATTAACATACTATTACATAGAATAGTGAGGACTACTAACTAATACTATCATTCGGACCATCACTCCGTTCCCCGACTTGCCCCAGCTACGTTCTCATTTCCTAAAGAGAACAGTGAAAGAAAGGGTGAGCTCAACTAGCCCAGTAAGAAATATTATGACAAAGATAATGCACAATAAATTATCATTAGCCTTCAACAATGTTAAACTGATAAAATATAATAGACATCAAGTTTAACTGTAGCGAAACAAGTAATCCATTAAAAGAGTCACGTAGAAAATAAACTCTACTATCTTTTATGATTTAAAAGGTTTTTCAACACTGTGATCGCTGGGACTTAGCTTAATAAAATAATCCACATCATCGAATCACCCCTGCACTACGACCAAGGATATTCGTGTATTCATTAATGGTCATGATCATGCCAACAACTGTCCATCAACGCACTACAGACCAATGAGGACTTTTACCACATTATTTGTAACATTACGGTCATGATTATACCGAATAATCCCTGGTCATAATCATACCAAGTCCATCTATGCACTACAGGCCACAGATGACTTTTAACATTTTATAAACATGAGGATGATGACAATGATATAAGAATTCAATAAAACAAGTTCAAGAATTAATTTATCCAAGAATTAACAACGTCCAAATTGTCAACATGAGATTGCTTTGTGGAGTAAAATTCAAGAATGCTTAGAAGAATATTTTCATGAAAAGATATTGGATGAAACGCAATTATCAAAGATATTCCACTAATTTCATGGAGTATAGAAGTTAAAACTTAACCAACTGAGTATAGTAAAGAATGGAATAACAAAAGAAATCACCATGCATGCGATAGACCGCACAGACAGGTTATTCCAACAGAATAATAAATAATGGAACCAGGTCCGGCGTAAAACGCACATACATGATATTCTAACAGAATAATAAATAATAAAATCAGGTCCGGCGTAAAACGCACAGACAGGATATTCCAACAGAATAATAATAAAGACGGAACCAGGTCCGGTGTAAAACACACAGACAGGATGTTCCAACAGAATAATAATAAACACGGAACCAGGTCCGGTGTAAAACACACAGACAGGATGTTCCAACAGAATAACAGAAGAATGTCACCAAGTATAGGGTAGACCGCGTATACAGGTTATTCTAACATAATAACAAGAAATGAAAAAACAACAGTTCTCTTCATGAATAAGAAAGAATAACACCCCTTACCGTTTTAAAGAAGAGCTGAAATAAGGAAGTAGTTAAGTAGCAGAATACTCTTCTTCTCTCTCTCTATAGTTTCTCTCTATAGTTTCTCTCTCTAGAGTTCAGTGAATTCGTAAGAAATAATGAAGGAATGAGCTGCTATTTATAGAAAAATAGAATGCATAGTAAATAATCCATGAACGGTCCAGATTGATTACTTTAATCTGACGGTCCATATTTAAAAAAAAAATCTTTTAAATAAAATATAATATATTCTATTTATAGAATAACTTTAATAAAGTATTATGTTTTATATAAAAAGATGTTTCTGTTTTATTACGTTAATAATACGAATAAAACAAAACGTCATTATCGCTAAATAATTCATATTATTAACTGACAATAATTGAATCAAACTGAGTAACTTCTCACATAAGCATTAATAATCAATACCGTGTGCTACTATGCAACCACACGTATTACTGTACTTTTACTACCAAGTAGTTCAACAGTATCAATGGTAAAACTTCCGCCGTTATTTTTAATAAAATATTTTTGTCGTTTCTTCAATCCGACAATAATTCCGTTGTGGGGTCCACCAATGATTGTGCCGTTGTACGAATATTCCCTGTTAAAACGAATATTTCCCGACCAATCGAATATTATATAACAATTTGCGTACTTTGCAAAATTTATAAATATTACCCATAACTATAACATTATATCAAATTAACTCCATAATATTCAAAAATGATATTTATAGAAAATTCATCTTTATTTATAAAAGTTGGGGTCTTACAACCTCCCCTTCTCATGAAATTTTGCCCTCGAAATTAGGGTACGTACCTGGTATGTCGAAGAGGTAAGGATACCTTGATTTCATTTCAGATTCTAACTCCCAAGTCATTTTCTCAATATCGTGGTTTCTCCACAAAACTTTGACTTAAGGTATAACCTTGGAGCGTAGAATATGTTCCTTCTTATCCAAGATTTGAACAGGAACTTCTTCGTACGTCAAATCCTCCGCTATTTCGTCCGGTTCTAACTCAATAATGTGGTTCGGGTCTTCCACATATTTGCGTAACATGGATATGTGAAAAACGTTATGAACACGAGACATACTTGGCGGTAAAGCGAGTCTATAAGCCACAGTTCCTACTCGATCGAGGATTAAAAATGGACTGATGAATCGAGGATTGAGCTTTCCTCTCTTTTCAAATCTCGTAACTCCTTTCTATGGAGCAACACGTAAGAACACATGATATCCTACATCAAATTCCACGTCCTTTCGATGAAGATCAGCATAACTCTTTTCTCGATCTTGAGAGGTTTTTATACGTTGTCGGATCGTTTAAATCTTTTCTGTAGTCATACGTACCAACTTCGGTCCCAACAACGTTGCTTCACCCACCTCATCCCAGCATATCGGAGAACGACATTTTATTCCATACAATGCTTCGAATGGAGCCATTCCAATACTTGCTTGATAACTGTTGTTGTAGGAAAACTCCACCAATGGTAAGAACTTGTCCCAACTTCCCTTGAAGTCAAGGACACAGAGTCTTAATAAATC
This sequence comes from Panax notoginseng, assembly GCA_016801055.1. NCBI lineage: Eukaryota > Viridiplantae > Streptophyta > Magnoliopsida > Apiales > Araliaceae > Panax > Panax notoginseng. The sequence continues at coordinate 67,975,285 of CM029022.1, forward strand.
TTCTAGAGTTTGAATAGTCCTCTCTGATTGTCCGTCCGTCTGAGGATGATATGCCGAACTAAATCGTAAATCTGTGCCCATAGCTTTTTGTAAACTAACCCAAAATCGTGAAGTGAATCTTGGGTCTCGATCAGAAACTATGGATACTGGCATACCATACAGTCTTATAATCTTGTTTATGTAGATACGAGCAAGACGTTCAAGTGTATAAGTTTCTCGTATAGGTAAGAAATGAGCAGACTTGGTCAATCTATCAACAATGACCCAAATCGCATCAATACCTTGAGAAACCCTAGGAAGATCGGTAACGAAATCCATGGTAATGTGCTCCCACTTCTATTTTGGAATTTCAAGTGGTTGCAATGGACCTTTTGGTACTTGATGCTCCGCTTTGACTCGTTGACAAGTTAAACACCTCGAGATAAACAGCGCTATCTCTCTCTTCATATTGCTCAACCAAAATGTATGACGAAGATCATGATACATTTTGGTACTTTCAGGATGGATTGCAAATGGTGTGTTGTGCGCCTTCGTCATGATTTCATACTTTAAATCAGGGTTGTTAGGAACACAAAGTCTAGAGTTGACTCGAAGTATTCCTTCTTCATCGATTCTTGCTTCTGGCATAGCACCTTCTTGCATTTTCTTCCTCATACGCATCAGCTCCAGGTCTGTAGCTTGAGCAGCTTTAACTTTATCGATTAAAGTTGGTTCTACTCGTATGTTCGCCATCATCACATGGGTCCCTGGAGTATTTAACTCTATCTCCATCCTTTGCAAGTCACACAAAATGGGCCTTTGTGTTGACAATATTGCACTCGTACTTGCATATGATCTTCTACTCAATGCGTCAGCTACCACGTTAGCTTTTCCAGGATGGTATTGAATGGTATGATCATAATCTTTCAACAGTTAAAGCCAACGTCGTTGTCGCATGTTGAGTTCCTTTTGAGTGAAGAAATATTTGAGGCTTTTATGATCCATAAAGATCTCCACCTTCTCCCCATACAAGTAATGCCTCCAAATTTTAAGTGCAAAGACAACAGCTGCCAACTCTAGATCATGAGTAGGATAATTCCTCTCATATTCCTTGAGTTGTCTTGATGCATAGGCTATGACTTTTCCATGTTGTATGAGAACGCATCCCAACCCTTTGCTCGAAGCATCACTGTAGATGACAAATCCCTCCGAGCCAGATGGTATTGTTAGAACAGGTGCTGAAATGAGTCTCCTCTTGAGTTCTTGAAAACTCTTCTCACATTCTTTGTTCCAACCGAACTTTGTATCTTTTCAAGTCAGCTGAGTTAATGGAGTAGCGATTCGAGAAAATCATTCCACAAATCTCCGATAATAACCAGCTAAACCAAGAAAGCTACGTACTTCGGTCATTGATTTAGGTTGCTCCCAGCTTTGAATAGCTTTACTCTTTGCCGGGTCAACCGATATTCCACGACTTGATACTACGTGCCCAAGGAATGCTACCTCCTCCAACCAGAACTCGTATTTCTTCAACTTGGCATAAAGCTTATATTCACGAAGCTTTTGGAGTACCAGCCTCAAGTGTTGCTCATGATCTTTACGGTTTTTGGAATAAATAACGATGTCATCAATAAAGACGACCACAAAGTGATCTAAATATTCCTTGAATACCCGGTTCATCATATCCATAAAGGCAGCCGGAGCATTAGTCAATCCAAAGGACATGACTAGGAATTCATAATGCTCGTACCGAGTTCTGAAAGCTATTTTTGGAATATCCTCAGTTCTAACTTTCAGCTGATGATATCCAGAACGAAGATCGATCTTTGAAAAGAATTGTGCTCCTTGCAACTGGTCAAACAGGTCATCAATACGTGGTAATGGGTACCTGTTTTTGATGGTGACATGATTCAACTCCCGATAATCAATACAAAGTCGCATACTTCCATCTTTCTTCTTCACGAATAGCACAGGAGCACCCCAAGGAGAAGTACTAGGACGAATAAAGCCAATGTCTAACAATTCCTGCAGTTGGATCTTTAACTCCTGAAGTTCAATAGGAGCCATTCGATATGGGACTTTGGAAATGGGTTTTGTATCGGGTTCAAGGTCGATACAAAATTCAATTTCACGCTCTGGGGGTAGGCCAGGAAGTTCTTCAGGGAATACGTCAGGGAATTTATTAACAATAGAAATATCATTCAAAACTGACGTATTTTTGTTTAGATCCGTGACATGAGCTAAGAAAGCTTGACATCCATTTTTTAATAAACGAATAGCTTTATGGCTTGAGATGACAGCGATTGATTTTAATGGTTTGGTTGCTTGAATTCGCATAATAGGTCGATTAGGAATATGAAAGCTAACAACCTTACGAAAATAATCAATTTTTGCATGATGAGTAGTTAACCAATTAATCCCTAGAATCACGTCAAGTGCAAGTATTTTTAATGAAATCAGATCAACAGGTAATGTGTGGGTACCAACTTGAACCAAACAAGACTTATAAACCGTGGATGTAATGAAGGTTTCTCCTAATGGAGTTTCAACAGATAAATCAAAGTCTAATTTCTCCGGAGTCAAATTTAATCGATGAGCGCAAGTAGAAGAAATAAAAGAATGGGTAGAACCGGTATCAAATAAAGTATAGACTTCGTTAGAGTTTATGATAAGCTTACCCGTGATGACCTCATTCAGGTTCCTTGCTTTCTGGGAGGTCACAACAAACGCTCTCCCTTGCACTACCGGTTTTGACTTTTCTAGGACGGCCTTTGGTGTCTCCATCTTGGCTGAACTTGTTTTTGGTAAACGACAAAATCGAGCTAAATGACCTTCTCTTCCACAATTATAACATGCTTTAGACGGCATCGCGCAGTTTGGACTGATGTGCCCCTCCCCTCCGCATTTGAAACATATGATAGGTGGTCGTTCTCCTTCCTTAACAACGGGTGATGGTGCTGACGTCTTTCTATCATTGTTGAATCTCCTCTTCTTGAAATGACCATTCTTATTGTTTTGGCCCTGATTACCACCGAAGTGGTTACCATTTCTGGCCTGTTGATTCCCTCCATGCTTGTTGTCACCGCTTCGATGACTGCTCTCACTGGTATTATCATTTTGCCGACTGCTCTCTTTTGGTTGCGTTGACTCGTTATCGCGCTCCACTAACTGAGCCCTATTCAGAACATCTGAATACAAACACAGTTTATGAGAAATAAGATGTTGATCTATCTCAGGTTTCAAACCTCGCAAAAATATTCGCGTCATTCGCTCTTTATTATCCACCAAGTGGGACGCAAACTGGGACAACTCAGCAAATTTAGCCTCATACTGCGACACGGTCATATTATTCTGCTCCAATTTGATGAACTCCACCTCCTTCATGTGACGAACACTTTCGAGAAAGTATTTGTCATTGAACAGCTCTTGGAACTTCTCCCAAGACATCTTCAGTGCGGCAGGTTGAGTACGCTTAATCGATTTCCACTAGTAATCTGCCTCTCCTCGCAACATAAAGGTGGCAAAGGGAACCTTTTGCTCCTCGGAGTATCCGAAGACATCAAATATCCTGGTAATATGCTTTATCCATGTTTCCGCTATAAGTGGTTTTGGCTCTCCCTTAAACTCTGGTGGTCCTAGCTCCTTGAACTGTTTAGCGGTGACCGTCCGAGAGTTTTCAGTGTTTCCACCTATATTTTGGACAGGAGCCGCTCTCGCCTGCTGTTGCATGAATTGTATAAAGTTTCTGAACATTCCATCATTCATCATCTGGTCAGTGTTGTTGTTTGCATGAGGATTGTCACCTTCCTGATGCACATTATCCTGATTATTGATATGTGGTGAATCAACAGTCGCATGTGCTCCATTGCTATTCTCAACATTCTCAGATGCCATTTTTAGATACTGCCACAAAATAAAAGTTAATTGATATGTCATATATTATCCTTATATTATGACCGACCAATTAAATATCATGCAAATAAACTTAGGTAGGTCATACTAGCGAAGGAATTCCTCGTCTCTCCCCTCCTAGTTCTATTCTCACATCTTAGCCAGGGATCATATCCCTAAACTCTGATACCAACTGTGACGCCCCCAAAATTAGGTATACATCACCCATCTTGGGTCGTCAGATACATAGTACAGAATATAAATATAACTTACTAATACAACTGTCGTGTACAATACGACAAAATATAAACTGTAAGTTTGAATACAAATATTATCTTCTAGAGAGTATTCATACTCAAAAGGAGTCCTCATTACATTTATTAACACACTATTACATAGAATAGTGAGGACTACTAACTAATACTATCATTCGGACCATCACTCCGTTCCCCGACTTGCCCCAGCTACGTTCTCATTTCCTGAAGAGAACAATGAAAGAAATGGTGAGCTCAACTAGCCCAGTAAGAAATATTATGACAAAGATAATGCACAATAAATTATCATTAGCCTTCAACAATGTTAAACTGATAAAATATAATAGACATCAAGTTTAACTTTAGCGGAACAAGAAATCCATTAAAAGCGTCAAGTAGAAAATAAACTCTTCTATCTTTTATGATTTAAAAAGTTTTTCAACGCTGTGATCGCTGGGACTCAGCTTAATAAAATAATCCACATCATCAAATCACCCCTGCACTACGGCCAAGGATATTCGTGTATTCATTAATGGTCATGATCATGCCAACAACTGTCCATCAACGCACTACGGGCCAATGAGGAATTTTACCACATCATTTGTAACATTACGGCCATGATTATACTGAATAATCCCTGGTCATAATCATACCAAGTCCATCTATGCACTACAGGCCACAGATGACTTTTAACATTTTATAAACATGAGGATGATGACAATGATATAAGAATTCAATAAAACAAGTTCAAGAATTAATTTATCCAAGAATTAACAATGTCCAAATTGTCAACATGAGATTGCTTTGTGGAGTAAAATTCAAGAATGCTTAGAAGAATATTTTTATGAAAAGATATTGGATGAAACGCAATTATCAAGGATATACCACTAATTTCATGGAGTATAGAAGTTAAAACTTAGCCAACTGAGTATAGTAAAGAATGGAATAACAAAAGAAATCACCATGCATGCGATAGACCGCACAGACAGGTTATTCCAACAGAATAATAAATAATGGAACCAGGTCCGGCGTAAAACGCACAGACATGATATTCTAACAGAATAATAAATAATAAAACCAGGTCCGGCGTAAAACGCACAGACAGGATATTCCAACAGAATAATAATAAAGACGGAACCAGGTCCGGTGTAAAACACACAGACAGGATGTTCCAACAGAATAATAATAAAGACGGAACCAGGTCCGGTGTAAAACACACAGACAGGATGTTCCAACAGAATAACAGAAGAATGTCACCAAGTATATGGTAGACCGCGTATACAGGTTATTCTAACATAATTACAAGAAATGGAAAAACAACAGTTCTCTTCATGAATAAGAAAGAATAACACCCCTTACCGTTTTAAAGAAGAGCTGAAATAAGGAAGTAGTTAAGTAGCAGAATACTCTTCTTCTCTCTCTCTATAGTTTCTCTCTATAGTTTCTCTCTCTAGAGTTCAGTGAATTCGTAAGAAATAATGAAGGAATGAGCTGCTATTTATAGAAAAATAGAATGCATAGTAACTAATCCATGAATGGTCCAGATTGATTACTTTAATCTGACGGTCCATATTTAAAGAAAAATCTTTTAAATAAAATATAATATATTCTATTTATAGAATACCTTTAATAAAGTATTCTGTTTTATATAAAAAGATATTTTTGTTTTATTACGTTAATAATACGAATAAAACAAAACGTCATTATCGCTAAATAATTCATATTATTAACTGACAATAATTGAATCAAACTGAGTGACTTCTCACATAAGCATTAATAATCAATACCGTGTGCTACTATGCAACCACACGTATTACTGTACTTTTACTACCGAGTAGTTCAACAGTATCAATGGTAAAACTTCCGCCGTTATTTTTAATAAAATATTTTTGTCGTTTTCTCAATCCGACAATAATTCCGTTGTGGGGTCCACCAATGATTGTGCCGTTGTACGAATATTCCCTGTTAAAACGAATATTCCCCGACCAATCGAATATTATATAACAACTTGCGTACTTTACAAAATTTATAAATATTACCCACAACTATAACATTATATCAAATTAACTCCATAATATTCAAAAATGATATTTATAGAAAATTCATCTTTATTTATAAAAGTTGGGGTCTTACAGTATATATATTATGTAATTATGGATAATTATTAGGAAACCCTAATTCATAATTTGGGAACCTTAATCATTAAAAACCTTAATGTGCAATTAGAGAAACCCTAATTGTAAATTTAAAGATTTTAATTAGGAAACCCTAATTGTAATTTATAAGCCCTAATGTTAATTAATAAATCTTAATCCTAACTAGTAACCTTAATGTAATTAGGAAACCTAATGTGATTAGGCAATCCTAATTTCTAAATTAGAAACCTTAATTTTTCCATTTTAAACCCTAAATAAAAAATCTTAGAAATTAAATTTACAAAACCTAAGGGTTAAAACCAAAGGGTTAGGATATATTACTTATATGCCATTAAAATGTTGGGCTAAATGACCAAAATGACATTTTTTGTATTCTTTTAATGAGGTAGCTTGCAAATCTTGCCATATATGGGTTGGTGACCAACTCTTGATTCACCATGTGACTAAAATCAATTCATATCAGCCATTCATTGCCAGCCATATATATTACATCATAATATATATAGATTAAGAGAGAAAAAAAATCACAAAAAGCTAGCCATTTGTGTGACACCTCCAAATCCGGTACTTAAATTTTCACACGATTTGGTGTTCACTATTCAAGTATCATATATCTATCTACCCATAATAAATGAAAATATTAATAGATAGAAGTCAATCCTCTCCTTAAGGAGTTACATCATCTGAATTAAATACATCAATCCCAGGTTATACTAACCTTAAATCTTAACTACGGAAACATAAACAATTTATAGTCTTACACAACATCAACATAAGTCTTAACACGTAAATTCAACATCACATAAAACAACAAGTCATCATTTACATCACTTATTAATCTTTCTCTTGCCCTTGCTAGTAGAAGGCTCGTCAGATCTTTCGTTCTTAACTGCAATGTTATTATTACGCAAGAGTGAGCATGATTGCCCACAAGTATAACAATGAAATAACAATATAATAACATGCGAGTGAATCAAAGACTTCTGAAATAAAACTCAACTTTTGAATCAAGAATGGATAACAAGAATCAAAAAAATTCTAAGGGTTATAAGACCTTGAACTATGTCCTAGGTATCAAGGGTTATACTTGAAACCTTTAACAGTCATAAGACTATGGACTCTTCTTCTCGTACTTAGGGGGATCAGCCCTTAGTACCATACTGTGCACAATATCTTAACGCTAACGCATAAGTAATCCCTATACAGGGTTGTTCATCTCAGTTTGACATTAGAGTCCGCACCAAAGGAAGTTTGGTTTGGATAAATCAATAAGAGTTCTGAAATTTAGAACATTCGTCAACTGTGGACTAGTTGAATCAGTAAGGATTCGCTAGTCTAACAAGGTTCAACAATAAATGATATTTAAATTGAATAACAATCTCAAGAGGTATACAATAGAACAATTATTGTATAACAGAATCATACTTTGAAAAGATAAATAATCTTTAACATAACAAATTGAACTTGATTAAAAATAAAGAGAATTTACTCGACGAAATTTATAAACTTGAATAATGATAACAAGTAAGGTTAGGAAACTTGCCTCGTGCGTAGATTACACGTTAATTATACACGTTCTTCGATAAAATCCTACATACCATTTCCATTCACAACTCTAGTTAATTATAATGTAATTAGTCATCGTAAGTTTATTCTTTTTGTCGAACTTGGATTATGACCATACTTAATCAATTTATGGTACTTATTATCACACAATTTACACTTCGCAAATAATAAGCTAATTATACATTCAATAATTCAATCCACATATAATTATGTTATTGACGTGATAAGAATCTAATTTAACATCTCATTATACTTCTAACATACTTTTATGTTCATTAGATTAGGTTAATAACTCATTCATAGGCTTGAACACTTAAAGTTTTTCATTTCTGGACAATCTGCTAAGTGGCGCTGCGGCGCCACCATCAAGCTTAATCGTGGCGCGGTGACGCTGCGGCTTAGGACTTTGGTGCTGCAGTGCGGGACATAAGGCAGGAGTTGGCGCCGCGGTGCGAAACTCCAGTATCAGTTCTGCAATTCGTGAAAATTGCAGAACATGGCCAAAACCTCCAATTAATTTATTTTTTTTACATGAATTTAGACATACCCAAACATAGTAATACTCATATAATCATTACTTAACCCTTCTAGCATGATTTTAACAAGTTAAAACATATAATTTGCAGAATCAACACATGTAATTTACTGTTCTTGGTGTTCTTGAAGGTTTCGAATATAAAACATGAAAATCAACACTACGGGTTCGTTATAACACCGAATCCTTTCATTTAAAGTTTGGTCTCTTCGTTTTAATATATATAATTACATAAGAGTGTGAATTTTACAAAACAATATATGTTTGACATATTAAATTTACGTATAAAGGCCATATGGCAATATTTCTATACTCTGTAAATTTTGAAGCAATAATATACGTTATAATACTGTGAAACTGATGATATGGAACCATACAATATATGATAAAACACATTATAACAACATCTTAACACATATATACACCTAATTATTACTCTTTCGGATTTCATGAATTTAACAGAAACTTGAAAGCCAAAAACTTAAACCACGTAAGTTTGAGATTTGGGGAAGAAGAGATTACCCTATTACGAATGAATAAGACTAACGTTCCTTCTCAGATTCTTCTTGACTCTCACAATTTCTCTTAACAATCCTCTGAATTTCTCTCTGCAATTTGGTTTTTCTTATTTGTAGACTTAGAGAATAAAGAAGGAAGAAGACGTATATAAGAATTAAGAATTGACGCGTTGTCGAGGTCAGTTACCCATCATGGGTAACTACTACTAACTCCCCAAAAGGCTGCATTTGGTTAACCTTAAATGGCTCAAAACCATTTAATTTAATAAATCTTTTATACCATAGTTTAATAATGTCACTCCCAATTATAAAATAAATCAAATATCTTATTTAATTTAATTTAAATAAAATATGATAATTTCTCATTAATTCATATGGTCATATAATTAATTTTCTCATTAATTATAAAATAATATTAGGCTTATTAAATATTTCTTTTAATTCAACAAACTCACATAATTACATACTTTGAACAATAAAATTCTCCACATTAATTTAATTAATAACACATATAATTAAATTAATCTATCACAATTGCATCAATTAATTATTTAATCTAATAATTAAATCATCGAAAATATTTATTTAATTCAATAAATATTAAAATTAAATTACAAAATCTCATTTGTCACAACTTGTACACATGCTCTCAACCTAGTCTCTCACTCTCTAAACCCATTTCAGTCCTTAAACAAGCCTCTTTACACCAAGAACAGATTAGGAGCCTAGAATCAAGAATTGATCAAAGTGAGGTATAACCCTAAAACCAAAATCTGATCTTGTATGCTATATTAGATGTTATATTTTTGTATTTAATCTTGTGTTATTAGATGTTATTTAGTGATCTATGATGTTACATCATAGATCCATAACATTAAAATGCTAAAAAAAATCAAGTTTTACAAAACTGTCAAGAACCCTAGATTTATGGCCTGACAAGCGAATGTCAGAGGCCATAGATCTAGATCTGTTTATGATTTTACTTGTTTAACGTATTGGACTTGTAGTATGTTATAAGGACTATGATCTGGAACTGGAATCATGATCATACCATGTATAGATTGCAAGTTATGGAAGGTCAAAGTGCATTGACTGACCATGACTTTCTGTTTCTGGGTAACCCAGAACTTACCCAGAAACGTCTGACAATGAGTTCATGAGCCCAGATCTTTCTTGTGTTATGTGATTTGTTTTTGTTGTTGTATCCATGTTACAGTATGTTATATGGACTACATATTCAAGCCTTTGGATCACCTAAATGACAAACAAGATTAATATAGTGGATGGTCAAAGTAGCTAGTATGAACATGAAATCAGTTTTTTGGGTAACCCAGAAAACTCAAGAACACGAGTTTTGACAGGGTTTGACCAGCTTGGATCTGGTGATTGTGTTATTGTTAGACTAAACTAGTGTAATAGATCTGTTCTTTGACATGTGGACTACAATCTGAAACCCTTAAAACATCAAAACATTACCTGGAAAGCAAGTTGTGGAAGCCCAAAAGTAACCACTCGAACTGTTCTAATTTTCTGGGTAACCTAAAAAATGAATAATAGCTATGGCAGTTACTTTACAAGCTTAGATCTCATTTGTGTGATGTTGTTTGACCATGATTATTGCTGATTCTTGTAGTATTACATCAATACTACAAGATCAATGTCATAACATGCCCATAAACAACTTAGACAATGAATTAATGTTGGTTAAAGTAGATACCTCGAACACTGATTATGAATGTTCTTGAGGCTTAAGAACACATTAGGCGGCAATTTCTGTCGCTAAAGGCTTTAGCTACAGTTATATTAATATTAATTAAATTAATTTCCAAATATCATTAAAAAATAAAAATTAATTTCTTAAAATTCCAAAATTAGTTTTAAAACTTATTTTAAGTTATTAAAATTAACTTTTGATAATTTGGCATATTTTTCATTAATATTATTATTTATTTGAATATTGATGATATTAAATTTATTTAATAAATGTATTAAATAAATTGGTTTAAAATAATTTTAATATTATAAAAATTATTTTAAATGATAATAAATTGGTTAAAACATGACTTTTAATATTTTAAGGTAAATTTTATTAATAATTTAATATTAATGATATTAAATTTATTTAATAATTATATTAAATAAATAGTTTAAAAATAGTTTTATTAATTTAAAAATCATTTAAAAATGATCTAAATGATTTAAAAATATTTTAAGTTATAATAAATGACTTTTAATATTTTGATGAAAAATTCATTAATATTTAAATATTAATGGTAATTATTTAAAAATAATTTTAAATGTTTTAAAAAATCATTTAAGGGGAAAATTAATGTTTTAAAAATATTTTTAGTTATTATAAATAACTTTAATATTTTGGCAATGATTTAATTAATATTTTAATCTTATTTAAATATCAATGATAAAAAGATTATTCAGTATTTAAATTATTTAAAAATGATTTCAATGATTGAAAAATCATGATAAATGATAATAATTATTTAAAAATTATTATAAGTCCCTGAAAAATAATATGACCGATATTTGAATTATCTAAAAGAACATTGGAGCTACAGAATAGAGTTTAATTGAAAATAAACTCGATAAGTATCCGATAAAGTCGTCGGTACACCAAATTGGTTCCGAAATTGATCCAAACCTAGATAGTTTAACTTGATAGGTGATTGTTTATGTTCCAATGACTAATATAAATATATGACAATGTGATTAAGTTATGTGTTGACTACAAATAACAGTACTATATGTTACGATATATTATTCTAATCGAAAGAATGATCTTATTAATGATAGGTCTTTGTATAAAAAATAAAACTAAGTTACGTAACTGTAGGCAGTAGATCAGACAAGTATCCTACCCTTTGTATTTACTTTATGCATTGGACATATGTAAGCAAGTTTCAGAACTATATCATTGTTGTGCCAATTTATTAACTCTACTCTTATTGATTATGTATCTAAACCTTTATATTCATGCAAGTTCTTGAACCTTATTCGTTCATTATTTACCAACGTAGTATTACTGTATGATCAAGATATATCCTATTTATAAATAGGTAAGTTTGATTATGCAAGTGTCCCCACTTGGATAATTGTTGTACTTATTGATACATACTTATTGAATTCTAGTATGTATATGTTAATTAAAAGTCGTCTAAGCTATTTGACTCGGCTAGACATAGATTTTAAAAAATATCGTTAAACATGATAAAACATTATTGTTATCCAACCAAATTATTTTGGTTCGGATTCCAGACTAAGTTTGAACATCCCGAATCTGGGAAATTTTTGTGTGCCCAAGGCGGATATGAGGATCAAAAATATCATTCTAGCATGTAGTATTGATCAATATAGGGCATACCAGACTGATCACCCTTCGTGCCCGTAAGTTATGATGGTTTACGGATGAAGTTCTGTAAAACCTTTTCGATAATTGAAAACAAAGTTCATAGTCTGTCGACTGATTCCCATGTATAGTCAGTACGTAGTTTCAAAAATGAAATAGAATTGATATGTTGTTCAGTATTATTTCAGTTTACTTCACAACTATTGCTTCGTTGTAGAAGTGCAATTGAAAGAAAATATTTATTTCTTTTAGCTAATATTTATTGTTTGCTATTACTTGTTGGGCAATCAAATGCTCATTCTTGCTTTAAATTTAAATGTTTTCAGCTAAGCGTGATCAACCTGAAGGGTCTGCCAAGAACAAAGGGAAGGGAAAGCTGACAAAATAAACTTTATGGTATCTTATGTAATAGTTAGACTGTACTAAGACGATAATATTTATTAGCTATCATGTAATGAAATGCTTTAAAGGTTGTGTACTTGGGATTAGACAACTTTAATATGTATATTAAGCTTGTTATTTATATTATTTTGCTCAAAGAAATGATATCGTGAAGCACCATGTTCGGGTTTCAAGTACTCAAATTTGGGGGCGTCACAGTTGTGGGGTCCACCAATGATTGTGTCGTCGTACGAATATTCTTTGTTAAAATGAATATTTCCCGACCAATCGAATATTTTATAACAACTTGCTTACTTTGAAAAATTTATAAATATTATCCACAACTATAACATTATATCAAATCCACGCCATAATATTCAAAAATATATTTTGAGAAAAAATCATCTTTATTCATAAAAGTTGGGGTCTTACATGCATTTTTAGCCTCAAGGTTGGAAAGAAAGGCAACGCTTCGTTGAGATGTTTCCAACTCTACTTGAACTTTCTCTTTCTCCTCTTCAAGAAGAGATTGGTCATTTGATAGAACCTTGGACCATTTCATGTAATGACACAAATTTATAGTTATATCATGCAGTGCAGTTCTAAGATCATTTATATCTACATCAGCAGAGTTAAAGTTAAATACCTCACTGATGTCAATTTCTTGACTATCAGTGGTTTTGATAGCATCAGCATCAATGGCCATCAAACATATATATATATATATATATATATATTGGTCACATGAGGTCCTTCATATTCTTTGGACTTATAGCTTGAGTCATTCTCTGAGTCACTCGATGACCCTTTAGCTACAAGACCTCTTTCTTTCTTGTGGAACTTCTTATAGCCCTTGAATTCTTTCTTCTTTGGGGTTAAATTCTTCTCGTCTCTTTTTAACTCTTCTTGTAAGGTTTTTGTGCACTTTATAATGACCTGACTTCTTTCAATTGTAGCACAAGCCTTTCTCTTAGTTTCGGTTGTTGCTGCTCATATTGTTATTGAAGTGCTTTCTTTGTTTGTTGTATCTACCCTTGTGTATGAACTTTCTCAACCTTCTGGCCAACAGAACTATATATCTGTAATATCATCATCATCATCACTTGACAATGCTACAATAAAGGTTTAGATGCTACTTTTGAAGCCTTGAGAGCAACACCTCTTTCTTCTTCTTGCCTTCAAAATTTGTCTCTGCCCGCTGGTTAAGTTCTAGCTTATAGGTAAGGAGATTACCTTTTAGCTTCTGTACAGTCATCTCGTGTAGATTCTTTGATAGCAGTGGTTTTGGCATCCCACTTTCTAGGCAGTGCTCTCATGAACTTGATATTGAGGTCCTTATTTAAATGCACCTTTCCATAAGCTCTCAGAGAATTGAGTAACACATTTAATCTTTCGTAGGTGGCAGTGATGTTTTCTCTAGGCACATGGGAGAACATTTTATATTGCTGAGTCAGAAGCGACTACTTATTCTCTCTAACTTCTTTAGTTTCTTCTGCATCACCAATAGGGTTTCCCAGACTTATTTGGTTGTTGTGCAATTGACCACATTATTCTAGAGCCATGAATAGAATGTTCTTGGCCTTCTTGTCCAGCACACTAGCTTCATCTCATTTTCTGTCCATTCTACTCTTCGCTGGGTAGCCATCTTGTTTGGATCATAAATTGTTGGTGCTAGTTTTGTAGGAACATACGGATCATCAATTGTTAGAGCTCGCTTTGTCTAAGTGACCTATTAAAGACAAGTCTTACTGACTGAAATAGATCTAAGTGATATAACTACAACCAAGGCTAAGTGACTTGAAGAGATCTAAGTGGTCTAATCACTGCCAAGTCTAAGTTACTTGAAAAGATAATAGTGATCTATTTGTTGCCGAGTCTAAATGACTTAAAGGGTTCTGTGTGAACCAGTCTTAGTGACTTATACTAGGTCTTAGTGACTTGAAGGAATTTTAGTGATTCAAGTGTTGTAATAGTTCTTTGTGAACTGATCTTAGTGATCACCCCATCCTTAGTGGATTTCCTAATCAAGGAGAAAAAGAATGGACTAGGAGATATTTGTTCTCCGAACCACATAAAATTCTCTATGTCTCATTTACTTTCATCATTTACATTCATGTTCATTACTTTCATTACTTTACGATGTTGCATGTGACTGAGTTCCACATTTGATTACTAAATTTAGAAGTGCGTCTTTCCTAAATATTTGAAAAGGGATTTTCAAATTATCATTCTAGTGTGCATAATTAAATTAACTTGCTTAATTTATAAGTTGAAAATACTTCTTTAAACCAAAAGCTTTTAAAATATATTTGTTGTTTCCCAGACGTACAAAATAGATCTAGAAGGGGGTTGAATAGATTCTTTAATAAACTTTTAGTTTATTAAGAATGTATTACCAGATAATTAATTAATTTAATTTAATTAAGCACATCAGAATATTAGTTTGAAATCCCCTTAGAGATATAATGAAATCACAACTCTTAATTTAGCTCTTATGAAGTTAAGTCACAAATTAATATAGCAGATATTGACAAAAATGTAAGTAAATAACACAAGAGATTTTAAGTGGTTCAGAGTATAAAAGACTCCTAGTCCATTCTTGTACTTTACGAGTGTGAAATCCACTAAGGATGCAAGGGTCACTTAGATCATATCACTAAGATCTGTTATAACCCTGAATCACTAAGATTCCTTCGAGTCACTAAGTCTCGGCAAATGTCACAAAGACAAGGTCACTAAGACTAGATCACTAAGACTAGATCATTAAGATCACTTTAAGTCACTTAGACTTGGTATAATGGTCACTTAGACCAAGGAATCGCAGTTGCATAATGTTTTTTGAGGTGCTACTAAGTTTCATTTAAACTTGACTTCTAAAGACTTAGTAGCAGAAAAAGTTGTTCTTGATTTCGTAGAGTTGAGCTCGTAGAACTTTGGCAGAGGTTCAAATTGATGATTGGTGATTCATTTTGTTGGTTTGAATCTCCTTGTCCTTTTATAGTTCTCCTTGAGAGCTTGTCATTGCAAAGTTATAGTTGAGTATTTAATGTTGAGATACTCGAAGATATTTGATGTTGACTTTCAAGAGGATTATGTCAGCTTATTTTCAGCTCTGACCTGTCACATCAGTATGCTGCTCCACCAACCAAGTGGGTGTTGTCACTTCGCCAAGCTAGTTATTAGACACAACATACTCTGATCTTCGATTTTAACAAAGGATGTTTAGCGATTTTCTTGGGTTCTTTAATTTGTAACGCTCCTTATTGTCAGTCCTTTGTCAATCCTGACATGCTCTACGATTTTGACTGATCGTAGACTTCCATGATGATTGTAGAGTATTGAGCTTAATTTTCTCAATGATATGAACTTTATATTCCGCTTTACGAAGCTTTCTCTACGAGTAGAGAATCATTCTACGATTGACTCTCTACGATTTGCTTTTCTACAATGCTTGAGTCACTCTACGATTCTTACTTCACTTTATGACCTTAGAGTGAACTCTATGATTTGCATGCAGGCTCTGCGATCTTGTCTTAACCCTGCGAACTTTAGGCAGGCTCTGCGATCATCCACTGGATGTTCTAGGATAGGAAGGCTAACTCTGTGAACTTCAATACACTTTACAATTTGTTAGAGTAGCTTTATGATCGTCCAACTTGACTAAACGACCGATTAACTTGACTAAACGATCGATTTAGTCCTATCATATGTAGATCAGTTCCGCTCATAAGATCAACCTAACAAGTTTAATCTTTCTATTATAAGTACTTGTACATCATACTTATATTAAGGACTTTATAAAAACTACTGAACAAATATACATTAATTATATCTCATCATCAAATTGAACATGCAATTCCTAACATGATCTATTCAAGCCCCCTTTCTAGATCTCTAGGTGTTTCTGGGAAACAATAAATTATTATAAAGAAGATTTTACTTATCAAAATTATAAATATAGTTAACTTTTCAAATAAACTTAATTACCAAAAAGTCAAAAATTAAACTCTTGTCAAGCTATTAGAAAAATAGATGTGACGCCCCCAAAATAGGTATACGCAACCCATTCTGAGTCGCCAAATACATGGTACATAATTCAAATACAAACTTAATTTATACAACTGCTAGTGTCATGAAAATTATGACA
The DNA here is from genome assembly GCA_016801055.1 of Panax notoginseng. Classification (NCBI taxonomy): domain Eukaryota; kingdom Viridiplantae; phylum Streptophyta; class Magnoliopsida; order Apiales; family Araliaceae; genus Panax; species Panax notoginseng. The sequence goes on from CM029022.1 coordinate 67,992,073, forward strand.
AAACATAAGCTGTGAGTTTTAATACAAATATTGTCTACTAGACAATATCCAAACTCAAAATAAGTCCTCATTACAATTATTATCACACTATTTCACAGAATAGTGAGGATTACTAAAGCAACCATCTGGACAGTCACTTCATTCCTCGACTAGTCCCAACTATATTCTCATTTCTTGAAGAGAACAATGAAAGAAAAGGGTGAGCTCAACTACCCTAGTAAGAAATATTATGACTAAGATAATACAGAATAAATTATCGTTAGCCTTCAATAGTATAACAACTGATAGAATACAATAGATAACAAGTTTAACTGTAGAAGAACAAGCAATCCATTAGAAGAGTTAAGTAGAGCATGATATCTACTATATTCTATGATTTAAAAAGTTTATCATCATTTTTATCGCTGAGACTCAGTTTAATAAATAATCCACATCACTGAATTATCCATGCACTACGGGCCAAGGATATTCATTAGTATCACATCTATGAATTATCCATGCACTACTGGCCAAGGATAATCGTGTTATCACTAATGGTCATGATCATGCCAAACAATAATTTATCTTTGCACCCTTGGCCGAAGAGAACCCATGGTCATGATCATACCAATAACTGTCCATCAATGCACTACGGGTCAATGAGGACTTTTACCACATCATTTGTAATATTACAGGTCATGATTACACCAAATAATCCCTGGTCATAATCATACCAATCAACAGTCCATCTATGCACTACGGGCCAAAGATGACTTTTATCACAATATAAGCATGAGCATGATGACAATGATATAAAAATTCAATTAAATGAAATTAAGGATAAATATTAAAGATATTAAATTTATCCAGAGTTTAAAAATGTCCAAATTGTCAACATGATACTGCTTTGTAGAGTAAAATTCAAGAATAATATTGTATCATAAATGATTTGAATAGGAAAAAAATTAATTTTTGTCATGAATGGTACCTCGGGTGAATAATACCCGTGTGAATAGTATCTCGTGAATAGTACTTCATGAATAGTACTCGTATGTATGAATAGTATCGTATAAATGAATAGTATTCTGGCATGAAAAGCTTAAAAATAAACAAGAATGTTCAGAAAAATATCCTTGTGAAACGATACTAGGTGAAGTGCAAATTTCAAAAATATTCTATTAATTTCAAGGAGTATAGAAGCAATACTTTAACAAAATGAGTATAGAATTCGAAATCTGAAACGAAATAATATTACTTACATACTACAGAGTATGAAAAAAAATATTATTTCTTACGAATATTGAACAAAAATAATATCCCTTACAATTGTTGAACGAAAATAAATTTTCTTACGAATATTGAACGAAGATAATATTCCTTACGAATATTAAATATTGAATGAAATAAAATTTCTTACGAATACGAAAAATAAATATTATAGAAGAAAACTTTTACTATTTTCTACACTCAAAGCTTCCTTAAAATCAAAAGAAATACGCTCAATATTATAGAAGAAGAATTTTCTGATTCTGGTGTAATTTTTTTTTCTAAACTGAGCATCCTATTTATAGGAGAATGACAGTGTAAGACCCCAACTTTTATAAATAAAGATGAATTTTCTATAAATGTCATTTTTGAATATTATGGAGTTAATTTGATATAATGTTATAGTTGTGGGTAATATTTATAAATTTTGCAAAGTACGCAAGTTGTTATATAATATTCGATTGGTCGGGGAATATTTGTTTTAACAGGGAATATTCGTACAACGACACAATCATTGGTGGACCCCACAACATAAGTATTGTCGGATTGAGAAAACGACAAAAATATTTTATTAAAAATAACCGCGGAAATTTTACCATTGTTACTGTTGAACTACTCGGTAGTAAAAGTACAGTAATACGTGTGGTTGCATAGTAGCACACGGTATTAATTATTAATGCTTATGTGAGAAGTCACTCAGTTTGATTCAATTATTGTCAGTTAATAATATGAATTATTTAGCGATAATGACGTTTTGTTTTATTCGTAATAAAACAAAAACATCTTTTTATATAAAACAGAATACTTTATTAAAGTTATTCTATAAATAGAATATATTATATTTTATTTAAAAGATTTTTCTTTAAATATGGACCGTCAGATTAAAGTAATCAATCTGGACCGTTCATGGATTAGTTACTATGCATTCTATTTTTCTATAATTAGCAGCTCATTCCTTCATTATTTCTTACGAATTCACTGAACTCTAGAGAGAGAAACTATAGAGAGAAACTATAGAGAGAGAGAAGAAGAGTATTCTGCTACTTAACTACTTCCTTATTTCAGCTCGTCTTTAAAACGGTAAGGGGTGTTATTCTTTCTTATTCATGAAGAGAATTGTTGTTATTCCATTTCTTATTATTCTGTTGGAATAACCTATATACGCGGATCTACCCTATACTTGGTGACATTCTTCTATTATTCTGTTGGAACATCCTGTCTGTGTGTTTTACACCGGACCTGGTTTTGTTTTTATTATTATTCTGTTGGAACATCCTGTCTGTGTGTTTTACACCGGACCTGGTTCCGTTTTTATTATTATTCTGTTGGAACATCCTGTCTGTGTGTTTTACACTGGACCTGGTTCCATTATTTATTATTCTGTCGGAATATCCTGTCTGTGTATTTTACACCGGACCTGGTTCCATTATTTATTATTCTGTCGGAATATCCTGTCTGTGCGTTTACGCCGGACCTGGTTCTATTATTTATTATTCTGTTGGAATAACCTGTTTGTGCGGTCTATCGCATGCATGGTGATTTCTTTTGTTATTCCATTCTTTATTGTACTCAATTGGTTAAGTTTTGACTTCTATACTCCATGAAATTTGTGGAATATCCTTGATAATTGCGTTTCATCCAGTATCTTTTCATGAAAATATTCTTCTAAGTATTCTTGAATTTTACTCCACAAAGCAGTATCATGTTGACAATTTGGACGTTGTTAATTCTTGGATAAATTAATTCTTGAACTTGTTTTATTGAATTCTTATATCATTGTCATCATCCTCATGTTTATAAAATGTTGAAAGTCATCTGTGGCATGTAGTGCATAGATGGACTTGGTATGATTATGACCAGGGATTATTCGGTATAATCATGACCGTAATGTTACAAATGATGTGGTAAAAGTCCTCATTGGCCCGTAGTGCATTGATGGACAGTTGTTGGCATGATCATGACCATTAATGAATATACGAATATCCTTGGCCGTAGTGCAGGGGTGATTCGATGATGTGAATTATTTTATTAAGCTGAGTCTCAGCGATCACAGTGTTGGAAAATCTTTTAAATCATAAAAGATAGTAGAGTTTATTTTCTACTTGACTCTTTTAATGGATTGCTTGTTCCGCTGCAGTTAAACTTGATGTCTATTATATTTTATCAGTTTAACATTGTTGAAGGCTAATGATAATTTATTCTGCATTATCTTAGTCATAATATTTCTTACTGGGCTAGTTGAGCTCACCCTTTCTTTCACTGTTCTCTTCAGGAAATGAGAACGTAGCTGGGGCAAGTCGGGGAACGGAGTGATGGTCCGAATGATAGTATTAGTTAGTAGTCCTCACTATTCTATGTAATGGTGTGTTAATAAATGTAATGAGGACTCCTTTTGAGTATGAATACTCTCTAGAAGATAATATTTGTATTCAAACTCACAGTTTATGTTTTGTCGTATTGTACACGACAGTTGTATTAGTAAGTTGTATTTGTATTTTGTACTATGTATCTGACGACCCAAGATGGGTGATGTATACCTAATTTTGGGGGCGTCACAGTTGGTATCAGAGCTTAGGGATATGATCCCTGGCTAAGATGTGAGAATAGAACTAGGAGGGGAGAGACGGGGAATTCCTTCGCTAGTATGACCTACCTAAGTTTATTTGCATGGTATTTAATTGGTCGGTCATAATATAAGGATAAAATATGACATATCAATTAATTTTTATTTTGTGGCAGTATCTGAAAATGGCATCTGAGAATGTTGAGAATAGCAATGGAGCACAGGCGACTGTTGATTCACCACATATCAATAATCAGGATAATGTGCATCAGGAAGGTGACAATCCTCATGCAAACAACAACACTGACCAAATGATGAATGATCAAATGTTCAGAGGCTTTATGCAATTCATGCAACAACAGGTGAAAGCGGCTCCTGTCCACAATGTAGGTGGAAATACTGGAAACTCTCTGGCGGTCACCGCTAAACAGTTTAAGGAGCTGGGACCACCGGAGTTTAAGGGAGAACCCAAACCACTTGTAGCTGAAACATGGATAAAGCAGATCACCAAGATATTTGATGTCTTGGGTTGCTCCGAGGAGCAAAAGGTTCCCTTTGCCGCCTTTATGTTGCGAGGAGAGGCAGATTACTGGTGGGAATCGATAAAGCGTACTCAACCTGCCGCACTGAAGATGTCCTGGGAGAAGTTCCAAGAGCTGTTTAACGACAAATACTTTCCCGAGAGTATTCGTCACATGAAGGAGGTGGAGTTCATCAAATTGGAGCAGAATAATATGACCGTGTCGCAGTACGAGGCAAAATTTGCGGAGTTATCCCGGTTTGCGTCCCACCTGGTGGATAATGAAGAAAGAATGACGCGGATATTTTTAAGAGGTTTGAAGCCGAAGATACGTCAACATCTTGTTTCTCATAAATTGTGTTTGTATTCAGATGTTGTAAATAGGGCTCAGTTGGTGGAGCGCGATAACGAGACAACGCAACCAAAAGAGAGCAGCCGGCAAAATGATAATACCAGTGAGAGCAGTCATCGAAGCGGTGACAACAAGCGTAGAGGGAATCAACAGGCCAGAAATGGTAACCACTTCGGTGGTAATTAGGGCCAAAACAATAAGAATGGGCATTTCAAGAAGAGGAGATTCAACAATGATGGAAAGACGTCAGCACCAGCACCTGTCGTTAAGGAAGGAGAACGACCACCTATCATATGTTTCAAATGCGGAGGGGAGGGGCACATCAGTCCAAACTGCGCGATGCCGTCCAAAGCATGTTATAATTGTGGAAGAGAAGGTCATTTAGCCCGATTTTGTCGTTTACCGAAGACAAATTCAGCTAGGATGGAGGCACCAAAGGCCGTCCCAGAAAAGTCAAAACCGGTTGTGCAAGGGAGAGCGTTTGTTGTGAACTCCCAGAAAGCAAGGAACCCGAATGAGGTCATCACGGGTAAGCTTATCATAAACTCTAACGAAGTCTATACTTTATTTGATACCGGTTCTACCCATTCTTTTATTTCTCCTACTTGCGCTCATCGATTAAATTTGATTCCGGAGAAATTAGACTTTGACTTAGCTGTTGAAACTCCATTGGGAGAAACCTTCATTACATCCACGGTTTATAAGTCTTGTTTGGTTCAAGTTGGTACCCACACATTACCTGTCGATCTGATTTCATTAAAAATACTTGCATTTGACGTGATTCTAGGGATTGATTGGTTAACTACTCATCATGCAAAAATTGATTATTTTCGTAAGGTTGTTAGCTTTCATATTCCTAATCGACCTATTATGCGAATTCAAGCAACCAAACCATTAAAATCAATCGCTGTCATCTCAAGCCATAAAGCTATTCGTTTATTGAAAAACGGATGTCAAGCTTTCTTAGCTCATGTCACAGATCTAAACAAAAATACGTCAGCTTTGAATGATATTTCTGTTGTTAATAAATTTCCTGACGTATTTCCCGAAGAACTTCCTGGCCTACCCCCAGAGCGTGAAATTGAATTTTGTATCGACCTTGAACCCGGTACAAAACCCATTTCCAAAGCCCCATATCGAATGGCTCCTATTGAACTTCAGGAGTTAAAGACCCAACTGCAGGAATTGTTAGACATTGGTTTTATTCGTCCTAGTACTTCTCCTTGGGGTGCTCCTGTTCTGTTCGTGAAGAAGAAAGATGGGAGTATGCGACTTTGTATTGATTATCGGGAGTTGAATCATGTCACCATCAAAAATAGGTACCCATTGCCACGTATTGATGACCTGTTTGACCAGTTGCAAGGAGCACAATTCTTTTCAAAGATCGATCTTCGTTCTGGATATCATCAGCTGAAGGTTAGAACTGAGGATATTCCAAAGACTGCCTTCAGAACTCGGTATGGGCATTATGAATTCTTAGTTATGTCTTTTGGATTGACTAATGCTCCTGCTGCCTTCATGGATATGATGAACAGGGTATTCAAGGAATATTTGGATCACTTTGTGGTCGTCTTTATCGATGACATCCTTGTTTATTCCAAAAGCCGTGAAGATCATGAGCAACACTTGAGGCTGGTACTCCAAAAGCTTCGTGAATACAAACTTTATGCCAAGTTGAAGAAATGCGAGTTCTGGCTGGAAGAGGTAGCATTCCTTGGGCACGTAGTATCAAGTCGTGGAATATCTGTTGACCCGGCAAAGATTGAAGCTATTCAAAGCTGGGAGCAACCTAAATCAGTGACCGAAGTACGTAGCTTTCTTGGTCTAGCTGGTTATTATCGGAGATTCGTGGAAGGATTTTCTCGAATCGCTACTCCATTAACTCAGCTGACTCGGAAAGATACAAAGTTCGGTTGGAGCGAAGAATGTGAGCAGAGTTTTCAAGAACTCAAGAGGAGACTCATTTCAGCACCTGTTCTAACAATACCATCTGGCTCGGAGGGATTTGTCATCTACAGTGATGCTTCGAGCAAAGGGTTGGGATGCGTTCTCATGCAACATGGAAAAGTCATAGCCTATGCATCAAGACAACTCAAGGAATATGAGAGGAATTATCCTACTCATGATCTAGAGTTGGCAGCTGTTGTCTTTGCACTTAAAATTTGGAGGCATTACTTGTATGGGGAGAAGGTGGAGATCTTTACGGATCATAAAAGCCTCAAATATTTCTTCACTCAAAAGGAACTCAACATGCGACAACGACGTTGGCTTGAACTGTTGAAAGATTATGATCATACCATTCAATACCATCCTGGAAAAGCGAACGTGGTAGCTGACGCATTGAGTAGAAGATCATATGCAAGTACGAGTGCGATATTGTCAACACAAAGACCCATTTTGTGTGATTTGCAAAGGATGGAGATAGAGTTAAAGACTCCAGGGACCCATGTGATGATGGCGAATATACGAGTAGAACCGACTTTAATCGATAAAGTTAAAGCTGCTCAAGCTACAGACCTGGAGCTGATGCGTATGAAGAAGAAAGTGCAAGAAGGTGCTATGCCGGAAGCAAGAATCGATGAAGAAGGAATACTTCGAGTCAACTCCAGACTTTGTGTTCCTAACAACCCTGATTTAAAGTATGAAATCATGATGGAGGCGCACAACACACCGTTTGCAATCCATCCTGGAAGTACCAAAATGTATCATGATCTTCGTCATACATTTTGGTGGAGCAATATGAAGAGAGAGATAGCGTTGTTTATCTCAAGGTGTCTAACTTGTCAACGAGTCAAAGCGGAGCATCAAGTACCAAAAGGTCCATTGCAACCACTTGAAATTCCAGAATGGAAGTGGGAGCACATTACCATGGATTTCGTTACCGGTCTTCCTAGGGTTTCTCAAGGTATTGATGCGATTTGGGTCATTGTTGATAGATTGACCAAGTCTGCTCATTTCTTACCGATACGAGAAACTTATACACTTGAACGTCTTGCTCGTATGTACATAAACGAGATTGTAAGACTGCATGGTATGCCAGTATCCATAGTTTCTGACCGAGACCCAAGATTCACTTCACGATTTTGGGTTAGTTTACAAAAAGCTATGGGCACGGAGTTACGATTTAGTTCAGCATATCATCCTCAGACGGACGGACAATCAGAGAGGACTATTCAAACTCTTGAAGATCTATTAAGACTCTGTGTCTTTGACTTCAAGGGAAGTTGGGACAAGTTCTTACCATTGGTGGAGTTTTCCTACAACAACAGTTATCAAGCAAGTATTGGCATGGCTCCATTCGAAGCATTGTATGGAAGAAAATGTCGTTCTCCAGTATGCTGGGATGAGGTGGGTGAAGCAACGTTGTTGGGACCGGAGTTGGTACGTATGACTACAGAAAAGATTCAAACGATCCGACAACGTATAAAAACCTCACAAGATCGACAAAAGAGTTATGCTGATCTTCATCGAAAGGACGTGGAATTTGATGTAGGAGATCATGTGTTCTTACGTGTTGCTCCATGGAAAGGAGTTACGAGATTTGGAAAGAGAGGAAAGCTCAATCCTCGATTCATCGGTCCATTTTTAATCCTCGATCGAGTAGGAACTGTGGCTTATAGACTCGCTTTACCGCCAAGTATGTCTCGTGTTCATAACGTTTTTCACATATCCATGTTACGCAAATATGTGGAAGACCCGAACCACATTATTGAGTTAGAACCGGACGAAATAGCGGAAGATTTGACGTATGAAGAAGTTCCTGTTCAAATCTTGGATAAGAAGGAACATATTCTACGCTCCAAGGTTATACCTCAAGTCAAAGTTTTGTGGAGAAACCACGATGTTGAGGAAATGACTTGGGAGTTAGAATCTGAAATGAAATCAAGGTATCCTTACCTCTTCGACATACCAGGTACGTACCCTAATTTCGAGGGCGAAATTTCATAAGAAGGGGAGGTTGTAAGACCCCAACTTTTATAAATAAAGATGAATTTTCTATAAATATCATTTTTGAATATTATGGAGTTAATTTGATATAATGTTATAGTTGTGGGTAATATTTATAAATTTTGCAAAGTACGCAAGTTGTTATATAATATTCGATTGGTCGGGGAATATTCGTTTTAACAGGAAATATTCGTACAACGACACAATCATTGGTGGACCCCACAACAGAATTATTGTCGGATTGAGAAAACGACAAAAATATTTTATTAAAAATAACGGCGGAAATTTTACCATTGTTACTGTTGAACTACTCGGTAGTAAAAGTACAGTAATACGTGTGGTTGCATAGTAGCACACGGTATTGATTATTAATGCTTATGTGAGAAGTCACTCAGTTTGATTCAATTATTGTCAGTTAATAATATGAATTATTTAGCGATAATGACGTTTTGTTTTATTCGTAATAAAACAGAAACATCTTTTTATATAAAACAGAATACTTTATTAAAGTTATTCTATAAATAGAATATATTATATTTTATTTAAAAGATTTTTCTTTAAATATGGACCGTCAGATTAAAGTAATCAATCTGGACCGTTCATGGATTAGTTACTATGCATTCTATTTTTCTATAAATAGCAGCTCATTCCTTCATTATTTCTTACGAATTCACTGAACTCTAGAGAGAGAAACTATAGAGAGAAACTATAGAGAGAGAGAAGAAGAGTATTCTGCTACTTAACTACTTCCTTATTTCAGCTCGTCTTTAAAACGGTAAGGGGTGTTATTCTTTCTTATTCATGAAGAGAACTGTTGTTATTCCATTTCTTATTATTCTGTTGGAATAACCTGTATACGCGGTCTACCCTATACTTGGTGACATTCTTCTATTATTCTGTTGGAACATCCTGTCTGTGTGTTTTACACCGGACCTGGTTTCGTTTTTATTATTATTCTGTTGGAACATCCTGTCTGTGTGTTTTACACCGGACCTGGTTCCGTTTTTATTATTATTCTGTTGGAACATCCTGTCTGTGTGTTTTACACCGGACCTAGTTCCATTATTTATTATTCTGTCGGAATATCCTGTCTGTGTGTTTTACACCGGACCTGGTTCCATTATTTATTATTCTGTCGGAATATCCTGTCTGTGCGTTTACGCCGGACCTGGTTCTATTATTTATTATTCTATTGGAATAACCTGTTTGTGCGGTCTATCGCATGCATGGTGATTTCTTTTGTTATTCCATTCTTTATTGTACTCAGTTGGTTAAGTTTTGACTTCTATACTCCATGAAATTTGTGGAATATCCTTGATAATTGCGTTTCATCCAGTATCTTTTCATGAAAATATTCTTCTAAGTATTCTTGAATTTTACTCCACAAAGCAGTATCATGTTGACAATTTGGACGTTGTTAATTCTTGGATAAATTAATTCTTGAACTTGTTTTATTGAATTCTTATATCATTGTCATCATCCTCATGTTTATAAAATGTTGAAAGTCATCTGTGGCCTGTAGTGCATAGATGGACTTGGTATGATTATGACCAGGGATTATTCGGTATAATCATGACCGTAATGTTACAAATGATGTGGTAAAAGTCCTCATTGGCCCGTAGTGCATTGATGGACAGTTGTTGGCATGATCATGACCATTAATGAATATACGAATATCCTTGGCCGTAGTGCAGGGGTGATTCGATGATGTGAATTATTTTATTAAGCTGAGTCTCAGCGATCACAGTGTTGGAAAATCTTTTAAATCATAAAAGATAGTAGAGTTTATTTTCTACTTGACTCTTTTAATGGATTGCTTGTTCCGCTGCAGTTAAACTTGATGTCTATTATATTTTATCAGTTTAACATTGTTGAAGGCTAATGATAATTTATTCTGCATTATCTTAGTCATAATATTTCTTACTGGGCTAGTTGAGCTCACCCTTTCTTTCACTGTTCTCTTCAGAAAATGAGAACGTAGCTGGGGCAAGTCGGGGAACGGAGTGATGGTCCGAATGATAGTATTAGTTAGTAGTCCTCACTATTCTATGTAATGGTGTGTTAATAAATGTAATGAGGACTCCTTTTGAGTATGAATACCTTCTAGAAGATAATATTTGTATTCAAACTCACAGTTTATGTTTTGTCGTATTGTACACGACAGTTGTATTAGTAAGTTGTATTTGTATTTTGTACTATGTATCTGACGACCCAAGATGGGTGATGTATACCTAATTTTGGGGGCGTCACAGACATGATACTATTTGGATGCACAGTAAAGAAAAAATCACGGACTGCACAGCAAAGGATTCAGCAAATTTTTTGAATTCACATGATTTTACTATGCAAATACTATGCAGACACTATGTAAATACTATGCATAATAAAATAAAATATATTTTATTTTTTATATAAAACAAAACTAATTATAACAATAATAATAATAATACAATCCCTCCCGTCCAAATTCCCCCCCCCCCCCACTATTCCCCCTATGACTTATATATATATATATATATATATATATATATATATATATATATATATATAAACTAAGATAACTTTCTACCGATAGTTTTGAAAAATGGGTAAGTGGGGGTCTAAATAATAAGCAAAATTTACAACAAATACTTCATAAAAATCCCCTCAATATTTTTAACAATATTTATTCATTAATAATATAACTTGCAATATTAACAATCAGATCATTTTTCAGGAAAGAGGGGGATTTTCGATAAGAATTTCTCCTTATTGGCGCGTAATTAGGTGACCAAACCCCTTTTCTCGACAGAACTTTCTAGATATCGTCAATAATGCAAATAATAATATAAATAACTTGTCATCTCAATTATTGATTTAATAATATAAAATATTATGACAATAATTGAATCAATAACGTGAGATACTATACAGCAATTACTATAACAATAATTGAGTATAATTGAGTGACTTCTCACGTAAGCATCAATAATCAATACCGTGTGTTACTATACAACCACGTGTACTGTACTTTTATCACCGGGTATTTTAACAGTTAATGGTAAAACTTTCGCCATTTTTTTTACAAAAAGATATTTCTATCGTTTTCTAACTCTGACAATAATTCTATTGTGGGGTCCACCAATGATTGTGCCGTCGTACGAATATTCCCTGTTAAAATGAATATTCCCCGACCAATCGAATATTTTATAACAACTTACTTACTTTGTAAAATTTATAAATATTACCCGCAAGTATAACATTATATCAAATCCACACCTTATTACTCAAAAAAATATTTAGAGAAAATTAAATCTTTATTCATAAAAGTTGGGGTCTTACAATAGAAAAATTATTTTTTTAACACCAACAAACATTGAATTTTCGAGCAATTATCTTAATTACCCAAAATTTGATCATAGGCTCAACTATAATTAATTAAGGGTGATGTGATATCAGACATGATAAATGTGTAAACTAATGGTGATATGACATATGATGTTGCATCGTTGTTTGAAAAATAAGTATTTGAAAACTTATTATTTTATTTTTATTATGTCCTTTTTTAAAAGTTTAATTTAAGTAAATTTCCTTTCTATTAAAAAAAAGAAGAAGAAATATTTAATGTTGATGAAATTAATTAACAAATCTATTTAGTTTAATAGTAATTTTTAATTTAATAATTTATTAAACTCTTTGATATTATACCATATGCCACATCAACACTAATGTACACATTAAATGTCACGTCTGACGCCACATCACTCCATACTTAACTATGGTTTAGGCCTCGGTCAAATTTAAATAATTTTGACAATTATTGAAACTTCAATGTTACTAGTGTTAAAAAATAGTTTATTCATTTTTTTGGATAGCTTATCAAGAGTTTGTTATTTTCAAAGACACAAAAGAGATCTAGACTTAGGGTTGAATAGATTCTTTAAAGTTTCTTTTTAAAGAATTTGTTGTCAAATAACTAACAAGGTTAATTTATAATGATATATGCACAACGGAATTAGTTTGAAAACTCCTTTAAAGATTAAATGAGAATTCAAAGCATTAAATTTAGTGTAACTATAGAAACTAGCTTCAGATAAGAATAGTAGAACGACAGATAATAATTTGCAAAAAATATAAAGTGCAGGAAAGTAAAGAACACATAGATTTTTTATGAGGTTCGGAGCAGAAGAGTCTCCTAGTCTTTTCTTTTACTTCTAGAATAGGGATAATCCACTAAGGATGAGGGTTACTAATAACCACAGTTCAGTAAAAACTATTACAACTTTTGATTCACTTAGAATTCTTCAAGTTACAAAGACTTGGTACACAAAAGATTACTAAGATCAGAGTACAATCACAAAGAATGAAATAGTTATTTTGAGGTGCTGCTAATTTACTTTTAGTTCTCCTTCAAATATATTAGCATCAATAATAAGTCTTTGGATCGTAGCGTGGAGTACTTGAACACTTGAGCTTTCAGGCGTTAAATTTTTTAGAATTAGTTTTTTTTAATGTTGTTATAACAATTCTTTTATATTCACTCCTCAGCATTTGCCCATTAGATCGTTTATGTTGCTCCAAATAGCCTAGGACAGTTGTCAATGAATAATTTATGTGACCCTAAATTATTTTTTAATGGACCACAAGTTGTCGCTTTCGATAGTATTATGTTTGCTACGATAGCATACGCGTCCTTGTCCTTACTGTTAGAGTCTGATTTGATGATGAATGTGATTATATGTTTATATGATGAATGTGATTATGTGATAAATATGATTATGTTATTATGTGGTAAGTGTGATTATGTTATTATGTGATAAATGTGATTATGTGTTTATGTGATAAATGTGATTATGTGATGAATATGATAAATGTGATTATGTGTTTATGGGATAAATGTGTTGATATGATGTGTTGAATGTGAAGTTGATATAATTGTTTAAGTCAATAATGATTACTGTGAAAGTCTTTATATTGTCTTAAGTGTATTTGTATTATAAGATCCTTAATAATGAAATGATGTACAATGACTGAGAATAGAGTGATCAAACTTGTTAGGTTGATCCTTTGAGTTGATTGAATATGTACTAGATAAGATTAATTGTAAAGTTACTCTGCATGTTTGATAAGTACACAATGTTCATTGATTTTGATTCCTTTATGTTTAGTTTATTGCATGATTTGTTGTGTATATGAGCATGATAAGGTTATTTATTGATTTCAGGTTGAAATTGAACTAAGGTGTTGAGTCGGGATGATTTGGAGTTGAGTAGATGAAAATAGGACGCAAAATCAAAAGTTGAAGGAATTTGCCCTGGCGAATCCAATTACCCTTCCTGAATCCGCCCTGGCGGATACCTCTTTGTCCAGGAAATTATGAATTCGCCACAGCGAATCCAAACAAAGGAACGAATCTACCCCGGTGAATACCTTATTGTTTCTCAGACAGAGCCAATCTGCCCTGGCAAGCTCGTGCAGTTCAAACCAAGCCGCCCCGGTAGATTCAGCAAGAAATCTTGGATTTTTAGAAACTTCTTAAAGGCAGATTTTGGCAGGTTTCTATATGGAATGGGATTGATATTTCTACTAGACTTAGGACTTCTTTTAGACTGAGATTTACTTTCCAAATTGATTCTATTTCTTTATGGAAACTAGGGTTATGATTTGTAATTCCTTTTAGGAATTGGATTTCTAGTTCTCATAGGATTTAGGACTTTGTCTAGCACTATAAATACATTGTAATACTCAAAATTATTCATTCTATTATCTGTATTGGAATCAAACTCTTGTTTTGGAAGATCAAAGGCATGTCGAGCTAAATTCACTATTTCAGTTCTCAGGGATGTTGAACCTTATTCGCAATAAACGGTTTGATCAAGTTTACATTTTTTTATTCCTTCTTGCATGAGATTTATTTTGATAATTTGTTTTAATTAATTGCATGTTATTCCATCTGATTGATTTTATTTGGCTAGTTAGATTAATCTGATAAATATCATCTGTTGTATTAAGATATAGTATTAAGAAAACGATATTATATATGATCACAAGTAGCAATTAGTTGTAAGACCCCAACTTATTAATGAATAAAATCAAATTTTTTCTAAATATTATTGTGAATAATAAGGGATTAATTTTACTTTGGTTATGGGTGAAATGTGTAAATTTTGCAAAATAAGCAAGTGGTTATAAAATATTCATTTTGTCGGGGAATATTCGTTTGGTCGTGGAATATTCTTGCTGTCGGGGAATATTTATACGACGGCGCAGCCTTGTGTGGGGCCCATAACGGAAAGCGATTGGATGAAGAAAATGATAAGCATAAGTTATTTATAAATAACGACGTAGTTGTTACCGTTAATACTGTTAGAATACCCGATGGTTAAAATACAGTAACACACGGTATTGCACCAATTATTGATTCTTACGTAAGAAGGCACTACTCAATAATTGTTATAGTAGTTATTGTTCAATATTTTATTTTATTGATTCAATAATTGTTGCGTTTATATTTTATATTATTGTTGTTTCAATAATTGTTGCTGCACAGTATTTTCCATTATCAGATCAATAATTCATATTATTTGAATAATATTATTAGATAACATTATTGGCAATGTCTAGAAAGTTCTGTCTAAGGAGAGGTTTGGTCATCTAATTGCGCGCCAGTAAGGAGAAATCCTTATTGGAAAGCCCCCGCTTTCCTAGGAATGGCCTGGTTGTCATAAATGCGATTCTATAATATTATTTGTGAATAATTAATTATTGATTCATATGATAAGGAAATATTTATTTTATGTGGATATAAATGTTGGATAAATTTATTGTGGTTAAAAATGAAGGAGTTAATGTTGAGATTTTTATCAGTATTTTTGTCGGAATGGAGGTATTAAAAATTAGGGTTTTTGAAATTTTTTACGGGAGTTATAATTTTTAATCCGACCGTTGGATCGTGGTAATTTTTAGATATGTTATACATATATAAGTTGAGTATATGTCCACAAATTTTGAACCGTTAAAAATGAACGTATGATTTATTATGAATTTTACGAGATGCCTGGTTCAGAAATTGTTGAATTTTCGGAGTTTATCATTTTGATGGAAAATTCTAGAATTGGTGGACCCCACTCTTGGTTGGTGAAGAAATGTGCTGAGATTTTTATTCAAATGTGGTGGGTGGGAATAGTAGCAGGTAAAGCCATCAGGTTGCAGGTTAAGTCTGCTTCGGCGTGCTAACATTTTCCTATAAATAGACGGATAAGTTAGAATTGAAAATCACACCAGAAACAAGTTTTCTCTCTTTCTCTCTCTAGATTATTGAGTGTATTTTGTGAGTATTTAGATACTTTGAGAGTTTCTATTCATCAGAGCAAGTTTCTTTCAGCCTTATACCGGTATTCCGACCAGAAGTACTGATATTTTGAGGTAAGGGATATTATTTTCTTCTTAATGATATTATTTTCTTCAATATCATTATGCTAAAATATTGATATGAGTTTTTATCAAATTTGGAATTTTTTGTGTCGGGGTTACTACTCATGTATACGTTACTATTCACGTATACGACACTATTCACGAATACGGCACTATTCACCGAAAAATAAAAATTTTCCTTTTTGTCCAAGATGTTTATCATGGTTACTATCTTTGATTGTATCCATGTTTTGATATTTATTTTTGAATTCTGCTTCACAATTGATTATTATGAAGTATTATTGAACTTGGATAAACTGTTATACGGATCCCTACTATTTGTCCTTCTGTCTCACTGGATTCGTTCTCTTTAAGATATTTTTCATCATCCTCAGTCCTAAATGATGATATTACTGAATATCTTTGGCTTGTAGTGCAAAGATGTATGATTACTTGATGAATATCTTTGGCCTGTAGTGCAAAGATGAACAGGTGTTGAGATGAACATGACTGACAGGTGATACAAATGAATATCTTTGGCCTGTAGTGCAAAGATGAATATTTGGATAAAGATGATTATTAATTGATGTTACAGGGATAAAATATTGATGATGGAATTTTAAATCTTAGAGGATAGTAGAATTTATTCTCTACTTGACTCTTCTAATGGTTTGTTGTTTCCGCTGCAGTTGTTGATCTAAAACTTGTTGTCGATTATATTCTATTAGATTTTTTCCTGTTGAAGACTAACGATAATTTGTTGTATATTATCTTAGTCATAATATTCTTTACTGGGCTAGTTGAGTTCACCCGTTTCCTTTTTGTTCTATTTTTCTTCTCAGGAGGTGAGAACATAGCAGGATCTAGTCGGGGTATGGAGTGATAGTTCTAGAAAGATGTTTTAGCATTCCTCACTATTTCTATAAAATAGTGTTTGAATAATTGTAATGAGGATTTATTTGAGTGTGGATATTGTCTAGATGACAATATTTGTATTTAAACTCACAGTATGTGTTGTCGTATTTTGCACGACAATTGTATTATTGAAGTTGTAGTTTGCTTTCTGTACCATGTATTTGGCGACTCAGAATGGGTGTTGTATACCTATTTTGGGGGCGTCACAGTTGGTATCAGAGCTTAGGGATATGATCCCTGGCTGAGATGTGAGACAAGAACTAGGAGGGGAAAGACGGGGAATTCCTTCGCTAGTATGACCTGAATAAGTTTATTTGGTAATTATTTGGTCGGTCAGATATAGGGATAATATGTGACATGTCAATTAACCCTTGTTTTGTGGCAGTATTTGAGAATGGCAGCAGAGAACGTTAACAATGGAATGAATGAGACTGTGGAGACACCTTTAATCACCACCCAGGGAAACGTGCAACAGGAAGGCAATATTCCTCCTGTAAACAACGTTACCGAGCAAACGATGAATGATGGAATGTTTAGTAGCTTTTTATAGTTCATGCAAAATCAGACGAGGGAGACTCGTGTGCAGAATACGGGTGGAAATGATTACAACTCGCGGTTTGTCACAGCTAAGCAGTTCAAAGAATTGGGACCACCAGAATTTAAGGGAAAGCCGGATCCGATCATGGCAGAAACGTGGGTCAAGCAAATTACCAAGATATTCGATGTCTTGGGATGCCCGGAGGAACAGAAGGTTCCATTCGCCACCTTTATGTTCCGCGGTGAGGCAGACTACTGGTGGGAGTCTGTGAAGCGTACCCAGCCTGACGCACTCAACATGTCCTAGGAAACATTTCAAAAACTGTTCAGTGACAAGTACTTTCCTGAAAGTATTCGTCATATGAAGGAGGTAGAGTTTATTAGACTGGAACAAAACAACATGACGGTGTCCCAGTACGAGGCGAAGTTTGCAGAGTTATCCAGGTTTGCACCTCATTTGGTCGAGAATGAGGAACGAATGACAAGGATGTTTCTGAGAGGTTTAAAACCCGAGATTCGGCAATATCTTATCTCTCATAAATTTTCTTTATATTCAGATGTTGTAAATAGGGCTCAATTATTAGAGCGAGATAATGAGTATGTGCAAACGAGGGACCACAACCAGGGTCATACCGGTGGCGGCAGTCATCGAAGCAATGAAAACCAGCAGGGAGGAAAACATTCGGACAAAAGCGATAACCACTCTGGTGGTAATCGTGGTCGTGATAATAGAAGGAGCGAGTCGGGAGGAAATTTCAAGAAGAGAAGGTACAACAATGATAACGTGAAGACGTCAGCACAAACATCAACTGTTTCTAGGGGAGGAGAACGACCACCGGTCGTATGTTACAAATGTGGGAAAGAGGGACATATCAGCCCAAACTGCCCACAACAATCCAAGGTATGTTATAACTGTGGAAAGGAAGGACATATCGCTCGAGATTGTACTATAGCGAAACCAAGTCCAGCTGGGACGGTGACACCGAAGGCGGATACGGACAAAATAAAGTCGGCGATTTCTGGAAGAGCGTTTATCGTGACTGCCCAAAACGCGAGGAACCCGAACGAAGGTATAACGGGTTAGTTAATTATAAAGTCTTGCGAAGTTTATACCTTACTAGATACCGGTTCTACCCATTCTTTTATCTCTCCTGCTTGTGCTCAACGTTTAAACTTGACTCCAGAGAAATTAGACTTTGACCTATCTGTGGAGACTCCGTTAGGAGAAACTTTCATTACATCTACAGTTTATAAATATTGCTTAATCCAAGTTGGCACAATCACATTACCTGTTGACCTTATCTCTTTAAAGATACTTGCTTTTGATGTGATTTTAGGAATTGATTGGTTAACTACTCATCATGCCAAAATTGATTGTTTTCGTAAGGTTGTTAGTTTTCATACTCCTAACCAACCTATTATGCGAATTCAAGCAACCAAACCACAAAATTCAATCGCTGTCATACCAAGCCATAAAGCCATTCGTTTATTGAAAAACAGATGTCAAGCTTTCTTAGCCCATGTCATGGACTTGAACAAAAATACGTCAGATTTGAATGATATTTCTGTTGTAAGTGAATTTTCTGACGTATTTCCTGGCTTAACCCAGAGCGTGATATTGAATTTTTGTATTGATCTTCAACCCGATACAAAACCCATTTTTAAAATCTCATATTGAATAGCTCCTATTGAACTTCAGGAGTTAAAAACCCAACTATAGAAGTTGGTACCCGAGCCTCTATCTGGTGACTTCCTTTGTGGCATGCACCAAAGTCAAACTCTCCATAAGGGACTCTATATCTGTGTGGTGGTAAAACAATTGGTGCCATTGTGACGTGCTATCCAAGATTGGGATATAAATCACAATTGAAAGCAACCGAAGTCGGTGACCAAAGTACGTAGCTTTCTGGGCTTAGCTGGTTATTATCGGAGATTTGTGGAAAGATTTTCTCGAATCGCTACTCCGTTAACTCAGCTGACTCGAAAAGATACAAAATTCGTATGGAGTGAGGAATGCGAGAAGAGTTTCCAAGAACTCAAGAGGAGACTCATTTCGGCACCTGTTCTGACAATACCATCTGGTTCGGATGGATTTGTTATCTACAGCGATGCTTCAGGCAAAGGGTTAGGATGTGTTCTCATGCAACATGGGAAAGTCATAGTCTATGCCTCGCGACAATTCAAAGAATATGAGAGAAATTATCCTACTCATGATTTGGAGTTGGCAGCAGTCGTTTTTGCGTTGAAGATTTGGAGACAATACCTGTATGGGGAGAAAGTGGAGATCTATACGGATCATAAAAGTTTCAAATATTTATTCACCCAAAAGGAACTCAACATGCGGCAACGACGTTGGCTTGAGCTGTTGAAAGATTACGATCATACCATCCAATATCATCTTGGAAAAGCGAACGTAGTAGCTGACGCATTGAGTAGAAGATCATACGCGGGTACGAGTGCAATGTTGTTAACATAAAGGCCCATTTTGTATGACTTGAAAAGGATGGAGATAGAGATGAAGGCTCCAAGTACCCACATGATAATATCAAATATACGAGTAGAACCGACTTTAATCGATAAAGTTAAAGCTGCTCAAGTTACGGACATAGAGCTGATGCGTATGAAGAAGAAAGTGCAAGAAGGTGCTATTCCAGAAGCAAGAATCGATGAAGAAGGAATACTTCGAGTCAACTCTAGACTTTGTGTTCCTAACGATTTGGACTTGAAGCATAGAATAATGATGGAGGCACATAACACACCGTTTGCAATCCATCCTGGGAGTACCAAAATGTATCACGATCTTCGACATACATTTTGGTGGAGCAATATGAAAAGAGAGATCGCGGAGTTTATCTCGAGATGTTTAACTTGTCAACGTGTAAAAGTGGAGCATCAAGTACCAAAGGGTCCATTGTAACCACTTGAGATTCTGAAATGGAAGTGGGAACACATTACTATGGATTTTGTTACGGGTCTTCCCAAGGTTTCTCAAGGCATAGATGCGATTTGGGTCATTGTTGATAGATTAACCAAGTCTGCCCATTTCTTGCCTATACGTGAGACTTATTCTTTTGAACGTCTTGCTAGTATGTACGTGAATGAGATTGTGAGATTGCATGGCATGCCAGTATCCATAGTTTCGGATCGTGACCCAAGATTCACTTCACAATTTTGGGTTAGCTTGCAGAAAGCTATGGGCACGGATTTACTATTCAGTTCGGCATACCATCCTCAAACAGACGGACAATCAGAAAGGACTATTCAAACTCTTGAAGATCTATTAAGACTTTGTGTCCTAGATCTCAAAGGGAGTTGGGATAAGTACCTACCATTAGTGGAATTCTCTTATAACAACAGTTATCAGGCGAGCATAGGTGTGGATCCATTCGAAGCGTTGTATAAAAGAAAATGTCGTTCTCCAGTATGCTGGGACGAGGTGGGTGAAGCAACATTGTTGGGACCAGAGTTGGTACGCATTACTACAGAGAAGATCCAAACGATTCGACAACGTATACAAACGGCACAGGATCGACAAAAGAGTTATGCGGATCTTCATCGGAAGGACGTGGAATTTAATATTGGGGATCATATATTGTTACGTGTTGCACCATGGAAGGGAGTTACAAGATTTGAGAAGAGAGGAAAGCTCAATCCAAGATTTGTTGGACCATTTGAGATTCTTGAGCGAATAGGAAATGTGGCATATAGACTCGCATTACCTCCAAGCATGTCTCGTGTTCATAATATTTTTCACATATCTATGCTTCGTAAATTTGTTAAAGACCCGAACCACATTATTGAGTTAGAACCAGACGAGATAGCTGAAGATTTAACGTACGAGGAGGTACCTGTTAAGATCTTGGATAGGAAAGAGCATGTCCTACGCACGAAGGTTATACCACAAGTTAAGGTTTTGTGGAGAAACCATGCTATTGAAGAAATGACCTGGGAGTTGGAATCAGAAATGAAAGCGAGGTATCCTCACCTTTTTGAAACATCAGGTATGTACGTCAATTTCGAGGACGAAATTTCATAAGGAGGGAAGGTTGTAAGACCCCAACTTATTAATAAATAAAATCAAATTTTCTCTAAATATTATTGTGAATAATAAGGGACTAATTTGATATAATACTTTGGTTATGGGTGAAATGTGCAAATTTTGCAAAATAAGCAAGTGGTTATAAAATATTCATTTTGTCGGGGAATATTCGTTTGGTTGTGGAATATTCTTACTGTCGGGGAATATTCGTACGACGGCGCAGCCTTGTGTGGGCCCCATAACGGAAAGCGATTGGATGAAGAAAACGACAAGTATAAGTTATTTATAAATAACGGCGTAGTTGTTACCGTTAATACTGTTGGAATACTCGGTGGTTAAAATACAGTAGCACACGGTATTGCACCAATTATTGATTCTTACGTAAGAAGGCACTACTCAATAATTGTTACAGTAGTTATTGTTCAATATTTTATTTTATTGATTCAATAATTGTTGCGTTGATATTTTATATTATTGTTGTTTCAATAATTGTTGCTGCACAGTATTTTCCAATATCAGATCAATAATTCATATTATTTGAATAATATTATTAGATAACATTATTGACAATGTCTAGAAAGTTCTGTCTAAGGAGAGGCTTGGTCATCTAATTGCGCGCCAGTAAGAAGAAATTCTTATTGGAAAGCCCCCTCTTTCTTGGAAACGGCCTGGTTGTCATACATGTGATTCTGTAATATTATTTGTGAATAATTAATTATTGATTCATATGATAAAAAAATATTTATTTTATGTGGATATAAATATTGGATATATTTATTGTGGTTAAAAATGAAGGAGTTAATGTTGAGATTTTTATCAGTATTTTTGTCGGAATGAAGGTATTAAAAATCAGGGTTTTTGAGATATTTTGCGGGGGTTATAATTTTTAATCCGACCGTTGGATCGTGGTAATTTTTGGATATGTTATACATATATAAGTTGAGTATATGTCCACAAATTTTGAACTGTTAAAAATGAACGTATGATTTATTATGAATTTTACGAGATGACTGGTTCAGAAATTGTTGAATTTTCGGAGTTTATCATTTTGATGGAAAATTCTAGAATTGGTGGGCCCCACTCTTGGTTGGTGAAAAAATGTGCTGAGATTTTTATTCAAATGTGGTGGGTGGGAATAGTAGCAGGTAAAGCCATCAGGTTGCATGTAAGACCCCAACTTATTAATGAATAAAATCAAATTTTCTCTAAATATTATTGTGAATAATAAGGGGTTAATTTGATATAATACTTTGGTTATGGGTGAAATGTGAAAATTTTGTAACATAAGCAAGTGATTATAAAATATTCATTTTGTCGGGGAATATTCGTTTGGTCGTGGAATATTCTTGCTGTTGGGAAATATTCGTACGATGGCGCAGCCTTGTGTGGGCCCCATAACGGAAAGTGATTGGATGAAGAAAACGACAAGTATAAGTTATTTATAAATAACGGCGTAGTTGTTACCGTTAATACTGTTAGAATACCCGGTGGTTAAAATACAGTAACACACGGTATAGCACCAATTATTGATTCTTACATAAGAAGGCACTACTCAATAATTGTTACAGTAGTTACTGTTCAATATTTTATTTTATTGATTCAATAATTGTTGCATTAATATTTTATATTATTGTTGTTTCAATAATTGTCACTGCACATTATTTTCTTTTATCAGATCAATAATTCATATTATTTGAATAATATTATTAGATAACATTATTGGCAATGTCTAGAAAGTTCTGTCTAAGGAGAGGTTTGGTCATCTAATTGCGCGCCAGTAAGGAGAAATTCTTATTGAAAAGCCCCCTCTTTCTTGGGAACGGCCTGGTTGTCATAAATGTGATTCTGTAATATTATTTGTGAATAATTAATTATTGATTCATATGATAAGGAAATATTTATTTTATGTGGATATAAATGAGGGATATATTTTTGTGGTTAAAAATGAAGGAGTTAATGTTTTTATCAGTATTTTTGTCGGAATGGAGGTATTAGAAATTAGGGTTTTTGAGATATTTTGCGGGGGTTATAATTTTTAATCCGACCGTTGGATCGTGGTAATTTTTGGATATGTTATACATATATAAGTTGAGTATATGTCCACAAATTTTGAACCGTTAAAAATGAACGTATGATTTATTACGAATTTTACGAGATGACTGGTTCAGAAATTGTTGAATTTTCAGAGTTTATCATTTTGATGGAAAATTCTAAAATTGGTGGGCCCCACTCTTGGTTAGTAAAGAAATGTGCTGAAATTTTTATTCAAATGTGATGGGTGGGAATAGTAGCAGGTAAAGCCATCAGGTTGCAGGTTAAGTTTGCTTCGGCGTGCTAACATTTTCGTATAAATAAAGGGCTAAGTTAGAATTGAAAATCACACCAGAAACAAGTTTTCTCTCTTTCTCTCTCTAGATTATTGAGTGTATTTTGTGAGTATTTAGATACTTTGAGAGTTTCTATTCATCAGAGCAAGTTTCTTTCAGCCTTATACCGGTATTCCGACCAGAAGTACTGATATTTTGAGATAAGGGATATTATTTTCTTCTTAAATGATATTATTTTCTTCAATATCATTATGCTGAAATATCAACATGAGTTTTTATCAAATTTGGAACTTTTTGTGTCGGGGTTACTATTCACGTATACGTTCCTATTCACGTATACGGCACTATTCACGGATACGGCACTATTCACCAAAAAATAAAATTTTCCCTTTTTGTCCAAGATGTCTATTATGGTTACTATCTTCGATTGTATCCATGTTTTGATCTTTATTTTTGAATTTTGCTTCACAATTGATTATTATGAAGTATTATTGATCTTGGATAAACTGTTATATGAATCCCTACTATTTGTCCTTCTGTCTTACTGGATTCATTTTCTTTAAGATATTTTTCATCATCCTCAGTCCTAAATGATGATATTACTGAATATCTTAGGCCTGTAGTGCAAAGATGTATGATTACTTGATGAATATCTTTGGCTTGTAGTGCAAAGATGAATAGGTGTTGAGATGAACATGACTGACAGGTGATACAAATGAATATCTTTGGCCTGTAGTGCAAAGATGAATATTTGGTTAAAGATGATTATTAATTGATGTTATAGGGATAAAATATTGATGATAGACTTTTAAATCTTAGAAGATAGTAGAATTCATTTTCTACTTGACTCTTCTAATGGTTTGTTGTTTCCGCTGCAGTTGTTGATCTAAAACTTGTTGTCGGTTATATTCTATCAGATTTTTTCCTGTTGAATACTAATGATAATTTGTTGTATATTATCTTAGTCATAATATTCTTTACTGGGCTAGTTGAGCTCACCCTTTTCCTTTTTGTTCCATTTTTCTTCTCAGGAGGTGAGAACATAGCAGGATCTAGTCGGGGTATGGAGTGATGGTTCTAGAAAGATGTTTTAGCAGTCCTCACTATTTCTGTAAAATAGTGTTTGAATAATTGTATTGAGGACTTATTTGAGTGTGGATATTGTCTAGAAGATAATATTTGTATTTAAACTCACAGTATGTGTTGTCGTATTTTGCACGACAATTGTATTATTGAAGTCGTAGTTTGCTTTCTGTACCATGTATTTGGCGACTCAGAATGGGTGTTGTATACCTATTTTGGGGGCGTGCGTCACAGTTGGCATCAGAGCTTAGGGATATGATCCCTGGCTGAGATGTGAGACAAGAACTAGGAGGGGAGAGACGAGAAATTCCTTCGCTAGTATGACCTGACTAAGTTTATTTGGTGTTTATTTGGTCGGTCAGAGTATAGGGATATTATATGACATGACTATTAACCCTTGTTTTATGGCAGTATTTAAGAATGGCAGCTGAGAACGTTAATAATGGAGTAAATCAGACCGTAGAGACACCTTTGATCACCACCCAGGGGAACGTGCAACAGGAAGGCAATATTCCTCCTGTAAACAATGTTACCGAGCAAACGATGAATGATGGAATGTTTAGGAGCTTTTTGCAGTTCATGCAAAATCAGACGAGGGAGACTCGTGTGTAGAATACGGGTGGAAATGATAACAATGTGCGGTTTGTCACAGCTAAGCAGTTCAAAGAATTGGGACCACCAGAATTTAAGGGAAAGCCGGATCCGATCATGGCGGAAACGTGGGTAAAGCAAATTACCAAGATATTCGATGTCTTGGGATGCACGGAGGAACAGAAGGTTCCATTCGCCACCTTTATGTTCCGCGGTGAGGCAGACTACTGGTGGGAGTCTGTGAAGCGTACCCATCCTGAATCACTCAACATGGCCTAGGAAACATTTCAAAAACTGTTCAATGACAAGTACTTTCCTGAAAGTATTCGTCATATGAAGGAGGTGGAGTTTATCAGACTGGAACAAAACAACATGACGGTGTCCCAGTATAAGGCGAAGTTTGCAGAGTTATCCAGGTTTGCACTTCATTTGGTCGAAAATGAGGAACGAATGACAAGGATGTTTCTGAGAGGTCTAAAACCCGAGATTCGACAATATCTTATCTCTCATAAATTTTCTTTATATTCAGATGTTGTAAACAGGGCTCAATTATTAGAGCGAGATAATGAGTATGTGCAACCGAGGGACCACAACCAGGGTCATACCGGTGGCGGAAGTCATCGAAGCAATGAAAACCAGCAAGGAGGAAAACATTCGGACAAAAGCGGTAACCACTCTGGTGGTAATCGTGGTCGTGATAATAGAAGGAGCGAGTCGGGAGGAGATTTTAAGAAGAGAAGGTACAACAATGATAACGTGAAGACGTTAGCACAAACATCAACTGTTTCTAGGGGAGGAGAATGACCACCGGTCGTATGTTACAAATGTGGGAAAGAGGGACATATCAGCCCAAACTGGCCACAACAATCCAAGGTATGTTATAACTGTGGAAAGGAGGGTCATATAGCTCGAGAGTGTTCTGTAGCAAAATCAAGTTCAGTGGGGATGGTGACTCTAAAAGTTGTCCCGGATAAGTCAAAATCAGCGGTTCCTGGAAGGGCGTTTGTCGTGACTGGCCAAAACGAGAGAAACCCGAACGAGGTGATCACGGGTAAGCTAATCTTGAATTCTTGTGAAGTTTATACTTTACTAGATACCGGTTCTACCCATTCTTTTATCTCTCCTGCTTGTGCTCAACGTTTAAACTTGACTCCGGAGAAATTGGACTTTAACTTATCTGTTAAAACTCCATTGGGTGAAACCTTCGTTACATCTACAGTTTATAAATCTTGTATGATCCAAGTTGGCACTATCACATTACCTGTTGATCTTATCTCTTTAAAGATACTTGCTTTTGATGTGATTTTAGGAATTGATTGGTTCACCACTCATCATGCTAAAATTGATTGTTTTCGTAAGGTTGTTAGTTTTCATATTCCTAACCAACCTGTCATACGAATTCAAACTACTAAACCACTAAAATTAGTCATTGTCATATCAAGCCACAAAGCTATTCGTTTATTGAAAAACGGATGTCAAGCTTTCTTAGCCCATGTTATGGATTTGAACAAAGACAAGTCAGATTTGAATAATATTTCTATTGTTAGAGAATTTCCCGATGTATTTCCTGAAGAACTTCCTGGTCTACCCCCAGAACGTAAAGTTAAATTCTTTATTGACCTTGAACCCGGTACAAAGCCCATTTCTAAAACTCCATATCGAATGGCTCCTATTGAACTTCAGGAGTTAAAAGTCCAACTACAGGAGTTGTTGGACATCGGTTTTATTCGTCCTAGTACGTCTCCTTGGGGTGCTCCTGTTTTATTCGTAAAGAAGAAAGACGGGAGTATGCGACTTTGTATCGACTATAGGGAATTGAACCATGTCACCATCAAGAATAAGTATCCGCTACCTCGCATTGATGACCTGTTTGACCAGTTGCAAGGAGCACAATTTTTTTTAAAGATCGATCTTCGTTCTGGATATCATCAGCTGAAGATTAAAACTGAGGATATTCCAAAGACTGCCTTCAGAACTCGGTACGAGCATTATGAATTCTTAGTCATGTCTTTTGGATTGACTAATGCTCCTGCTGCCTTCATGGATATGATGAACCGTGTATTCAAAGAATATTTGGATCAGTTCGTTGTTGTCTTTATTGATGACATCCTCATCTATTCCAAAAGTCGTGAAGATCTTGAGTGCCATTTAAAGCTGGTACTGCAAAGGCTTCGTGAAAATAAGCTATATGCCAAATTGAAGAAATGCGAGTTCTGGCTTGAGGAAGTAGCATTCCTTGGGCACGTGGTGTCAAAACATGGAGTATCTGTCGACCCGGCGAAGATTGAAGCCATACAAAGTTGGGAGCAACCGAAGTCGGTAACCGAAGTACGTAGCTTTCTGGGCTTAGCTGGTTATTATCGGAGATTTGTGGAAGGATTTTCTCGAATCGCTACTCCGTTAACTCAGCTGACTCGGAAAGATACAAAATTCGTATGGAGTGAGGAATGCGAGAAGAGTTTCCAAGAACTTAAGAGAATACTCATTTCGGCACATATTCTGACAATACCATCTGGTTCGGATGAATTTGTTATCTACAGCGATGCTTCAGGCAAAGGGTTAGGATGTGTTCTCATGCAACATGGGAAAGTCATAGCCTATGCCTCGCGATAACTCGAAGAATATGAGAGGAATTATCCTACTCATGATTTGGAGTTGGCAGCAGTCGTTTTTGCGTTGAAGATCTGGAGACACTACCTGTATGGGGAGAAAGTGGAGATCTATACAGATCATAAAAGCCTCAAATATTTCTTCACCCAAAAGGAACTCAACATGCAGCAGCGACGTTGGCTCGAGCTGTTGAAAGATTACGATCATACCATCCAATATCATCCTGGAAAAGCAAATGTAGTAGCTGACGCATTGAGTAGAAGATCATATGCGGGTACGAGTGCAATGTTGTTAACACAAAGGCCCATTTTGTATGACTTGCAAAGGATGGAGATAGAGATGAAGGCTCCAAGTACCCACATGATAATATCAAATATACGAGTAGAACCGACTTTAATCGATAAAGTTAAAGCTGCTCAAGCTACGGACATGGAGCTGATGCGTATGAAGAAGAAAGTGCAAGAAGGTGTTATTCTAGAAGTAAGAATCGATGAAGAAGGAATACTTCGAGTCAACTCCAGACTTTGTGTTCCTAACGATTATGACTTAAAGCATAGAATAATGATGGAGGCACACAACACACCGTTTGCAATCCATCCTGCGAGTACCAAAATGTATCACGATCTTCGACATACATTTTGGTGGAGCAATATGAAAAGAGAGATCGCGGAGTTTATCTCGAGATGTTTAACTTGTCAACGTGTAAAAGCGGAGCATCAAGTACCAAAGGGTCCATTGCAACCACTTGAGATTCCGAAATGGAAGTGGGAACACATTACTATGGATTTTGTTACGGGTCTTCCCAAGGTTTCTCAAGGCATAGATGCGATTTGGGTTATTGTTGATAGATTAACCAAGTCCGCTCATTTCTTGCCGATACGTGAGACTTATTCCCTTGAACGTCTTGCTAGTATGTACGTGAACGAGATTGTGAGATTGCATGGCATGCCAGTATCCATAGTTTCGGATCGTGACCCAAGATTCACTTCACGATTTTGGGTTAGCTTGCAGAAAGCTATGGGCACGGATTTACGATTCAGTTCAGCATATCATCCTCAAACGGACGGACAATCAGAGAGGACTATTCAAACTCTTGAAGATCTATTAAGACTTTGTGTCCTAGATCTCAAAGGGAGTTGGGATAAGTACCTACCATTGGTGGAATTCTCCTACAACAACAGTTATCAGGCGAGCATAGGTGTGGCTCCATTCGAGGCGTTGTATGGAAGAAAATGTCATTCTCCAGTATGCTGGGACGAGGTGGGTGAAGCAACATTGTTGGGACCAGAGTTGGTACGCATTACTACAGAGAAGATCCAAACGATTCGACAACGTATACAAACGGCACAGAATAAACAAAAGAGTTATGCGGATCTTCATCGGAAGGACGTGGAATTTAATATTGGGGATCATGTATTATTACGTGTTGCACCATGGAAGAGAGTTACAAGATTTGGGAAGAGAGGAAAGCTCAATCCAAGATTTGTTGGTCCGTTTGAGATTCTTGAGCGAATAGAAAATGTGGCATATAGACTCGCATTACCTCCAAGCATGTCTCGTGTTCATAATATTTTTCACATATCTATGCTTCGTAAATTTGTTAAAGACCCGAACCACATTATTGAGTTAGAACCAGACGAGATAGCTGAAGATTTAACGTACGAGGAGGTACCTGTTAAGATCTTGGATAGGAAAGAGCATGTCCTACGCACGAAGGTTATACCACAAGTTAAGGTTTTGTGGAGAAACCATGCTATTGAAGGAATGACCTGGGAGTTGGAATCAGAAATGAAAGCGATGTATCCTCACCTTTTTGAAACATCAGGTACGTACGTCAATTTCGAGGATGAAATTTCATAAGGAGGGGAGGTTGTAAGACCCCAACTTATTAATGAATAAAATCAAATTTTCTCTAAATATTATTATGAATAATAAGGGGTTAATTTGATATAATACTTTGGTTATGGGTGAAATGTGCAAATTTTGTAAAATAAGCAAGTGATTATAAAATATTCATTTTATCGGGGAATATTCGTTTGGTCGTGGAATATTCTTGCTGTCGAGAAATATTCGTACGACGACGCAGCCTTGTGTGGGCCCCATAACGGAAAGCGATTGGATGAAGAAAACGACAAGTATAAGTTATTTATAAATAACGGCGTAGTTGTTACCGTTAATACTGTTGGAATACCCGGTGGTTAAAATACAGTAGCACACGGTATTGCACCAATTATTGATTCTTACGTAAGAAGGCACTACTCAATAATTGTTACAGTAGTTACTATTCAATATTTTATTTTATTGATTCAATAATTGTTGCATTAATGTTTTATATTATTGTTATTTCAATAATTGTCACTGCACAATATTTTTCTTTATCAGATCAATAATTCATATTATTTGAATAATATTATTAGATAACATTATTGGTAATGTCTAGAAAGTTTTGTCTAAGGAGAGGTTTGGTCATCTAATTGCGCGCCAGTAAGGAGAAATTCTTATTGGAAAGCCCCCTCTTTCCTGAGAACGGCCTGGTTGTCATAAATGTGATTCTGTAATATTATTTATCATAAATGTGATTCTGTAATATTATTCTGTAATATTTATTTTATGTGGATATAAATGAGGGATATATTTTTGTAGTTAAAAATGAAGGAGTTAATGTTTTTATCAGTATTTTTGTCGGAATGGAGGTATTAAAAATCAGGATTTTTGAGATATTTTGCGGGGGTTATAATTTTTAATTCGACCGTTGGATCGTGGTAATTTTTGGATATGTTATACATATATAAGTTGAGTATATGTCCAAAAATTTTGAACCGTTAAAAATGAACTTATGATTTATTATGAATTTTACGAGATGACTGGTTCAGAAAGTGTTGAATTTTCGGAGTTTATCATTTTAATGGAAAATTCTAGAATTGGTGGGCCCCACTCTTGGTTGGTGAAGAAATGTGCTGAGATTTTTATTCAAATGTGGTGGGTGGGAATAGTAGCAGGTAAAGCCATCAGGTTGCAGGTTAAGTCTGCTTCGGCGTGCTAACATTTTCCTATAAACATAGGGCTAAGTTAGAATTGAAAATCACACCAGAAACAAGTTTTTTCTCTTTCTCTCTCTAGATTATTGAGTGTATTTTGTGAGTATTTAGATACTTTGAGAGTTTCTATTCATTAGAGCAAGTTTCTTTCAGCCTTATACCGGTATTCCGACCAGAAGTACTGATATTTTGAGGTAAGGGATATTATTTTCTTCTTAAATGATATTATTTTCTTCAATATCATTATGCTGAAATATCAACATGAGTTTTTATCAAATTAGGAACTTTTTGTGTCGGGGTTACTATTCACGTATACGTTCCTATTCACGTATACGGCACTATTCATGAATACGGCATTATTCACCGAAAAATAAAATTTTCCCTTTTTGTCCAAGATGTCTATTATGGTTACTATCTTTGATTGTATCCATGTTTTGATCTTTATTTTTGAATTCTGCTTCACAATTGATTATTATGAAGTATTATTGATCTTGGATAAACTGTTATACGAATCCCTACTATTTGTCCTTCTGTCTCACTGGATTCGTTCTCTTTAAGATATTTTTCATCATCCTCAGTCCTAAATGATGATATTATTGAATATCTTTGGCCTGTAGTGCAAAGATGTATGATTACTTGATGAATATCTTTGGCCTGTAGTGCAAAGATGAACAGGTGTTGAGATGAACATGACTGACAGGTGATACAAATGAATATCTTTGACCTGTAGTGCAAAGATGAATATTTGGATAAAGATGATTATTAATTGATGTTACAGGGATAAAATATTGATGATAGACTTTTAAATCTTAGAAGATAGTAGAATTCATTCTCTACTTGACTCTTCTAATGGTTTGTTGTTTCCGCTACAATTGTTGATCTAAAACTTGTTGTCGATTATATTCTATTAGATTTTTCCCTGTTGAAGACTAACGATAATTTGTTGTATATTATCTTAGTCATAATATTCTTTACTGGGCTAGTTGAGCTCACCATTTTCCTTTTTGTTCCATTTTTCTTCTCAGGAGGTGAGAAAATAGCATGATCTAGTCGGGGTATGGAGTGATGGTTCTAGAAAGATGTTTTAGCAGTCCTCACTATTTCTGTAAAATAGTATTTGAATAATTATAATGATGATTTATTTGAGTGTGGATATTGTCTAGAAGACAATATTTGTATTTAAACTCATAGTATGTATTGTCGTATTTTGC
Organism: Panax notoginseng; assembly: GCA_016801055.1. NCBI lineage: Eukaryota > Viridiplantae > Streptophyta > Magnoliopsida > Apiales > Araliaceae > Panax > Panax notoginseng. The sequence goes on from CM029022.1 coordinate 68,024,444, forward strand.
ACGACAATTATATTATTAAAGTTGTAGTTTGCTTTCTGTACCATGTATTTGGCGACTCAGAATGGGTGTTGTATACTTATTTTGGGGGCGTCACATTAGTGATGCATGATTTTGGACAAGCTTTTAAGTATTGCTAAGATTATCATAAAGCAAGTTAAATAATTCCTGATTGTGTGATTGTTACTTGAAATGACCTAATTCTCATTCTTCACGATTTAATTATATTAAATCTAGACTGATAGTTTTAGGTTGTATGATAGTTAGGGTTTATTGGGACAATTGTCATTCTAAATTTACAACATAAGGAGAATTGAGGATAATTAGTGATTGTGGTTATCTAAGGTTATTAGTATCATTGAAGGGTAAATATTGTTTAAACTTAACTAACCCATACTTGTGAAAAGGTGAAACTGAATTGTAAAACAGAAGTCTTTCACTCATTGATTACTAATATACTTATTCTTTACTTTCATTAAATTAGTTAATCAACACAAAACCCCTTTTTATTGTATACAACCGGATAAATACAAAATAATACACTCTCTTTGGGATCGATCATTGCTTGCTACTGTGCTAATTGGTTGAATTTGTAAAGTAAAAGTAGGGTTAATTTTGGAGTGTCAACGACAGTTCTCAAATTTTGGCGTCGTTGTCGGGGAGTGTTATTTGTCTTTATTTATTCAATGTTTTCTTTTATTTTATGCCTCGATCCTCTCACTCTCTTAACTTGAAATTTGATCCAAAAATACAGAGAACAATACGCAGGCTTAGGAATTAGACTCTTCAATCTCGAAGAACAATTGTCGATTCTAACAAAGCTCCATCACCAGGCCTCAACATAGCTTTGGAACTAATTTTAAACCATTCATCCACCGAATCCAAAGGAGAAGAAGAGATGGCAGTACCGAATAATAACATGACTTTGAAGGAGTTGTCAACTTCTAATCTCGTTAAACAACCTTTGTGCATTGAATATGTTAACCCAAAAATTCATAAAATCTTGAATGATTAGAATAAATGTTAAAGAATAAAACCTAGATGAGAATTTGAGGATTTATTTAAAATTTTCAAGTAAAACCTATATGGTTTCCTATTCGAATGAGAATAGAGAAAATATGGGTTACAAAATTCCAAAATCCTAAAAATGAATTAATATGTACTTGAAGGAATATCAAGATAAGGTATTACGATACCTGTAAATTCGATATGAACTGAATAGTTTAAGAAATGTTATATAAGTACATATAGAAATTTTATTAAGGAGATAAGATTTCACATGAAGAGATGCTATGATGTTAAACGAAGATGAGTATATGTATAGAAATATATATACTTAGTAAGGTGCTATATATATTTTAGCAAGAGGAAAGATGAATTAAGTTAATGATATAAGGATCAAGATAAAACTATGTTAGTAATTAACATAGTTTGACCGTTGGCCTTGAATGACAAATAAGAATTTGAATAAGTATAAAGTCGTTAGTTAATACGATTAGTAATAAGAAGGGAGTAATTTAAAACTCAAAAATTTGAGTTAGAGATAGAATTTTGAAGTACGGACTGTTCGGTTGCGTCCGGAATGTCAAGTTTAGTCAGAAAGGACAATTAACACAAAATGTGTAAGGGTTGACTTTTTGGTCAAAGTCAACCATTGACTTTTATAGAAAAAGGTCAAAATTAGAGTTAGAAGTGAAATATGTTATGATTATGCGAATTATGTATATGATTAAATAAATATACATTATATAATGTGAATACATTTATTTTGTATATAAAAGTGAATTAAGAATTAAGTTATGTAACCTAATATTTATATATTAGGTGTGATAATTAATTAACCTAAGAGGTTAAAATATGGTAGAATATTAATATATAAATCTATATACTAACATTAAGAGATTTATTTTATATATCTAAAATAATTAATTTTATAACCAAGCCTAATTAGGTTATGAAATTAAAAAGGCATAAGTAAGGAATTTATTTTCTAGTGTGAGAAATAAAAACCATAATTAAATGATTAGGGTATAATAAAATTAAAAGTATTGGACTATAATAATGTCATAACCCAATAAATTATTTAGAGTTAAAGTGAATTAAGATTTAATGGACTAAGGAGATGATATTAAATTTGTAGCCCAATTATTTATTTAAGTAATGGATTTGTGACTAATTGATTTAAGGGTGATTAAATTATTTAATCTAGTCCAATATAATATGTATAAGACAAGAATTATAATGGCCCAATCAAATTTTGGGTGGAAGCCCAAATTTATTTTGTTTGTAAGAAAAATAATAAAAGTACAAGCCCAATAGAATTTAATTAATAAGTGACCCAATTTTTTACCCACTTAGGGAGGGGTTATCTAGTCATTTGTTAAGTAAATTAACAATTAAAATAAAATAAGGATTTGAAAGATAAGAATAAAGAGAAGATAAAAAGAAAAAGAGAAGAAAGAGAAAGAGGAAAAGAAAAAAAAGAGAAGAAAGAGAGGAACATGAAAGAGTGAAACCGAGAGGGAGAGAAGAGGGAGGGGCGGCAGCCCCCTTGAGGGAGAAAGGAGGAGATAGAAAGATCCTCCATGGAAAGAGGAAGAAGAAGAAGAAGCATAAAAAGGTATAAAACTATTTTTCCTCTAAGCTTTCTTCCTTTATTTTTTTTTTGTAATTTGATGAAAGGGGGTATTTTAATTTGGAAGTTTAAACCCCTATGTTCTATGTGTTTTTCATGGATTCAAGTATAGATTTACCCATATTGGATGTTGATTTGGTTAGAAATCAAAAGAAAAGAAAACTAATTTTTCTAGTTTAGAAACTCAAATTTCTTTGTACTTTGTAAATCCACCGTTTTAAATCTATAACTCCTTCTTGCGATCCGTTAAAGAGGGGTGCTAGATATGTAAATTATGTAGTAAACCCAAGTGGTAGCAATCAAAAATGATGAGTTTACAAGTTGTAGTAACTAATTTTGCTAAAATAGTCCCGTTTTTGGTAGAAGGAAACAAACTGTTTTGGGGCAGTTTCTAGCGGGGGCATTTTCATCATTTTTTGACCCTCAAAAATTCTAGAAAATTTTGAGATGATAATTTGATGAGTTTTCTAGTTTTTGGATGTATAGAATGAGAGTTATGAATTTTATGGGAAAAGACTATTTTAAAAGTAAACCCTTCCTTGTGGTTAACTCCAAAATTGGTGAAATTTTTATTGGGAGTACATGTATATAACAAGATTATACCTTATAAATTTCAAAATTTGTGGACAAAAGTACAGTTTATGATAAATGTCTAAATATTCGACTGTTTTGGCCATTTAAAAATTAGTAAATGAATTTTAAAAATTCTGGGAAAAATATATGTTCAATATGGAACTATATTCTGTCAAATCTCAAAAAAAATAAAATTTGGGACTGATTTGGTATTTTTCATCTAAATGATGATAAATGGATAAATGGATTTAATTAAATATATGATGCCCAAAAATATGAAAAATACGATTTATGACTTGAGACCCTTAAGCATGATTTATGCAAATTTGTGACGAAGGTTTTGGGTCGGGTTTGAAGTGTTATGAAGTTTATGACATTTTAGAATGCTTAAAGAAGTTAATTAATAATTAAAAGGAAAATAATTGTTTATTAATGTGATTAATGACTTAAATTATTTTTATATGACTAATAATATTGGATTAAAATATTATTAGTAGTATTTGATTAGAATGTTATTAAAAGGTTAATAACTATAGTGTAAAATATTATTACATAATTAATAATATTCGACGGGAGATTAAATTAAGAGATTTATGTTATTTTTCAATATAATTGTTGATTTGGTATTTTTCATGAAAAGGATATGGAATCCAGCTTGCTGGATTAAAGGATTTAAGAATCCAGGCTTGTTGGATTAAAGGATTTAGAATCCAGCTTGCTGGATTGAAGGATTTAAGAATCCATGCTTGCTGGATTGAAGGATTATGAATCCAGCTTGCTAGATTGAAGGATTGGTGAATCCAGGCTTGTTGGATTGGAAATCTGTTGAATCCAGGTCGCTGGATTTGGAATCCAGCTTGATGGATTTGGAATCCGGTTTGCTGGATTGCAAATCTAGGTTGTTGGATTGATATGTTTAAATAATCCAGATTATAATATTAGTGTTTGGCCTATTGAATTATAGAAAATAACTTATAATATGAAAGATTAAGTGTTAAACCATAATGTATATGATATAGTGATTAAAGAATTATCAAAGGATGATAATAATACTGATGTGTTAAGCTGTTATCTAATATTTGATTAATTGTTAGATAATCTATGAATAAAGTAATAATATTATGAGCTAACAGGTATGTTATACTGACTGAAAGATCAATCTTATAATTGATAGGTCTTTCATAAGAGATTACATTTGATTGTTTAGCGGTAATCAGCAGTACATGCAAGTTTCCTTGACTCAAACTTGAGTTGTATGGTCAAAGCATGTTAGTGAATAATTATTATAGATTATTCACGTCTATCCTGATTATTGATTCACACTTAGTGCATGTTGCATATGTTCATCAGGTATGAAAGGATGATCACCTTCATTACCATAAGGTTCAGTTAAACTGTTCATGGTCATTGTTGACCTTCAAACATTATTGATTCAGTCTTGCAATTATTGAAACTTGATTTAGGTTATTTCACAATTATTATATTATCGAAAACTTGAAAGCTTATTGTGACAACCCGAGAATTTAGAAAATTATTTAAATCTTAAAATATTGAATTAACGTTAAATAATAAACCTAGACAGAAAATAAGTGAATGGATTTGAGATTTTCGAGAAGGAATTTTATGAATTTAAAATTTTCCTGCTGAATTATTCAAGATTAAGGATATAAGTGTATATGTTCTGTGTATATGGTTGTATATGTGTACAGTATGTGGTTAAGGTTCAAGGGTTGACCAGACAATGGCAAACCCTGGTATTATATTAAGAACATCAACGTTAGTTAGAAAATTCGTACGATTTACAAGAAACCCTAAACTGGTTCTGAAAACCCTAATTTTAGTTCCGGGAATTCGAAACCCTAATTCAGAATATGAAACCCTAATTTGAGAATTTAAAGGCTAAATTTAATGATTTAAGTATTTGTGATTATAAATATAATTAGGGATAACCCTAATTCTTGGGTTATAAACCCTAATGCATGATTATGAAACCTAATTGCTAAATTAGTAATTTTAATTAGGAAAAATTAATCATAATTAGCAAGCTTGAATAATGATTAGTAAATTTTAATATAATTAGAAAATCATAATTATAATTTAGAAATATTAATTTTCTATTTTGAAAATCGAAATTTGAAAATCTTAGAAATTTAATTTCAAATATTTTAGGGTTAAACCCTAAACCCCAAAGGTGAAATCCTAAACTCTAAGGGTTAAATCCTAAACCCTAAGGGTTTGGACAATTTACTTGTATGCCATTAAAAATTTCATGTCCAATCACTACTACAAAATAGTGAATAGACAACACGGAAAAAATATTGTGCTTTCAGTCAGAAAAACGTCGTGGTTAAGGGTGTCATCTATTTGACATCCTTACACAACGTTTTTAAAACGTTGTAGTTAAGCACAATACACAACGTTTTTTAGGAAAAAAAACGTTGTAGATTTGTTTTCCAAAAATTAGCAGATGCTTAAAAACGTTGTAGAAGGTATGATCTCACAACGTTTTTTTGGATAAAAATGTTGTTGTTTAGTATATTAGACAACGTTTAGGCATATTTACACAACTTTTATAATGTGTCATCTATTTAGACAAATTTATATAATGGTTTTAAAACGTTGTAGTGTGACTTAAAAATATTGTAACACATGCATATAACATTTGTTTTTAAATATCGACCATAGAAAGCAACAATAGACAACGTTTTTAACCAATTTATACAACGTTTAGAAGGTGTCATTTATTTATACAAATATACAACATTTTTTAAATGTTGTAGATAAAAACAAAGAACAAAAAAGGTTGTGGTTCGCCTGTATCACCAATGCACCTGTAATACGCTAATGCCATGATATATAGCCAAAATGTATCAACCATTCAAAATACATTCCAATAATACTATTCGTTTATAGTTTCAAATTACTACATCCACAAAATTTATACCAAAATGTATCCATATATGCATCTCAAATTCACTTTTCAATATAAATTACTACTATATTGAATTATGAGGCTCTACATATAGCTGCTCACATATGTTGCCCACTCATTCCGTACTTCGTCAATTTGTTCTTGTGTGTACGTTAATCCACATGTCTTATCCCACTGAAATAAAAGAACAACAAATTTAGTATTCAACAAAGATACCAAATAACATACCAAATCTGACCTGCTATACAAATTTAGTATTCCACATGCCTTGTATTTGTAACATTGTAACCCATGTTAGCCACATAATTCCTAATCAAAACTAGTACATGTTTACAAGAAAATTACTTCTGCATTTCAGATCATTCCATTTACTAACCACATCATTCCATTTACTTCTGCAATATTCCAGATTGGACCATGTTTTAAATTCTAAGAAAATTTTATTAGATCAAGACAGACAATGTAGTACATGAAGCAAATAATCTAAACCAAACAGATCAAGTATATAACACTAATAATGAACAAAGTAGATCAAGTAGCTCAGTAAATTTGAATATGTATACAACTCGAGACATTTCAGGTTTACCAAGCTTGGAGAAATTACTTCTTAGTGGTTGTACAGATTTGGTCGAGGTTCACCCATCAATTGGAGGAATTAGGGAACATGGAATCCATAAGGGTGCTTAAGGTAGACAATCCAAATTTCAGTTTTTTTAACAACAGAACAATTAGTACATGAAGCAAATAATCTAAACCAAAAAAAATTCAAGACAGACAACTAGTACATGAAGTAAATAATCTAAACAAAAAAAAATTCAAAAACCATACTAGTTAAAAACAATTTCAAATTGAGCTTTGTGTCCAAGTTTCTACAATAATTAGAGGAACGACAATAACAGCACCCAAAAAATCATACATTTTCCAATTTCTTTTCCTGCTTAGAATGAAAAAGCACACAAACAATATAATTCTTATGATAACATTGTAACACTGTGACATAGTCAGTAGGATGCTCATGCTTACAAAAAAAGGTCCTCATTATTATCTACCATCATCACTCAAGCCCAACAGTTTACTTTCCAGTCAATTAAATATGACATAACACACATACACACACACATACACACGTAATTAGACTATATTGCTATTTGACCAATAAAGCTGACAAAAAAGCTGACAAAAAATAACTATCCTTGGCTACAAAGTCCAAACTACCATCCTCAACTATCTCATTCATAAAATGCATCACAAAATACCCGCACTCCTTGTGTGTTGGTTGTACAAGAGTTCCCTAAGCACAATTAGTAATTATGTCATGATAAATCAATAAAAATAACAAATGTCCATAAGTAAACATCTTATGCACATTCCACCAAGATTCTCCATTGTGGTGATTTTTGCATTTGATTATTGCTTTGCCCATTGTAAGCTTTAATGGAACTGAATGAGCAAGAGGGTGACACATATAACATCATGCACATAATTCCAGAGACGATTTATTAGAAGAAATTTTATTGTAAAACTTTCCAATTGAACTATTTAAAAACAAAGTAATTTGGAATAACATACGTGTTCACAACTTGTTTCCACTCCTCATCGATTCTACGGTACTTGAGGGAATCCATGAAGTACACATTATTATTGTCCAGATTGACAATGGTCAACACCCAATGATATCTATACAAAAATCAGCCCCAAACACATCACTATAGTTAAACCAACAAGTTTTTTAGAATCAGGAGTTTTAATAAAAACAAAGGTAAAGAAATTTACCATTCCAGATCGAACTAAATATAATAAGTACTAACCCGGAGTTGTAAGGTATCAGGAAATACGTGCCAGGATGTCCTCTTGAAAACTGAGATGCTATGTAACGTGTTTTTTGAGAAATACTTCCACAACCTTTAGCACCAACCCGAGCAGGATCCACAAAAGTAATCATACTTAACATATTTGTCTTCTTCAACGCATCATATAAGTACCTAATAATTGAAAACCGTTAACTCATTTTTATTTCACAGTACCAAATAAGATTTATTTAATTATACCTCATGTACATCACTATGCAAGTGCCTGATATTTCTGACATGGCACCAAATTGTAGAATGTCTTCATACAAAATATGGGTTGGACGAGCAAACCCAAAAATTTCCTCCTCAATCATAATTTTTATGGTGTCTCCCTTCAATTGGAGGGTATTTATGGCATATCCACACAACACCTTTAATGAGCTTGGCATCGAACGCAGGTTATTCGATTCAGAAGTTGTCTTGTCGAACTTTAAGCACTTTCCATGTTTCTATATACAAACACAAGAATATATATTAATGAAATCAATAATATGTAAAACTTTTTGTTATCTTAATGAAATCATTAATAAAATTAATGAAATCAATGACGTATACCTTTAATGGTGTGATCTTTTTTTATCATTGTCTTTGTTCTCACCATTGTCAACATCTTCCTCCTCATCAATCCAAATTTCAGTTTTTTTTAACAACAGAACAACTAGCTTTGTCTGAAAAATGTGCACCGTTAAGGGTGGGGGAAGTCAAGTAGTGACCTGGGGGAATTGTTTCACCTGGGGTCGTACACTTTCCATCCAGTTTTGCCTCTATTTGCATAATCTTTTGCACCCAAAAATCTCGCTCCTCCGTTACAAGTTTTGCTGCCACAAGTTGCCCCTTATCTCGCTCTTCTTCAAGAAGTTTTTGGACAGTTTGTTTAATACTCTGGCTCACATTCTCGGTTTGGCGTCGTGGTAGGTGAAAGTAGGAACTTGGAGTCATATAACCTCCGACACCTCTAACTCGTCCAGCACGCTCAGAAGTCCCCAATGCCATTGTGAGAACATCATGGCTGCCGATCATAGTCAACGAACCTTCATGTAATTATTTCTTGAATTCATCCTAATGCATTAACAAATAATTCACATTACCAATAAAAATAAACTACTGCCACAAAGAAAGAATTCAAAACATCAATTAATTTTCTTACTATTTCCTTTATTTTCTCAGCTGTCTTATCATCTGGAATATTCCTATGCTTATCTTCCCAACCTTTCCTCCATAATGTTGATCGATCTATGTCACCTTCCGCCATTTTTTCCAGCTGTTTCATATAAACAAACATTAATCATTCAATAATCCTTTTTTTGCAGCTGTTTCATATTAACAAACAATAATTATCTTACAAAATTATTATTAGTTCATCCTCCAATCTAGCATATCCTTTGCGTGACAAGCGATGATTATATTGATTTTGTGCACGTGTCGATTGTTGTTTCTTATGTAATGCCTGCAAAATATAAAGGGAAAAGTGGTTATGTAATTTTAGAAGCAATGATTTATTTGCAATTAAAATGGAGGAAAATGTACCCTAAACTCTTCAGTAAACCTATGGGCTACAAAGGCTCTCCAAGCATCAGGTTCAATGAAAGGATATTCTTCAGGGGGGTCACATAAGACTTCTGCTTCATTTTCGAAAGGGTAAACATAGGTATTGGTCAGTCTAGACTTGAACTCTCGCTATTTACATGCTGCTGATCTTAAAACCATTTTCCTGCTTTTAGGAGCTATCACAAACGCCATCTACGTACAAGTAGAACACACGATTAAAAATATCAATACATGTGACAATGAAGAAAAATAAAACTACATGGGGAATTTAATCAACTTCACATACCTCTATAGCTTCCAAAATCTTCTTTTTTGTATCTAACTCCACAACTTTAAATTTTTTAATGTCAATTCGGACCTTCGTGCGTGCTAATACCCCAATGTAAGACTGCATTTCATTTGCTGTCTTCCCACGAGGTTGCCCGTTTTTATTGTACTCCACAACCTTTCTCACGCCTTGTACTTTTCACTTCACTATTCGCTGCATTGTGTTAATGCCTCGTTTTCTTTTTGTGGTACTGGAGATTGTCTCAACTTCAGATTTTAGACTGTTTTGAGTCTCTAAAGCAGCTTGCTACGTCTGACTAGCCCCGGCAAGTTGGTTCTTTTCATATTTTGAACTAGCTTTCTTCTTTTGAGGGGAGGAAATAGCTTTCTTCTGTTGAGGGGAGGAAATAGCTTTCTTGGTTGAAGGGGATGAACTAGCTTTCTTCTTTTGAGGGGATTGAATAGCTTTTTTCGTTGAAGGGGAGGAAATAGCTTTCTTCTTTTGAGGGGATGACATAACTTTCTTCTTACGAGGGGATGACATAATTATCTTCTTTATTCTGCACAAAAATAAACATTAAGTTAGAAACTCTCAACTGGAAGTTAAACAAGCTAATAACTGCTAGAAAAGTAACATTTTAAACTGCCAAAATGTAACATTATTAAATGCAGGAAATTTACAATGCTGGAAAATATAAATACATGTGAAAAGTAACATCTTGCTAGCAAATAAACATTCAGTTCGTCACGAAAAACTGCTGGAAGTTAAACAAGCTAATAACTGCTGAAAAAGTAACATTTTAAACTGCTAAAATGTAACATTATTAACTGCAGGAAATTTATACTGATGGAAAATATAAATACATGTGAAAAGTAACATCTTGCTAGCAAATAAACATTCAGTTCATCACGAAAAACTGCTGGAAGTTAAACACATCGTAACTGCTGGAAATACGGCTGTTAAACTGCTGGAAATTAACATTTTCAACTGCTGAAAATTTAAACTACTAAAATTAACATTTTCAATTGCTGGAAATTTAAACTGCTGGAAAATATAAATACAGCTGCTGGAAATACAGCTGTTAAACTGCTGGAAATTAACATTTTCAACTGCTGGAAATTTAAACTGCTAAAATTAACATTTTCAAATGCTGGAAATTTAAACAATTAACAAATATAAATACAACTGCTGGAAATACAGCTGTTGGAAAATAATTCAGATCATAAATACATTTGCTGAAAGTTAAACATTCAGTTCATTGAGTTCTATTAATTGCCACAAGAATTCCTATTACTTATCAATCCAAATATCCTCACAGTCAGCTCTCATGTATTGTGAGCTATCCTCGTGAAAAACATCATTAAATGTCTCAACTGCAGGCATACCCCTTGTAAAGGGTTCGTGGTCAATTACAATGTCCCCTAGCTCATCATCACTGTCACAATCATTATAATCCCTATTTGGGGGTGATAATACAACTGACCACATAGAATCTAAAGGATCTTAAACATAAAAGACTTGTTTGACTAGGTTAGCCATAACAAATTGATCATTTCTAAAACCTATCCTACCAAGATTGACCAACGTAAATCCAAGTTCATCTACTTTAATGCCATTATTGTTCTCAGCCTAATTGCACTTAAATATAGGTACTCTAAACTTATGATAATCTAGGTCCCATATTTCCTGAATGACCCCATAGAAACTCATGTCTCCCACAACAGGATTTTTATCCTTTGCACTAGAAAGCTGCATTGTCTTTGCCACTAGGTGCACTCCACTATTTTGAACAGCTCGTACAACATCACGTGACTTGGTGTTAAAGTGCAGACCATTGACAATGTAGCTTTTATACTTTAGTACTTCCATACACGGGCCATCCGAAAGCCACCACAAAGTCTCCGTTATGTCATTGGATGCTTGGGTAAGTTCATGTGAAACCTGAATCCAAAATAATATAAATCAAGAAACAAACAAGAGCAACCATCAAACAATTACAAAGATAAACACAATTTTACCCTTTTGCGAAACCAATCAATGAATGTGCGATTGTGCTTATCTTGTAGCCACTTTGTTCTTTTTTTAAATCTCGGATAAGTTTCTTTCAGATGTATCATATGTTCACTACATGATATAGAAGACAATCAGATTTTGGTCGTTGAATTATAAGACAAAATTCTTCTATCGTATATAAAAAAACGTTTAAATTACCTGATATATGGTTCAACTTCATCCCTGTTTTCTAATACACAACGATGTGCTTGGTCTAACATGTCACGCTTCATAGATTCTACGGTAGCACCAAATAAGGGTTGTGTACGACCCATTCTTCGCTTCGATGGGATCCCAATAGTACTAAAATCAGATAAATATTCCTCGCAAAACTCTGAAGCTTCTTCACCAATATAACATTCAGCCATGCAACCTTCAGGCCGAGTACGATTACGTATATACCCTTTTAATACTTTCATGAATCTTTCAAATGGATACATCCATCTCAAGTAAACTGGCCCACATAATCGAACTTCTCTAACAAGATGAACCACGACATAATTCATGATATCAAAGAATGATGGTGGAAACTACTTCTCAAGCAAACAAAAGGTTACCACTACATCAGCTTGCATTTTATCTAGTTTTGAAATGTCGATGACTTTGTCGCATATCTCATTAAAGAAAAAACATAATCTGATTATTGCATACCTCATAGGTCTTTCCATCACCGAACGTAAGGCAACAGGGAGCAATTGATGAATTAAGGTAAGACAGTCATGAGACTTAAGCCCATAGAGTTTTAGGTCTTTCAATGATATAAGACTTCTGATATTAGAAACGTAACCTTCTAGGACTTTCATGACATACAAAGAATTACATACAACTCTTTTCTCTGCCCTTGATAGATTCCAAGTACTTGGAGGCAAACGTGTCCTTTTTCCCCCAAAATCTGGTCGTAAATAAGTCTTAACCCCTATTTCTAAGAGGTCTAATCGAGCTGCAACCCCATCTTTGTTTTTCCCAAGAATCTCCAATAACGTACCAATAATGCTATCACATATATTTTTCTCAATATGCATAACATTAAGACAATGTCTAATATGAAGAAACTTCCAATACTCTAGTTCAAAGAATACTGACTTCCTCTTCCAACAAGGCATGTTATCCTTGTCATCAACAGCATGAGTCAAACCATCAACCTTTCTAAATACTTCTTCTCCCGTTAGTGACACAGGAGGTGGTCTAAATTCTTGTTCTCCATTAAATGTTACTCGCTGCTTCCGAAATGAATGATCTTGAGAAAAGAATCTTCGGTGGCTAATGTAACAAACTTTGTTACCATGTGTCAACCTATGGCTAGGTGTATCATCGCCACATATAGGACATGCTTTATAACCTTTTACAACACATCCAGATAAGTTCCCATAGGCAGGAAAGTCATTAATAGTCCACATTAATTGGGCTTTGAGCATGAAGTATTCTCCTCTAAATGCATCATACACCCCTAGAAGCCCTTTTCATAAACACTTCAAATCATCAATCAATGGTTCCAAGTAGACATCTATATCATTACCGGCTTGTTTAGGACCCTAGATCAACAAAGTCAACATCATGAACTTTCTTTTCATACATAACCAAGGCGAAAGATTATAAATAATCATTATAACAGGCCAACAACTATATCTACTACTAAGAGAAGCATGAGGATTGATCCGATAAGCTGAAAGAGCAAGTCTAAGGTTTCTAGGGTCTTTACCAAACTCTAGCCACTTATCATCCACTAGCTTCCAAGATGATGAATTTGATGGATGACGCATATGACCGTTGCTCATTTTATTATTAGCATGCCAAGTCAAACTCTCAACTGTCCTACTAGATTTAAACATACGTTTAAACCTCGGGATAAGAGGAAAGTACCACAACACCTTCGCAGGCACTCCTTCTCTTACATACTCATTCTTATCCGTCTTCCACCTTGAGAGAGAACATTTTGGGCAATTAGTTACCTGGTCAAATTCCTTTCTATACAAGATGCAGTGATTAGGGCAAGCATGTATTTTCTCATAATCCATTCCTAAGGCATGTAAAGTCTTCTTTGCCTCGTACAAGGAGCAAGGTAATTGGTTACCTTCTGGAAGAAGTTCAGTCAGAAATATCAAGTGCTCTGTAAAACCAACATCACTCAACGCATGCTTTGCTTTCAAATTGTAGAGTCTAACAAGTGCACCTAACTTACTAAATTTACAACCAGGGTACAAGGGTTCATCTCCATCCCCAATCATATTAAGAAACTCACAAGGATCATTTGAGAAATCCCCAAAACCATTATCTCCCATATCTACTATTTCAGAGACGTAGCCTTGTTTAGTAGTGCCTACAAAAGGTTTATTTGCATCTGCATCTAACATATTAGGTTCTCCATGCCATATCCAAGTGTGATAACTAGTATCAACCCCATTACAATACAAGTGATCCCGTATAATTCTGGCACCAAATTTTAAAATGTTTCCACATTTTACGCAAGGGCAATGAATAAGATTCACATTTCTCACGTTGTCTACCGCAAACCTCAAGAATTCATCAATGCCTAGTTCATATTCTCGTGACCTTCTATCAGCACGCATCCATGACTTATCCATCTTAAGAAAAAACAAAACATGTCATCTAAAGTCCAACATTAAATATAAAACACTGAATAAGCACTTAGTTAATTATCAATTGGCTAAACTAGATAAAAGAAATGTTACTATTTCACCCAATGAATAAGATGCAAATTACATTGGAATTTGTGTCCACTTTGATGTCAGTATCAACCACGCAAGAGAAAACAGAGGCAAATGCTAATTTGAAAACCAAAAACTAATGATTATAATAGCACATAAATCTACAATTCTGGATTTCAAAAGAAAAACCTCCATTGAAGAACCACATTTACAGACAAATACAGTCAACAAATCAGACCCTATGGCATTTTTGAAGAGAACCCGATATTAAACTTCAGAGCTAAAAATACAGTCAATAACACTTAATGTAATCCTTTATATTTAAATATAAAACACTGAATAAGCACTCAGTTAATTATCAATTGGCTAAACTAGATAAAAGAAATGTTACTATTTCACCCAATGAATAAGATGCAAATTACATTGGAATTTGTGTCCACTTTGATATCAGTATCAACCACACAAGAGAAAACAGAGGCAAATGCCAGTTGAAAAACCAAAAACTAATGATTATACTAGCACATAAATCTACAATTCTAGATTTCAAAAGAAAAACCTCAATTCAAGAACCACATTTACAGACAAATACAGTCAACAAATCAGACCCTATTTCATTTTTGAAGAGAACCGGATATTAAACTCCAAAGCTAAAAATACAGTCAATAACACTTAATGTAATCCTCTAGATTTAATTAGCCTTCAATAACACTTTGAAGCTCTAAATTAGCTCCAAATATCGAAAAATTTCTAATTAAAACCTAAATTTTAGGGAAAATTAACAAGTGAGAAATTAAAACCTAATTTTAGTGGAGGAGACAGAGAAACCACCATTGCTGCCACCGTAACCACCACTATGCTACCAATATGAAAGCAGAAAAACCATTATAACAAAACAAATGGAGCACCTCAAACACATTTATATATAAAGACTATAAATGGGTTGAAAATAAACACATGCAAGAATAAATCCAAAGAGATGAAGAACTTACGATGAAACCCTAGCCCCAACACAGCTTATCTTCAAACTCAGATTTCAGCCTCAAAGAGAAGGTACACCCAATCACCGAACTTAAGGCAATAGGGCATAAGAAGAGAAGAAAACTGAAAGACGAAACTGAAACTAGAGCTCTGAAGAGAGAATGAACGAAAGTAAGCTCTGTACGAAGAAGGAACGAAACTAAGAGAGAAGAAACGAACCTCTGCAAGGACATGGGAGAAGGACTGAAGCTCGATCTGCACAGAGAACGACGAGCACAGAGATAAAAGAATGAGACGATCGAGCCTCAGAGAGAAAAAGACTTAAGTCTTTTAATTTTAAGTGAGCTCCGTGTTTTATTAGATAGACAACGTTTTTAAAAAAAACGTTATCTAGTTAAAACTAAAAAAATGTCCTTTTAAATGGATAACGTTTTCTCATATATATCTACAACGTTTTTTTAAAAAACGTTGTGAAAAAAATACCACAACGTTTTTATAAAAAACGTTGTGGTTTAAGTGTTGTCTACTTACTGTTTTGTAGTAGTGAATGTCCAAAATACCCTTTACTTAGCTTTGAAGTAAAGAGATTTGCAAGATCTAGTGAGTCATCACCTAAGGTTTATCCCATGTGCGACAAATCTATACCAAATTTGACCTAACATGCCACCTAGCAAGTGTAGAAACAATCTAAGTTATTTGTGATTTTGGAGAGAGAAAATTCATAAACATAACCCATTTGCTATCAAACTCTCAATTAACCCTTTCTCTCTCTAGACCCACGAAATTTTGAAATGATTCAGTCCCTTGTATGATCCATAGCAAGTCATGATCAGATCATGATGATCAGATTCAAGATCATAGCATCAAAGTGGTAAAAACCCTAAATCTTAAAAATCTTTGTATTTGATGTTAGATGTTGTAAGTTGTTGGTTAAATTTGTGTATTAGGGTGTTAATAAGTGATCTGGGTTGTTAGATCAAGGATCTATAACATCTAGATGCACGATTTTGAAGTTTTTAGAAATATGAAAAAGTTAGAAAAGATGGCCTGACAGCCATATGTCAGGGCCTCTAGATTCTTATGTGTTAGATGTTTATGGTGTTTGATGTTATGTATATGTTCTATGCCATGTGGTCTGTATTCTAGAACTGGAAACAATGTTAAATCATGTCTAGATCATAAGATATGATTGGTCAAAACCCGTTGACCGTTCACGGAAATGATATTCTGGGCAGCCCAGATTTCCAGGAACCTTTTGACAACATTTTTGTGGCCTCAGATCTAGTTATATGTTAATGTTTAGGCCTATTGGTTGCTTGATCTTTGTAGCCTGTCATGTCAACGACATATTAAAGTCACTAGATAACTTAGATCATAACCATAACGAAAGATAATCTTGGTAAAAATAGCGTTGGCCATCACGCCGGATGAAGATTCTGGGTAACCCGGATCTTCATCAGCCGATTTTTGTGGCAAGGTTTGACTGGCCTTCATTGTTCATTTGTGTTGTTTTTAGACAGATTTAATGTTATGTTATTGTACTTTGACATCATTACTACAAGTGTGAACTCATAAATCACACATAGCAGCCTTAGAGCACAAGATCTAAGGATCTAAATATAGCACCTTGTGTTGTTCTTCATTTTCTGGAAAACCCAGAAATGAAGAACAGCCTTATCAGACTTTTTGATTGCTCATATCTTTCTGTTATGATGTAGGATTGCCATGAAACTTGATTCTAGTTGTAGTGCTACATTTATACTACAATTGTAATACAAATTATCAGCCTAGAAGTAACAAGAACCTAGATCTATTACTGGTCAAACTAGCTAACCGGTTAACTGCCTTTGAGTTTCTGGGTTTCACTCAAGAACACGAAGAACACCTATAGCGACACTCCTGTTACTATAGGCCCCCTTTAGCGACAGTTAATTTTAGAAATTAATTATTTTAATTAATAAATGAATAAAAATAGTTTTTAATTATAAAAAATACAAAATAAATTTCTAAAACTTATTTTAAATTCTAAAAATGAGTTTTTAATAATTTTGAATATATTTCATAAATATTTAATATTTTTGGAATATAAATGGTATTTAATTTATTTAATTATACTATTAAATAAATTATTTAAAAATAATTTTAATTCATGAAAAATTATATTATGGTATAAGAAAATATTTTAGGTTATTTTTAATGACTTTTAATATTTTGTGATGAAATTCATTAATTAATTAACAATAATGATAATTGATTTATTTAATAAATATATTAAATAAATTATAAAAAAATAGAATTAATGATTTAAAAATCATATAAAAATAATTTAAGCGTTATAAAAATATTTTAAGTTATAAAATATAACTTTTGATATTTTGTCATGAAAATATTAATATTTTAATATTAAAAGTAATTATCGGATAATAGATTTAACTGTTTAAAAATCATATAAATATGATTTTAAAGTATTAAAAATACTTTGAGATATTATAAATATATTATAATATTATGTTATGATTTTTATTAATATTTAGTATTAAATAAATATTAATAATAAAGGAATTATGTGGTATTTAATTCATTTAACTACGAGTTTAATGATTTAAAATTTATGATAAATGATAATAATTACTTAAAAATTTATTATGAGCTTATGAAAAATTATTTTGACTGATATTAAAAGTATCTGAGATAATTGTTAAGCGTTTATACAGAGTTTAATTGAACTTAAACTCGATGATTGTCCGACTAGACCGTCGGGATATCAGAATTATACCGAACTCGACTCATACTGTAATAGTTTGACTTGAGGTTAAGTTTTCTGTATTATATAGACTGACTGAATTATGTGATACTATGTTTAGGTTATTTTAAATATTGTGATGATATTATTCTAATTTGTATATCGATATTATGTATATATTAGGTTCAAACAAAGCTTATTAAATTGCGTAACGGTAATCAACAGTTCAGGCAAGTTTTTCTTAACTCGACCTCGAGTTGTTTCATTCAGATATACTTGTGGTTAATCATTACCGATTGTCATGTCCATGAATTATTTATTCACACTCGGTGCATAATGTATGTATTCATCAGGTATGAAAGGCTGATCACCTTCATTACCATTCGGTCCAGATATAATTGCTCTGTTCATGTTCAATGTTCATTCAGTAATGAAAGTTTATTCATGTTAGTTCTCAATTATATTGTAGAATTATAGCCAGCTTATTATTCAATTATTTCCATCATGATATATCCTTAAATAAATTTATACTTGCTGGGTAAACTTATGCTTACCCTTGCTATATTATGATTAGCATTGTAGATTAAGAAGCATACGTCGGATACAGGAAAGGATAAAGCCAAGTTCAGCTTGGAATTTTATGTGCAACTTAATTGTAATAGTATAATATGATAATAAGGTTATATATTAGACATGTTATGAATTGTGTATATGTGAAGGCTACTCGACCTTGGGATTAGTGTGTAAATGTATTGTATAAGCAATTTATATTAATATCTTTAGCAATAATTATAGAATGATTGTAATAGTTATAAAATTAGCATACCAAGATCCGTGGCGATTTGGGACCCAGATTTGGGGATGCTACACTTATTCATTCATGTCAATCATGATATATCTTCATTGTATTTAAAACTTGCTGAGAAAATTTGTTGCTCACTCTAGCTATATCATGATAAAAAATTTTAGATTAAGATGAAAGCTCGAGTAAAGACAAAAGAAAAGGAAAAGTGCAAGATCAAATTATGTGAAATTAGATCTATTAAATTTTCTGACGAAAATAGCATTGTAAACCTTTTTAGATATTGAATGTATGTATTTAGTTAAGGTTGTAGACCTTGGGAATGTTGTGTAGAAGTTTAATGTATAAATAATTTATGTTTATATCTTTCGCAATAGTTATAGAAATGATGTACCAGATCTGAGGTAAAAAGTACCAAGATTTGGGGGCGTCACAGATGTGACGCCCCCAAAACAGGTATACAACACCCATTATGAGTCGTCAATAACATGGTACAGAAATAACTACAACTTTATTAATACAACATAAAAACTGTGAGTGTAAATACAAATATTATCATCTAGACAATATCCACACTCAAATAAGTCCTCATTACAATTATTGGTACAATACTTTACAAAAAAAAAATGGTGAGGACTACTAAAACAACTTCCTAGAACCTTCATTCCATACCCCGACTAGTACTTGCTACATTCTCGCCTCCTGAGAAGAAAATGGAACAACAAGGAAAAGGGTGAGCTCAACTAGCCCAGTAAAGAATATTATGACTAAGATAATATACAACAAATTATCGTTAGTCTTCAACAAGGAAAAATTTAATAGAATACAATAGACAACAAGTTTTAAATCAATATTCGCAGCGAAAAATAATAATTCATAGAAGAGTTACGTAGAGAATGAAATCTACGATTATCTATGAATTTAAAAGCCCATCATCAACATTTTATCCCTGTAATATCAATCAATAAATATCTTGAATCAAATAGTCATCTTTGCACTACAGGCCAAAGATATTCATCAGTTGGTCATGTTCACCTCAACACCTGTTCATCTTTGCACTACGGGCCAAAGATATTTATCAGAAATCATTCATCTTTGCACTACAGGCCAAAGATATTCAGTTATATCATCATTTAAGACTGAGGATGATGAAAAATATTTTAAAGAAAACGAATCCAGTGAAACAAAATAATAAATATTAAGGATTCGTATTTCAGCTATTCCATGTCCAAAAATACCTTATAAATAATCATAGTGGAGTAAAATTCAAGAATAATCAAAACATGGATACAATCAAAGCTAGTATTCAGAATAGATATTTTGGACGAAAAGAAGAAAATTTTATTTTTCGGTGAATAGTAACTCGTGAATAGTAACTCATGAATAGTAACTCGTGAATAGTAACCCCGATATGAAAAAGTTCCAAATTTGATAAAAAAGTTCCAACTAATATTTCAGCATAATGATATTGAAGAAATAATATCATTTACGAAGAAAATAACATCCCTTACCTCGGAAAGACGGTACTTCTGACTGGAATACTAGATATAGAGCTGAAGGAAACTTGCACCGTATAGCAACACTCAAAATATCAAATACTCACAAGAATACGCTCGATATAGAGAGAGAAAAAGAGAGAAACTTGTGTTTCTGGTGTGATTTTCAATTCTAACCTAAGCACCCTATTTATAGGAAAATGCTTAGAACACCAAAGTAGAAAATTTAATATAATATATATATATATATATATATATATATATATATATATAAATTTTCAAGCCCACCTTAGAAAATCTGAAATCAGCCACCTTGCACATGTTTATGATGTCCAAAAAAATACAAAAAACATTTTTCTCAAAATAATTAACTAAAACTCCCAAAAATCAATTATTTCAGAACTTCGAAACTTCAATAATTCATAATAAATAGCCCTTTTATCAGAAAATTCGAATTTCACGAGTTTTTATAGAAAATTCAATTCTCTACAACTTTGCAGAAGAAAGTTTTTCCAAATTCCAAACAGGAATTGACCGAAATTCACAAACGGGCGATTTTACCGTCAATAATAAATTTTCGGTCAAGAATTATGTCCACCAACACACAAAACATGTGTTAATCATTTAATGCCACAAAAATACTCTTCCTCCTCATATACTCATATATCCCACATTCATTGTAAAAATACCACCATCAATATATTATTAAAATAATATATTTAAATGAATTATTTTATCAGAAAAAGATAAAATATTAATTTTCAACAATTGTCACATTAAAAAATTTTTCCATCTATATCCACATAAAATCACTATTTTCCTTATCATATAAATTAATAATTAATTATACATAAATAATATTACAGAACCACAGTACTGGCAACCAGGCCGTTCCCAGAAAAGAGGGGGCTTTCCAATAAGGATCTCTCCTTATTGGCGCGCAATTAGATGACCAAATCTTTCCTTAGACAGAACTTTCTAGACATTACCAATAACGTTATCTAATAATATTATTCAGATAATATGAATTATTGTCCCGATAATAGAAAATACTGTGTAGTGACAATTATTAAAACAACAGTAATATAAAATATCAACGCAGCAATTATTGAATCAATAAAATACAATATTGAACAGTAATTACTGTAACAATTATTGAGTAGTGCCTTCTTACGTAAGAATCAATAATTGGTGCAATACCGTGTGCTACTGTGCAACAACGTGTATTACTGTGTTTTAACCACCGGGTATTCCAACAGTATTAACGGTAACAACTATACCGTTATTTATAAACAACTTTTTTTATCGTTTTCTTCATCCAATCGCTTTCCGTTATGGGGCCCACAAAAGACTGTACCGTCGTACGAATATTCTCCGACAGTAAGAATATTACACGACCAAGCGAATATTCTCCGACAACAATGAATATTTTATAACCACTTGCTTATTTAAAATATTTGCGCATTTTACCCATAACTGACCACATTAATCAAATCAACCCTTACTATTTTAGAATAATAAATAGAGGAAATTAAATTTTATTTATTAATAATTTGGGGTCTTACAACCTCCCCTCCTTATGAAATTTCGCCCTCGAAATTGACATACGTACCTGGTGTTTCGAAAAGATGAGGATACCTCGCTTTCATTTCCGTTTCCAACTCCCAGGTCATTTCCTCAATAGCATGATTTCTCCACAAAACTTTAACTTGTGGTATGACCTTCGTGCGTAGGACATGCTCCTTCTTATCCAGGATCTTGACAGGTACATCCTCGTACGTTAAGTCTTCGGCTATCTCGTCCGGTTCTAACTCAATAACGTGGTTCGGGTCTTTCACATATTTACGAAGCACAGATATATAAAAAACATTATGAACACGAGACATACTTGGAGGTAACGCGAGTCTATAGGCCACATTTCCTACTCGGTCAAGAATCTGAAATGGACCAATAAATCGTGGATTGAGCTTTCCTCTCTTCCAAAATCTTGTAACTCCTTTCCATGGAGCTACACATAATAATACATGATCCCCAATGTCAAATTCCACGTCCTTTCAATGAAGATCCGCATAACTCTTTTGTCGATCCTGTGTCGTTTGTATACGTTGTCGAATCGTTTGGATCTTCTCTGTAGTCATTCGTACCAACTCTGGTCCCAACAACGCTGCTTCTCCCACCTCATCCCAACATACTGGAGAGCGACACTTTCGTCCATACAATGCTTCAAAGGGAGCCACACCTATACTTGCCTAATAACTGTTGTTGTAGGAGAATTCCACTAATGGTAGGTACTTATCCCAACTTCCTTTGAAATCTAGGACACAAAGTCTTAATAGATCTTCAAGAGTTTGAATAGTCCTCTCTGATTGCCCGTCCGTTTGAGGATGGTATGCCGAACTGAATCGTAAATCCGTGCCCATAGCTTTTTGCAAGCTAACCCAAAATCTTGAAGTGAATCTTAGGTCATGATCCGAAACTATGGATACTGGCATGCCATGCAACCTTACAATCTCATTCACGTACATACTAGCAAGACGTTCAAGGGAATAAGTCTCCCGTATCGGCAAGAAATGAGCAGAATTGGTTAATCTATCAACTATAACCCAAATAGCATTTATGCCTTGAGAAACTGTGGGAAGACCCGTAACGAAATCCATGGTAATGTGTTCCCACTTCCATTTCAGAATCTCAAGTGGTTGCAATGGACCCTTTGGTACTTGATGCTCCGCCTTTACACGTTGACAAGTTAAACACCTCGAGATAAACTTTGCAATCTCTCTCTTCATATTGTTCCACCAAAATATATGTCGAAGATCACGATACATTTTAGTACTTCCAGGATGGATTGCAAATGGTGTATTGTGTGCCTCCATCATGATCTTATACTTCAAATCAGAATCGTTAGGAACACAAAGTCTGGAGTGGACTCGAAGTATTCCTTCTTCATCGATTCTTGCTTCTGGAATAGCACCTTCTTGCACTTTCTTCTTCATACGCATCAGCTCCGGGTCTGTAGCTTGAGCAACTTTAACTTTATCGATTAAAGTTGGTTCTACGCATATACTTGACATCATCGCACTCGTTCCTGCATATGATCTTCTACTCAACGTGTCAGCTACCACGTTTGCTTTTCCAAGATGGTATTGAATAGTGTGGTCATAATCTTTCAACAGCTCGAGCCAACGTCGGTGTCGCATGTTGAGTTCTTTTTGAGTGAAGAAATATTTGAGGCTTTTATGGTCTGAATATATCTCCACTTTCTCCCCATATTGATAGTGCTTCCAGATCTTTAGCGCGAAAACGACTACTGCCAACTCTAGACCATGAGTAGGATAATTCCTCTCATATTCTTTAAGTTGTCGCGAGGCATAGGCTATGACTTTCCCACGTTGCATGAGAACACATCCTAACCCTTTGCTTAAAGCATCGCTATAGATAACAAATCCATCCGAACCAGATGGTATTGTCAGAACAGGTGCTGAAATGAGTCTCCTCTTAAGCTCTTGGAAACTCTTCTCGCATTCTTCGCTCTATTCGAATTTGATATCCTTCCGAGTCAGCTGAGTTAACGGGGTAGTGATTCGAGAAAACCCTTCTACGAATCTCCGATAATAACCATCTAAACCCAGAAAGCTAGGTATTTCGATTACTGACTTAGGTTGCTCTCAACTGTGACTCATATCCCAATCTTGGATAGCACATCACAATGGCACCTATCAGTTTACTACCATACGAATATGGCGTCCCCTACGGAGAGTCTGGCTTCGGTGCATTCCACAAAGGAAGTCACCAGATAGAGGCTCGGGTACAAACTTCTACAGTTAGGTTTTTAACTCCTGAAGTTCAATAGGAGCTATTCGATATGAGATTTTAGAAGTGGGTTTTGTACCAGATTCAAAGATGATACAAAATTCAATATCACGCGTAGGCCAAGAAATTCTTCAGAAAATACGTCAGGGATTTACTAACAATAGAAATATCATTCAAATCTGACGTATTTTTGTTCAAGTCCAAAACATAGCTAAGAAAGCTTGACATCCATTTTTCAATAAACAAATGACTTTACGGCTTGATATGAAAGAGTTTGACTTCAATGGTTTGGTTGCTTGAATTCGAATAACAGGTTGCTTAGGAATATGAAAACTAACAACCTTACGAAAGCAATCAATTTTGGCATGATGAGTAGTTAAACAATTAATCCCTAAAATCACGTCAAATGCAAGTATCTTTAAAGAAATAAGGTCAACAGGTAATGTGATGGTGCCAATTTGGATCAAACAAGATTTATAAACAGTGGATGTAACGAAAGTTTCTCCTAACGGAGTTTCAACAGATAAGTCAAAGTCTAATTTTCTCCGGAGTCAAGTTTAAACGTTGAGTATAAGCAGGAGAGATAAATTAATGGGTAACACCGGTATCTAGTAAGGTATAAACTTCGCAAGAATTTATAATTAACTAACCCGTGCTAACTTCGTTTGGGTTCCTCGTATGTTGACCAGTCACGACAAACGCTCTTCTAGGAATCGTTGACTTTGACTTTTCTGGGACAGCTTTTTGAGTCACCACCCCCGTTGTACTTGGTTTTGCTACAGTGCAATCTCGAGCGATATGTCCTTCCTTTTCACAGTTATAACATACCTTAAACTGTTGTGGGCAGTTTGGGCTGATATGTCCCTCTTTTCCACATTTATAGCATATGACCGATGGTCGCTCTCCTCCCTTGGAACCAGTTGCTGCTGGTACTGACGTCTTCGTATTGTCATTGTTAAATCTCCTTTTTTTAAAATCTCCTCCCGACTCGCTTCTTCTATTTTCATGGCCACGATTACCACCAGAGTGGTTGCCGTTCTTGTCTGTATTTTTCTTTCTCCGCTGGTTATCATTGTTCTGATGACTGCTATCACCGATATGATCCTGGTTGTGGTCCCTCGGTTGACCGTACTCGTTATCTCGCTCTAATAATTGAGCCCTGTTGACAACATCTGAATAGAGAAAAAATTTATGAGAAATGAGATATTGACGTATGCCGGGTTTCAAACCTCTCAGAAACATCCGCGTCATACGTTCCTCATTCTCCACCAAATGAGGTGCAAACCTGGACAACTCTGCAAACTTCACCTCGTACTGGGACACCGTCATGTTGTTCTGCTCCAGTCTAATAAACTCTACCTCCTTCATATGACGAATACTTTCAGGAAAGTACTTGTCATTGAACAGTTTCTGAAATGTGTCCCAAGACATGCTGAGTGCGGCTGGATGGGTACGCTTCACAGATTCCCACCAGTAGTCTGCCTCACCACGGAACATAAAGGTGGCGAATGGAACCTTCTGTTCCTCCGTGCATCCCAAGACATCAAATATCTTGGTAATTTGCTTGACCCATGTCTCCGCCTGAATCGGATCCGGCTTTCCCCAGAATTCTGGTGGTCCCAACTCTTTGAACTGCTTGGCTGTGACCAGCTGTGCGTTGCCATTGTTTCTTCCTATATTTTGAACAGGAATCTCCTTCGTCTGGTTTTGCATGAATCGCAAAAAGCTTCTAAACATCTCATCGTTCACCGTCTGCTCAGTGGTGTTGTTCACAAGAGGAATATTACCAGCCTGTTGCATGTTCTCCTCGTTGGTGAGCACAGGTGTCTCCACGGTCTCATTTACTCCACTGTTAACATTCTCAGTCGACATTCTCAAATACTGCCATAAAACAAGGGTTAATTTAAGCAATTAACATATCACATAATACCCCTATATTATGATCGACCAACAAATAAGCTTAGGTAGGACACACTAGAGAAGGATTTACTCGTCTCTCCCCTCCTAGTTCTATTCCCCGATCTCCGCCAGAGATCATATCCCTAAGCTCTGATACCAACTGTGACACTCCCAAAACAGGTATACAACACCCATTCTGAGTCGTCAATAACATGGTACAGAAACAACTACAACTTTATTAATACAACATAAAAACTGTGAGTGTAAATACAAATATTGTCATCTAGACAATATCCACACTCAAATAAGTCATCATTATAATTATTGGTACAATGCTTTACAAAAAAAATGGTGAGGACTACTAAAATAACTTCCTAGAACCTTCATTCCATACCCCGACTAGTACTTGCTACATTCTCGCCTCCTGAGAAGAAAATGGAACAACAAGGAAAAGGGTGAGCTCAACTAGCCCAGTAAAGAATATTATGACTAAGATAATATACAACAAATTATCGTTAGTCTTCAACAGGGAAAAATTTCATAGAATACAATAGACAACAAGTTTTAAATCAATATTCGCAGCGGAAAATAATAATTCATAGAAGAGTTACGTAGAGAATGAAATCTACGATTATCTATGAATTTAAAAGCTCATCATCAATATTTTATCCCTGTAATATCAATCAATAAATATCTTGAATCAAATAGTCATCTTTGCACTACAGGCCAAAGATATTCATCAGTTGGTCATGTTCACCTCAACACCTGTTCATCTTTGCACTACGGGCCAAAGATATTTATCAGAAATCATTCATCTTTGCACTACAGGCCAAAGATATTCAGTTATATCATCATTCAAGACTGAGAATGATGAAAAATATTTTAAAAAAAACGAATCCAGTGAAACAAAATAATAAATATTAAGGATTCGTATTTCAGCTATTTCATGTCCAAAAATACCTTATAAATAATCATAGTGGAGTAAAATTTAAGAATGATCAAAACATGGATACAATCAAAGCTAGTATCCAGAATAGATATTTTGGACGAAAAGAAGAAAATTTTATTTTTCGATTAATAGTAACTCGTGAATAGTAACTCATGAATAGTAACTCGTGAATAGTAACCCCGACATGAAAAAGTTCCAAATTTGATAAAAAAGTTTCAACCAATATTTCGGCATAATGATATTGAAGAAATAATATCATTTACGAAGAAAATAACATCCCTTACCTCGGAAAGACGGTACTTCTGACTGGAATACTAGATATAGAGCTGAAGGAAACTTGCACCGTATAGCAACACTTAAAGTATCAAATACTCACAAGAATACGCTCGATATAGAGAGAGAAATAGAGAGAAACTTGTGTTTCTGGTGTGATTTTCAATTCTAACCTAAGCACCCTATTTATAGGAAAATGCTTAGAACACCAAAGTAGAAAATTTAATATAATATATATATATATATATATATATATATATATATATATATATATATAAATTTTCAAGCCCACCTTAGAAAATCTGAAATCAGCCACCTTGCACATGTTTATGATGTCCAAAAAAATACAAAAAATGTTTTTCTCAAAATAATTAACTAAAACTCCCAAAAATCAATTATTTCAGAACTTTGAAACTTCAATAATTCATAATAAATAGCCCTTTTGTCAGAAAATTCGAATCTCGCGTGTTTTTATAGGAAATTCAATTCTCTACAACTTTACAGAAGAAAGTTTTTCCAAATTCTAAACAGAAATTGACCGAAATTCACAAACGGGCGATTTTACCGTCAATAATAAATTTTCGGTCAAGAATTATGTCCACCAACACACAAAATATGTGTTAATCATTTAATGCCACAAAAATACTCTTCCTCCTCATATACTCATATATCCCACATTCATTGTAAAAATACCACCATCAATATATTATTAAAATAATATATTTAAATGAATTATTTTATCAGAAAAAGATAAAATATTAATTTTTAACAATTGTCACATTAAAAATTTTCTCCATCTATATCCACATAAAATCACTATTTTCCTCATCATATAAATAAATAATTAATTATACACAAATAATATTACAGAACCACAGTACTGGCAACCAGGCCATTCTCAGGAAAGAGGGGCTTTCCAATAAGGATCTCTCCTTACTGGCGCGTAATTAGATGACCAAACCTCTCCTTAGACAGAACTTTCTAGACATTACCAATAATGTTATCTAATAATATTATTCAGATAATATGAATTATTGTTCCGATAATAGAAAATACTGTGTAGTGACAGTTATTAAAACAACAGTAATATAAAATATCAACGCAGCAATTATTGAATCAATAAAATATAATATTGAACAGTAATTACTGTAACAATTATTGAGTAGTGCCTTCTTACGTAAGAATCAATAATTAGTGCAATACCGTGTGCTACTGTGCAACAACGCGTATTACTGTGTTTTAACCACCAGTTATTCCAATAGTATTAACGGTAACAACTATACCGTTATTTATAAACAACTTATTTTTGTCGTTTTCTTCATCCAATCGCTTTCCGTTATGGGGCCCACAAAAGACTGCGCCGTCGTACGAATATTCTCCGATAGTAAGAATATTCCACGACCAAGCGAATATTCCCTGACAACAATAAATATTTTATAACCACTTGCTTATTTAAAATATTTGCTCATTTTACCCATAACTGACCACATTAATCAAATCAACCCTTACTATTTCAGAATAATAAATAGAGGAAATTAAATTTCATTTATTAATAATTTGGGGTCTTACAACAGAATATCTTGTATTGAACACTAATTTTGAATTAAAATCTGGACTAATTAACCTCTTGCCTACTTTTTGTGGTCTCACAGGTAAGGATCCATACAAGCACTTAAAGGAGTTCTATGTGGTGTGTTCCACCATGAAACCACACGAAATTACAGAGGAGCAGATAAAGAAGAGAGCTTTCCCCATTTTGTTGGCGGACTTAGTAAAGGATTGGTTATACTATCTCCCTTCAGGATCAATACAATCATGGAATGATATGAAGAGATTATTCTTGGAGAAGTACTTCCCTTCTTCAAGAGTAGCCAACATAAGAAAGGAAATAAGCGGAATCCGAAAGTTCAGTGGAGAGACATTGTATGAATATTGGGAAAAATTCAAGAAATTGTGCTATAGCTGTCCACCTCACTAGATAGATGATCAACACCTAATTTAATACTTTTACGAAGGATTGGTACCAATGGATAGGAGTATGATTGATGCTACCAGTGGAGGGGCAATAGTGAATAAAACTCCAGAAGATGTAAGAAATCTGATTGCAAATAGGGGAGCCAATGCTCAGCAGTATGGGACAAGGAATGATCATGCACCACAAAGGGTAAGTGATATTAGCACAAGCAGCTTGGAGCAGCAAATTTCTGACTTGACTCCTATGGTGAGACAGTTAGCTATGGGGAATGTACCAGTTGCAAAAGTTTGTGTGATCTGTTTGCAAGCAAATCACAACATAGATGCTTGTCCCACTTAATAAGATGAGTAAACCACTCAACAAGCTAATGCTATGGGGAACTAATAAGGACAACCATAAAAGAAGTATGATCCCTACTCAAACACTTACAATCCAGGCTAGAGAGACCATCCAAACCTCATTTATAGAGGAAATAGGAAACAAGCACAAAGAGTGTTCCCACCTAGACAGCAAGGTTTCCAACCAACCCAACCTCAATATCAACCGAGACAAGCAGCTCCTGCGAATAGTAGACAATCCATAGAGGATATGTTTAAGGCATTTATGGTTCAGTCACAATAATTCATGACTCAAACACAGCAATTCATGCAGGAAATAAAAACTTTGGTTCAAGATCTGAGAAACCAAGTGGGACAACTAGCTACAAATGTGGGAATATTGGAATCTCAAGGCTCAGGAAAGTTGCCATCTCAAATAGTGTTCAATCTAAGGGAGAATACTAGTGTTATTACACTAAGGAGTGGAAGAGAGCATGGTGCACCAATAGTAGTTGTTGATTTTGAGGAGGAAAAAGCTAAGGAAGATACTGAGACACCAAAGGTACAATCTAACCCATCTTCTCAAGTTTTGACTAAGCCATTGCCCTTTCCCCCCAAGAATCCTAAAACTTTAAGGAAGGATGAACAAGAAAAGGAAATTCTGGAAACCTTCAGAAAGGTAGAGGTAAACATTCCTATTTTGGATGTTATAAAACAAGGGCCCAGGTATGCTAAACTTTTGAAAGAATTGTGCACTAACAAAAGAAAACTAAAAGATGATGAAAAAATCACATTTGGAGAAAATATTTCTGTCGTACTTCAAAGAAAAATTCCACCTAAATGTAAAGATCCAGGCATGTTTACAATCTCATGCAGAATAGGTAACACAAGATTTGAAAGAGACATGCTAGATTTAGGAGCATCAATTGTCATGCCATTATCTATATTTGTTTCCGTAAATCGAGGTCCTTTAAATCAAACTAGTGTTATTATTCAACTGGCAGATCGTACTAACACTTACCCCCAAGGAGTAATTGAAGATGTCTTGGTGCAGGTAAACGAAATAATCTTTTCTATAGATTTTTACATTGTAGATATGGAAAATGATAGGTCTCCAAATCCTTCACATATCTTGTTAGGGAGGCCATTTTTGAAAACAGCAAGGACCATGATTGATGTACACAACGGAACAGCTCCTGCGAGGAAGCCCTGTCCAATTTGCTCTGTACACACTATAAATTGAGTGATTTCTCATTTCAAACACTTGTGAGCTTATATTTGGATACTTTTTATCAGTGGGAACCGAGTGTTCATCCATTTAAAGCTATTGAAGTCTTCTTTGGCAATCCACTGTAAGCCTTCTTACATTACTTAAAGACTTTTCTCCAATTCTTGCACACTTTTATTCACGTTGAGAGTCGCGTGTGTGTGTATGCCCTGACCGTCGGTCCGTGGCTTTTATTGTTTTCTCTATATATATATATATATATATATATATATATATATATATATATTATCGAGTTACCTCGATTGAGCCTGAATATAATATTCGGAGCGTTTAGAGTTACTTCGATTGAGCCTAAATATAATATTCGGAGCGTTTATTGCTTTCATATATATATATATATATATATATATATATATACAACTTTTATATTTATATAACTGTTTACAACTTTCATACAAATTGCTACATCATGTGAGCCTAGGAATCATGTGATCACAGATTCAGTCTCTTAAATCTAGATTCGGTTCCAGTGATGGACATTTTTTCAGCTGTACATGGCTTATAAATTATTTATGGTGTTTGAAGTTCCTTCGACAGCTGTCGTGCCCATGAGGAATTCGGCACTGCTTTTTATCTTATTTTTTGAAAGATGCTTCGCATCTCGAAAATAAAAGCAATCAAGCCGAACACATAATAAAATGGAAGTATCAAAGGCCTCAATTACTATTGAGCATAAGGGTTTAAAAAACCTCTTTTACAAAACATCATTGCTATATCTTGTTAAAACTGAACTTTTATACAAAATTTAAACCCTTTGTATATAGGTGTAAATGAGGTATAGCACTACTTCCAGATAATTGCACATTGATCTACACACACACATATTCAGATAATGGTTTAATTGAAAAGTGGTGGTCACCGTGGTAACACGGAGGGTGCCTCACACATTCCCTCTGCATAATCAAGCCCCCGGACCCTAACGAATCTCGATTTCACATACCAGTTAAGCAGTGTAACGTCACTAGGTCAATGTGCAAACCTTTTCTCGTTTGAGTTGGTGCAACCATTTAAAAATACCAACTAGCGACTCTTACAGTCCAAATCGTCGACATATACGTGTCGGACCTTTTCATAACTTATTTTTTCAAACAAATCTCACTTAACATGAGAACACCAAAAGACAAGAACAGAAAAGGGACAAATAAAAATCCCGATGTCAACAGGTGGCGACTCTGCTGGGGACATCAAGTAAGAGGGCTTAAGCCGCTATTACAAACTTTTCAAAGCCATTATCCGCTTGTGTGTGGATGTTACATTTACATTTGAATGAATGTGTACGAATGTATTTACTTATTACACTTAGTGCTTCGCACCATATCTGCTTGTGATATTAGTGCTTCACACATGTCATCATTTCCATATGGTGAGACACGTTGTATGTGAATGTATGTTGTGTGGTTCCTCCTCCAGGAGGTTGTCCTATCAGTGTTTGATTACTGGACTCGTAGGTAGACTAATTCCAACGAGGCTCAGGAAAGGCACCACCCAAATTCGCTCCAGTTGAAAGACCTGATTAACTTTCCATCAAGTAAATTGCGATGATTTGGGAACCTTCATGCCAAAAAACTGCGAGGGCAACCTAAGATAGGTCAGCCTCTGATAAAACCAAACGCGGAGGAAAGTATCTTCATACTTTCACATTTCAATTACTTATAAATTCAATTACTTGTAATTTCATTTCCATGTCAATCTCAATGTAATGGAAAATATGAAGGAAAATGTGTACATGCATTCCCTTTTATTTAACATGCTATCTTGTCATACAAACAAATTGACATCCGTTTTGTAGGATAATACTCTTAAAACGGACACATAGCATGTAACATTTCTACATTCCCTAAGACTAAACTACATAAGTCTTTTTTATAGGGAAACAATTGGTCATGTTACCTATTCAAAATCCAAAAAGGCAACGAGCCTATAGCCAAGCATGGCTTCATCTGGCCAGTCTAGTCCTACTCCTGTCTCTCGCGAGGAATTCAAAGGACTAAGCAACAAAATTACAAAGTTGGTTGTTCTTATTAAAGAACTGCACAAATCCACTCAAGGTCCACGAATGCCCATACATACAGAATCCTCTGCACAGGGAGGAATGGAGAGATTTTATTAATATAACTGAATTTTTCCTGTACCTGAATCTCAGTTGGATAAAACCAACAAAACCCCTGAAACCACCCATCTCAAAGAAGATCCAGAAACCGGTGATATCAGGAAAAAAGTCCTACAAATGGAAAAGACCATTCGGTCTA
Source organism: Panax notoginseng (assembly GCA_016801055.1). NCBI lineage: Eukaryota > Viridiplantae > Streptophyta > Magnoliopsida > Apiales > Araliaceae > Panax > Panax notoginseng. The sequence goes on from CM029022.1 coordinate 68,057,744, forward strand.
TCAAAAGGATTGAAACACACGGGAGTGTTTCATATGCAGACCTTTCTATCTTCCCTGGGGTACATTATCTAGAGAAGTTCAAGACTCCCGATTTTGAAAACTATGATGGATTGGGAGATCCTTACACACATTTGAAAGTATTCATTGGAGAACTCAGATCTTATGTCGAGGATGAAAAGCTCAGAATGCAGCTATTTCAGAAAGAGTCTGACTGATAAAGCTAGATCATTGTATACCAGATTGGACAACTCAAAAATTCATAGCTTTGAGGAGCTAGCTCATGCTTTCCTCAATTAGTATAATTTCCAAACTCAAATGGCTCCTGACCGGTACCAAATTACCAAGGTCAAGAAATAAGCTAGTGAGTCTTTCAGAGAGTATGCCCAAAGATGGAGGCATCTGGCTGCTCAAGGTATTCCATCTATGACTGAGTCTGAAATTATGATGACCTTCATAGACATTCAAGAAGCTCCCTTCTATGAGAGAGTTTTAGCTGGCATTGGCAAACCATTCTCTAAAATGATCAAACTTGGAGAAATGGCCGAGATAGGATTGAAGTCAGGAAAGATTCAAGACCTTGCCGCTCTCAAAGCTGTAGCTGAGCACATCCAGTCTAGAAGTTATGGAAACAACCCCCAGAGGGTCCATAAGAAGAAAGAGGAGGATGTTTCCTTGATACTACAAGGGTAAAAAGGTAATCAAAGCCTGCCTATTCAAAGGAAAAACTACTCCCCTTTTCCAGCTCGGTCTTCAAAACCTCCAGTGCCAAAAGGTGGAGAAATCAGACGCACTCGAGTGTTCACACCCTTAGGGGACTCACTTGAGAACATTCTTAATCTTCTAACAATTCAGAAGAAAATTACCCATCTTCTTCCACTGCCAACCCTAGTGGAAAGGGTTTCAATGCTAACAGGAAGTGTGCTTATCATGGTGGAGCTCCAGGCCATGATACTCAGGATTGCTGGGCCTTAAAGTATAAGATCCAGGATTTAATTGACAATGGTGAGATCGTGGTGACTAAACCCGACCAACCCCATGTGCAAGACAACCTTCTTCCTCAACACAAAGAAAAGGAGGTTAACATGATTAATTGAAGTAGTGGACAGACTTCCCAATCCATTGGTGAATCCTCCCAAACTAGTAAGGATAGTGTTGACAAGTGGGATTATGCATAGTTCCAGTTTATGATGGAACGAAAAATGAAGGCTCTGCGCGAGCAAGTTATTCAATTGGCAGAACTGGTGGTCCATCAGCACCAAGTCACACGCCAATTATTCAGCCAAGAGCATGCTAGCCTCCTTCCTCTTATTACAAATATTCCACCACGTACTCCAAACAGTGAAACACTGGAGGATAAAATTGCAAAAAGAGTAAATGCCAAAGCCCGTCGGGATTTAGCCAATAAAAGGGAATTCACCTATTTAGGCCAACCGATGGAAGAGATATTGCAGGTGCTGATCAATGAAGGAAGAATCACAGTTCTGCTACCTCCAATCAGCTCGCATTCAAGACGGTTTGATTTTAATGGAGTGTGCCAATACCACTCCCAATCTCGCGGTCACAGCACTGAAGAATGATGAGCACTCCACCATCTTATTCAGAACCTAATTGATAGCGATGTCCTGCAGCTGGCAAACAATGACACTGTTTTGAAGAATGGGGACACATTTCCTACAAAGTGGAAGGAAGTAGTAGCAGTTATATCTTCTGAGACAGATTCAGCTACCCCCTCACATACATTTCAACCTATTCAACTCAAAGGTGTTGAAAATCCTTTGAAAGTGGTTGCGCCAAAGCCAACCATCTTACCATTCAGACCACAATATCTTGTTGTCAGCCTACAAAAAGTTCCAAGAAATTATGGAGAGGCAGAAGGATCCACATCCAATATAATTGTTGCAGTATCGAAGGAGAATCCACTGTACCTTCCACAACGGGTGATGAAGCCTGCCATCAAATCAAAGGGGAAAGTTTCCATGGAAAAGATTGAAAAATTCCTCCGTAGTATGGGACACAATGAAGTCAAGGTGGTTTCAAGCTTGAAAGAAGCTCCACAACAGGTTTATATACTAGACTTGGTATTCTCCTCAGAGGATCACAGGAAGGTCTTACTAAGAGTCTTAGAAGAACCTCATTTGCCAAAATCAGTGGATGTCAAAAAATTCCATCACCTGGTTGATCACATTTTTAACAGCAATATGATATCATTCACTGATGATGACATACCTCCCGAAGGGACGGGTCATTGCAAGCCATTGCACATAACGGTTATGTCCTCCGGATACGTGGTCGCATGAGTATTGATAGATGGAGGGTCCTCCTTGAATATCTGCCCTTATGCCACCTTGGAGAAGATGAATATCAATCTCAACAGAATCCGAAGCAGCTATACAATTATCAAAGCTTTCGATGGATCCCGACAAAATACTATCGGAGAGATTGAACTACCTATGGAGATTGGTCCACACACATTCTACATATCCTTTCATGTGCTCAAAATAGCTATAAGATATAACCTGCTCTTAGAAGACCGTGGATTCATATGGCTAGAGTCGTCCCGTCTACCCTTTATCAACAACTCAAATACATCATTAACAATAGCCTAGTCACTATTAATGCTGAGCCAAAATGTCCTAAATAAGGTGACATCCCACTCATCAGTTTCAATTCAGAAGTTGAGTCTGTCAGCTTCCATGCCCTGGAGGTGAGCAACACTCATTACAACCCTATTGGGGCGCCACCTCTTATACCCAAAACTTTTATCGAGGTAATGTCGGCAAGTCAAGAAATGATTTCTTTTGGTTATCAACTTGGACAAGGGTTGGACAAAGACCATCAGGGCATTAAGCGCCCAATTTAAGTTTCCAGTCAAACAGGGACAGTCGGACTAGGCTATTCTTCTAGCTCCACTAACAGGAATCCTTACAAACACAAACAGGTTCCTTCATCTTTAGCCATACGATGATTGGCATAACCTACAGGAGCTGAATCTATAGACTTCAGTAAGGGTTCCTGCCCATGTGATGACTATGTTATTTCCTAAGCTGATACCAGTCAAAGGAAAAGAAGTCTTGATACCGGATCCGGAGGTAGAGGAAAAGGACCGGAGGCGTAAGCAGGACATTACAAGGCGCTTATCAAACATACGCATCATAGTCCACACGGACAGTACAAATAGGGTCACCCCAGACGATGATTATCCAAATATCATGGTCATCATTTGGGAGAAGGAGGAAGACAACAGCCCCTTCATCACAGCTATCCACCAGGACTTCACCCTAGGCAATTAGAGCGACATTCCTTGCATTTGTTGACGAGGGTAAAAAGGGTAGAAACTCCTTCTGCCCTATAGATAACAATAAATGTTTACTTTTTATGTACAATATTAGCAGTTGTTTTGACATTACATGCTAACACTTTGTATGATTGAACAGTTTCATATATTAAGTGAAAGCATTTTATTTTAGGACTCTAAAGTTAGATGTGCCTACACTTGCTGATGAGGTGCCTTTTCTCCACAAGGACTGTAACTTTGATGTAAAGTTGGACTCAGACTTGATGGAAATACAAGAGGACTATGAGATACCTCAGGAGATCAAAGAATGGGTCGAAGACAAACCCAAGCCAAATCTTGATCAAACCACCTCTTTTAACCTCGGAACCTCAGAAAATCCCAAACAAATTCAGATTGGTACGGACCTCACTCCAAACCAAAGGAATGACATGGTTACTCTATTGACCCAATTCCAGGATGTGTTTGCGTGGTCTCATGAAGACATGGTCGGTTTGTCCATTGACATTGTTATTCATCGCCTCCCCATCAAATAGGGGTTAAAGCCAGTCTGGCAGAAGCTCAGGCAATTAAAACTTGAGTGGAGTTTAAAAGTTAAAGAATAAATTATGAAACAATTTCAAGCAGGCATCATCATGGTGTCAACATACCCTGAATGGCTATCCAACATAGTCCCCGTGCCCAAACCGGGAGGGAAGGTGCGAGTTTGCGTGGACTACAGGGATCTGAATAAAGCTTGCCTCAAAGATAGCTTTCCCGTGCCATTCATCCACATACTCATTGACAATACAGCTCAATACGACATGTACTCCTTTGCTGATTGATTTGCGGGGTACCATCAAATCATTGTTGCTGAAGAGAATCATGAGAAAACTACATTCATCACTCCTTAGGGAACCTTTTGCTACAGACGGTTGTCATTTGACCTCATCAATGCCAGAGCTACCTATCAGCGAGCTATGATGGCTCTTTTCCATGATTTAATGCATAAAGAGATAGAGATTTATGTGGATGACATCATTGTCAAATCTCGAAGGGAGGAAGACCACCTAGACCATCTCAGAAAGCTCTTCAACAGGTTGCGTAAGTATAACTTGAAGTTGAATCCAGCCAAGTGTGCCTTTGGCATTAAGTCAGGTAAGTTTCTAGGTTTCCTAGTCAGCCACAAGGGGATAGAGCTGGATCCCACCAAAATCTAACCCATCACAGAAATGCCCATTCCTCAGACAGAGAAGGAAATACGAGGATTTTTGGGAAGAATCAACTTCATTAGCAGATTCATCTCCCTACTCACAACAACCTGTGAGCCTATCTTCAAGTTGTTAAGGAAGAACTCCTACATGAAATGGTATGATGAGTGTCAGAAAGACTTCCTTATAATCAAAGAGCAGCTAGTCAAAGCTCCCGTTCTGGTACCACCCAGGGATGATGTTCCCCTGTTTATGTACCTATCCATCAATGATAATGCCATAAGCTGCATGCTGGGACATAAAGACGATAGAGGCCAAGAGCGAGCTATCTACTACCTAAGCAAAAGGTTCAGCAACAGTGAACACAAGTACACTCTGATTGAGAAAACTTGTTGTGCTTTAGCATGGGCTTCTATGAGTTTACAGCATTACCTCCATGGTCACACAACCCATATCATATCCCTCGTGGATCCTCTCAAATACGTGTTCAGTAAACCCATGTTGAATTTCTGACTGTCCAGATGGCAGTTGATCCTACAACAATTTAACATCATCTACGTGAAGTAAAAGTTTATCAAAGGTCAAGGAATTGCGGATCAACTGGCCGCCGCACCTTCAGGGGATTTCAAACCCTTGGAAATATACTTCCCCGATGAAGGGGTAATGACAGTTCAGCAACACCATCAGTATGATACACACCAATCACGGAAGATGTATTTTGATGGAGCTATAAATATAAAAGGCCCTGGAGCCAGAGCAGTTCTAACATTCGTTACGGGGGAGCAACATCTCGTTGCCGTCAAATTGTAGTTTACCAACACCAAAAACACAGCTGAGTATGAAGGTTGTACTTGCTCAATCAATGGGCATCAGACGGGTAACTGTCTTTAGGGATTCCAAATTGGTAATCAGACAAAGTACTGGAATCTATAACACCAAAGAACTACATTTGATGCCTTACCATCGGCAGGTTCTACAGATGACTTCAGAGTTTGAAGAAATATCCTTCCTCCACATTCCTTGGAATAGGAGTGACTTTCCGGATGCGCTAGCAACCTTGGCCTCCTTAATCAACATACTTGACAAGGAAACATGCCAAACATCACATTTGCCCGACAAAAGGCACTAGCCTATGAGAGCTACATTGGAGAAGTATCAGATGAGCTACCTCCCATCCAACACCCTTGGTAGCAGTATATCAAGGAGTACTTACAAGATGGATCTACACCCACTGAGGCGAGCCAGACTAAAAGAAGGCGGATCCATCGTCTGGCTATGAAATTTTACCTGAGCGGAGACACTCTATAAAAGAGATGCAGGACTAGGTCTCCTCAGATGTTTAGAAAAGGACCAAGCTCAAAGGCTCATGGATGAAATCTATGGTGGAGTATGTGGCCCACACATGAACGGCCCTCTACTTGTCAAGAAGATCCTAAGAATAGGGTATTACTGGCTCTCTCTCAAAGCTGACTATGATGTTCACGTTAAGAGATGTTACCAATGCCAAATTTATGGGAATGCTATCCACGCCCCTCCAAGAGAGCTCCACAATATGAGTTTGCCCTGGCCCTTCCCAATGTGGGGAATGGACGTGATCGGGCCCATCGAGTCCAAAGCCAGTAATGGGCATTGATTTATCTTCACCATGATCGACTACTTCATCAAATGGGTAGAAGCAGCCTCCTTTCCCAAGGTTACAAAAGAAGTTATCATTGCTTTCATCAGAAACAATGTCATTTGTCGATATGGACAACCAGAGGTAATTGTATCAGACAATGCTAAGAACCTCAACAATAAAATGATGGATGAGTTATGCAGTAAATTTCACATCAAACATCTCAACTCCATCATCTACCATCCAAAGATGAATGGTGTTGTTGAAGCGGCTAACAAAAATATCAAGAAGATCATGCAAAAGATGTCCGCGAATCATAAAGGATGGCCTAACTTATTGCCTCTAACTCTATTAGCCTGCAGAACATCAATGCACACTTCCACTAGGGCAACCCCCTACTCATTAACCTATGGGATGGAAGAAGTGCTCCCCATAGAGGTGGAAATGAAATCCCTTTGAGTGTTGATAGAAACTCAGCTGGATGAAGACCAATGGTTACAAGATAGGTATTAACAATTGTCTCTAATAGACGAAAGGCGAACCGCTGCTATCTTCCATGGTCAGTTATACCAATAAAGGATCGCCAGATCCTACAATAACAAAGTCCGACTACGGCAGTTTAAACAACATGACTTAGTTTTGAAGAAGATCATTGACAACCACGATCAGTCTAAAGGAAAATTTGCCCCGAACTGGGAAGGCCGATTTGTTGTCAATGAGATATTGACAGGAGGCGCTCTTAGATTACAGGAGATAGATGGCAAAGAATTTTCGTAACTCATTAACTCGGACACCGTGAAACAGTACTATGTCTGAAGTTACCATCAAGCAAACATCTTGGTTGTGGGTCACCAGATCCCCAGTCAATTCAGGTTTTCTAAAACTCAATACATACAACTTTCTTCACACCTGTTTGCCCCATCAGGGACAATCATACTTTTCAACCAGTAGCCTAGTTTTCGGATCACCAGATCCTACACTCCTCGCAGGTTTTCAAAAACTTTTACACCTTCAGGTTATCCTACCAGGGTTTTAACCCTTCACACATTCAGTTTATCCCACTAGGGATTAAACTTTTCACACCTTCAGTTTATCCTGTACATGGGATTAAACTTTTCGGCTGTAATCCGCCATGTACATGGGGCGAACTACGCCAACCTGATCTCCCCAATACATGGGAGTACGTAGGCAACTATTTTATATGGTTCGGTAACAATAAAACAAAAATAACAAAAACATCTCTACACCCTTCTCACTATAAAAACAAAACAAAACAAAACAAAACAAATACAAACATATCTCTGCGCCACTTTGCCACATATAACGTTGAACCTTCACATCAGGTTCGAACTACGCAGACCTGATCTCTTCTTCAATAGAAGTACGTAGGAAGCCATTCATGGTTTGGTCTTACCCCCTACCAAAACATAAAAACTTGTCAAACGGTACTAGGATCATCATTCAATCCATTACACTTCATTGGCTTCAGACCAAAGGGATGGAACTACCTGACCTCCCCACACAAATGGGAGAATCAGCTACCATCTAAGCTGCGGTTAATTCCTCAAAGAGAAACATCAATCCATAAGAGATGGAACTAATTGGGCTCCCCCATACAAAGGAGTACCGGCGACCATCTGTGGTACGGTCAACCTCAGAGAGGAAAGCCACACTCCTCTACATACACTAGTCCCAAGACAGTAAAGATGGTAGGGATTACACACAGATCAACGATCTATTTTGAAAGATCCTGAGACATCTCAATGTCCGTCCATCAAGGAGGAGTTTAGAATACATCAAGATCACAAGCCCTGGAGAAACAGGAAAATATCAAGCAAGCGACAAGGCGCAAATAAAGGGAAGTGATCAAAATATGTTTCCCTGCCATATATAATATTTTTTATATATACAATGTGTATTGTATATTACAAAATGACTAAGCTAGTCTATGCAGGAAAATATAAGCCCATCTACAAGTCAGTATATATGCGGGTTATCAAGTCTAACATGGCATCCCTCTTAGAAGAAGGAGGTAACACTGTGATCTCCTACCCAAGGGTCTCTACACGAGTCAACAGATCTATAGCCAACTGCATGGTGGCATTATGATCATCAATATACGTGATCATCTCTGTAATGATGCCAATAGTAAGGGACCTCACTACAGTACTATCTATAACAGCGATATCTCGGGCAGATATAGTGTTATCCCACTCAGCAATAACTGTATCTCTAGATGATATGGTCTCATCCCGCTTAGCAACATCGGCATCTCTATGGGTCAATGCTTCATCTTTCTCTAACAGAGCGACGTCTCTCCCATCAAGAGCTGTCAACATTAAGGCCCTAGCCTGATCTCTCTCGAAGGTCATCAGATAAAGATTCTTCTCAAAATACTCCGCTGAATGCTGAATCACAATGGCAGTTATGCTGGGAGAATCTACAAGAGATGCTAGCAACCCGGCGTATAGCTCCTCCTCGGTGTGAGAATCAGTGTCCTCCATGGGCTCTCCACCATCTGAATCAATCCCGGACACTGTGGATACAACCGTAGCCAATGCAGTCTCTATCTCCATTAATGTAGAATACTCTGTCGAACAGCCCGGATGGCTAACAGAAAACTCAACACTCTCATGCTGATCCCAACAGGCATACACCCTAGATCTCTCCTCTACTGACAAATGGCGAGATGATAAGCGCTGACCTAATGCCCCCTTAAAAGGATAAACATCCTGATACTGGTCAAACTATGACATCATAACCAATGGGTGATATGTGGGCATGCCCCTCAAACCAGCCAGAGGGAGATAATCCATGCCTGGTGCATGAGTAATGAATCTGTATGGTGAGTTAAGCCCTGTACACGGCAAAATGTCAAATGGATCTCCGATCCTAGCCAAGAACACCGACCAAGATGCAGTGTCTGTACACTTCGCTGGATGAAAGGAGTAAGACATAGCTATCTCATAGGAAAAATAGTACCCATGTCGTCGAAACGTGTCAATCGATCTCAGGTGTGACATGAACCACACATACAACAAGATCGAGTTGCCTATGAACACCCCTACATGATAGGTGTGGCAATACGTGGCTGACCTCAATGTCTCTGCAACAATCATTGTCACAATGGTATGACCCTCCCTGAAAGCTCTCACTGACATGACAACACCGATGCCCAGCTCATCCATATACAGTGGCATGTACAAATAAGCCACTACGCACATCATGAGTACGTCTACTCTGGCAACACGCCACTGATCCTCCGATGTGATGAAATCCCCAGAGTGTTGTGAATAGCTGTCCACTGAGCCAAATCTGTCTATCAGAACACGCTGGGATAACACATGGCCAGATGTAATCTCATCATGTGCTACTCTACGCCTCAACCTGGTGAGGGTCATGAACTGCAGGCGAATATCTCAGACAGCCATTCGAGCGCAAGGCATGTCTAATGGAAAAGTCGTCAACCGCTCATACTCCTCCAAGGTAGGAGTCAACTCATGGGTCCCAAACCAGAAAATCTACCTCTCCGGTACCCAATGCTCTAGCATGCCATCTACAAAGCCCAATGGAACCTAGTGTTAGGTTTGTAATATTTATAAACGCAATCAAATTGCACAAAGTAAGCGGAAACGTGATAAAATAGAGTTTAAAAATTTTACAAACCATATACCCGGATCATCATTTATACACAATTATTAATTAAATGAAAAGATAAAGAATGATAAGCATACTCTTGAAGATTCGAGCATCCTCAGGTACAAGTTCACCTCCAATCCTTTTCACGTTCAACTTGAATCCACCGGGTTTGGTTCCTTCATTTGATCAACGTTAGCCACCCAAGTGTTTGGCCTCTAGAGGTGATCCACCAAGAAAGAATAAATATTCAAGAAGATGGGTGTTTGGCAAAATCCTAGTTTTTCTATCTCTCATAGAAAATGAGTGTACTCTCCAAAAATTAAAATTACGTCTGTTGTCAAAAAGTCAACAACAATTCTCCACCCATAATAAGACTCCTCTTATTTATAGATGTGGGCAACCCTCCTTAACAATTAAGGATTTAGATTTTATTTTAATTAATTAAACTCCTTTAATTAATTAGGCTCCTAATCTTATTAGGAATAATTAATTAAACTCTTTTAATTAATTAGCCTCCTAATCTTATTAGGATATATGAGAGTACTTTTATTAATTAATTCCCAAAATCCTTTAGGAATTAAATAATAATAATAATAATAAGACTACTCTTATTAATTTGTATTTAATATTTCCAAAATATTAAGCTATTTAATTTATTATATCACCATAGATTAAATTAAATATACTTAACTTATTATTACGATTATGCCATTAACTTCTTAAATAATTATTCTTCCTTAAATGGTGTGACCCTTTAGGTTCTCCATATTAAACAGGTTGTGAATAAATCAATTAGAATAATTTTAATCTTATTTAACTAAATAAATTAAAATATTAATTTATTTAAATAAATAATATGTATTCTACAATAGAGATAAGTCTCCCTAGCGTTTAACGACTTTCCAGATAATATAGATTTCAACATTAATCATAAAAGAACCTTTGAGTAAATAGTTACCGTATAATTCAATCCTTCCACCATACAATGTCCCAATTAAATATAAGACATGGAAGTCAAGTCTTAATTTATTTAATTATATGTATTTCGACTCTTAAATGTACAACTCCAAATAATGCAAATTAGAAACTCCTTTCTAATTTTATTATGCCTTGGCCAAGGACTACTGGGTTGTCATTTATCGAATCACATAGGACATTTCTCTTTTTTTACTAGAAGTGGTAGATTCTTTATTGATCATACATTATCTCCATGTACAACTTATTATACCCAAGCATACCCTTTGACATACCCTAAGGGTCTTAAGGAATAAGTCAAAGTATAACTCATCATACACAAGATATTATGATGATCTCAAGTCCAAGGATCACTTGTACTACTATCACTATAGGAATTCCTATTGACAGGCAAGTAAAACTCCATTAGGTATTCCTTAGCGAGCCACGTTCAGTGAACTTATTCTCTAATAAGCACCTACATACTTGCTTTTGTGTCTCCACACAAATGATCATGAGATCAATCATCTTCATCCAATGAGCAAGCAACGTATGTACTAATCTATCCGGATTAACTAATCCCCAATTTAGTAATCCAACGATTGGGAACTATTTTAGGTTTAAGCTTTCTAAAAATTTAGATCTCATTAGAATGATCATCATCATTATTCTGAAAGCATTGCTTAAAACTATAAGTTTATCACATATTATAAAACATCATCATGTAGGTAATTAAAAGCATTTAATAAATTAATACTTTTTATTAATAAATGAATAAGATTGTTACAAAGTATATGCTTTATCATCAAACATGATTGGCGTGTGTGCATACTACTTTCAATCTCCCACTTACACTAAAGTCAATCGCTATGGTATCTCATACCCTTCTTTTTTAAGTGACGATTATCCTGCTGTTGGATAAGCTTTAGTTAATGGATATGTAATGTTGTTCTTGAGAGGTCACTATCTCTATAGTGATTTCCTATTTTTCAATGATTCATATAATCAAATGAAAGTGCCACAACACATGTTTAGATCCAAGATGAGACTTAGGAACTATTCCTAGTTCTGTAATAAACTTTTTATCCAAACAATCAACTTGTAGCTTCATTTATAGCTATATACTTTGTCTTTATCACTAAGCCAGCAACTCTTTGTTGTTTGAAACCTTTTCAATTCACTCCACCACTGTTCAAGGTAACACCTTACCTTAAAGTGGATTCTCTGTCGTCTTGGTCTGTCTGAAAAACTTGAGTCTGTTAAGCCCTCTAGTTTTAATTTAGACCCACCACGAATATGATCATATCCTTAGTGCCGATTAAGTATTTTAAGATATTTTTCACTGACTCATAGTGTACTTCTCCAGAATATGACTGATCAATATCAGGTCTTGTATATTTCATTATATACATAATTGTTACTCATGCGATCTCTCTTTTATGAGTTTATGGGGACTATTAAGAGAGATACACTCCATGGCTCATCAACATGAGACAACTCTTGGAGTTTGTCATGCTACACAACTTTAGCATCAAATGAATATACGTTCCTTGGGTTAAGTCGAGTATCCTATTAAATCTATCTATATAAATTTATATCCCCAATAACGATACTCTTCCCAAAACATTCATGGAGGAATGTTTAGACAACTTTATCTTTACTAATTATAGCATTGGTATGTCATCCCTTATCCGTAGTATATCAACATATAATACTAAGAATGTCACGACGATCCCACTGACCCTTTTGTACACATTAGGTTCATTCTTGTTTTTGATAAAATCAAACTCTTTTGATTGTCTCATCAAAATGAATGTTCTATTTTTGAGAAGCTTGCTTCAATCCATTTCTTTGAGTGTCTACAACTCTTACCTCATTGTATGTAACTAGATCATCAACTTCTATGATACGTACCTCATCATCATCATCCATGATGAATCCATACCTCCCAGGTATCTTCAGTACTATTCCAGATTTACAATTTGGTTGTGGTACAATAAGTTTATCTACAAGTTCCTCTTATTTGACTTATAGTGTTTTGTGGTTCTTGAACTCTTCAAGATCTATTATCCTCCCACTAGCCCTTTTAATGATACACACCTTTATCTTAGAAGGTAGAGTGTTTCGCAATAAACACCTTTTTGATAAGTAGGATTACAGAACATATACCCTAAACTTACTTTAGGATGTCCCACAAATCTGTACTTATCAAATCTTGACCCAAGTTTATCCTTTGAAACCTTTTCACATAAGTTGGATAACCCCTTATCTTAACATACTTAAGATTAGTAATCCTCCCTGTCCATAACTTTTATGGAGTCTTGGGGCTAGATTTTGAGGTTACCTTTTCGTAGATATGCATCCATTTTTAGGGCATAACATAGAGGGATACTGGAACGTCGGTAAAATCATTATGGACCACACCATGTCCAACAAGGTATAATTTTTCCTTTCAGATACATCAATCAATTATTGTGTATCAGGAGGCGTCCATTGTGAGAAAACCATTTGAGATGATCTAGAAACTTATTGAACAAGTATTTATTCCTTGATCTAATCAAAGAATCTTAATACTTTGCCAATTTGTTTCACTTCTGAATTCTTTGAATCTTTCAAATAATTCACACTTGTATTTCAACAAATACACACATTCAACTCTTTGAATGATCATATCCTTTTCTTATACTAATTTGTTCAATATGTAAAATAATTTTTCACGTAAGTTAAGTATACAAAATCCATTAAGAAATATTCCAGTTTTATACAAAACATTATTATTATAAATAGAACAACAATTGTTCTTAAATATAATACCAAAGATTTTATTGTCCAACAATAAAATGGAAATAATGTTTCTAACAAGAACTGGAATACAATAACAACTTATTGACTTAATAGATTTACCCGTAGGCATTGCTAAACTATAAGTTTTTATGGCTAATGTAGCAACCTTTGCTTCATTTTCCACACATAGGATTACCTATCTTTGTTTAAGTTTCTACTTCTGCTTGGTCCCTTCATAAATCTATATTTATGATAACCAAAGTCGGTATCCAATACCCAAGTAGAATCTTGACTTAAAGAAAAATTTATTTTAAATCATGAACAAAATTATATTTGTGACCGAAACTTCACTAAGCTTCTTCTAGTTAGCTCTGCAAGATGCTTCTCGCAGTTTCTTTTCCAATGTCATGGCTTATTATAGTGGAAGCAAACTCCTTTGCTATCCGTATCAGTTTTGTTCTTATTATCATTTGTTTTTGCCTTTCTATTTACCTTCTTTGAGTTATTCTTCTTTTTAGAAGATCATTTGGCCCCTACAAGTAAGACTTGGTCTTTCTTGGTTGGAAAGTGACTCTCAATATTTTTTAACATGTTAAGCAAATCAGAGAGACTGATATTTAGCTTGTTCATATGAAAAGAATCACAACAATTGTGAAAGGAGTCCGGGAGTGAGTGCAAGATCAAATCTTGGCTCAACTCTCCATCCTTGACAAAACCTGTTGTCCTAATTTATCAATCAAATTGATCATGTTTAGGACATGTGTCTGTACTATAGTGCCGTTGGTCATTCTAGATCGGAAGAGCTCCTTAGATATTTGATATCTATTAATCCTACTTTCTTCACCATCAACTAATTGACGTGCAGGAATATAGTAGGAGCATCCATAGTTTCAGGCTGACGCTGATGCTTGTTACTCATGGATACGATCATGATGCATTGAGCCAATTGTGCATCATCTTGCCACTTTCTAAAAGCAGTAATCTCTTCCTCAGAGGCATTATCTACAACCATTGCAGGGTTAGGCGTATTAAGGACATAAGATAGCTTTTCAGCCATGAGAACTATTCTCAAATTCCTTAACCAATCCGTTTAATTTGATCCGAATAATTTAGCATCTATTATGCTACGCAGTGATATTAATTTAGACATTATAAAATTCTGTAAATGAATTTGTAATTAATAACATTTTAGCACACATTCTTTTATTAATTACTAAAATAAATTAGGTCTTATTTTAAATTGGTATCTCCCACTATTTTCATCAAACTATATTACCCTCAATATATAGAGTTCGGCAATATCTAATTAAAGATATGCTAGTGAGAATAAGGATCTCATTTTAAATGTATATAGCCTTGTGGTGACACAACAAACTATATAAAAATAAATAGGTAGACAACTCTTGTCAATTACATCAACTATGCAACTTCTTGTATTTTGCCTCTTAGATTATTTTGATCAAGTGGTGGCACATCCGAATCAAAGTTATCCAACTTAAGTTCAACCTAGCACTCCATATATTCAAAAAAGAAAAATATTGTCCTTGTGGTGACACAACAAAACAATATTGTTCAATTTTCTTTATAAGCATCAAATGTGATAAATTAACATCTTAAATACTTAATACTTGCCTTGTGGTGACACAACAAACTCATATTAAATATTTAATACTCTATTAATTTTATCATGCTAGAAGGCGACGTTAGATATTCCAAATATCTTTGAACGCTTAGGAATTAATATAAAAATTTTGAGGGGTTTGTTATTAATTAATTTGTCTCATCTTGTTTAGCGCGCATGCACATATATATAAAATACGCGTCATATTAATTAACATGCGAAGCATGTTTTCATAATATAATATATATATATATATATATATATATATATATATATATATATATATATATATATATATATAGTATAAGCATGCACATATAGAATACTATATTCTACCTGGATTGATTATGGACTTTTATTCTAGTTTGGTTCACTAGAGCCACCAAGTGAACTAAAAGGTCAAACCCTAGGGGTGCAAGAATTAATATTTAAATACAACTATTACATTTAAATCTGGGCTCCATTACAAACGGGTCTTCAAGCGCTCCTTGCTCCTTGATCTCTAATTCTTCAAAAATTAATTCTAACTATTACTATTACAAAACTATTTAAAATAAATACAAACATTGATCAGCAGTCAAGGGGAAGTACATAAGAGGGATTTAGAATTTACATTAAGAAAAAATTAGAGAAGACGAGATACACAGACCCCATTTAATAAAATCCATACATTCATGCATCCAACTAAAATAAAATCCAATCACATTGGTCAATAGTCCATAATCAATCTCATTTATTATCATACACATCACCATATGCATCAATAAATAGCATTCATCTCATGAATAATAAATATTCAATATATATATATATATATATATATATATATATATATATATATATATATATATATATATATATTGATATCATTTAATGGGAAAATTTAGTTAGTATAAAATCTAATTTTGAATCAAAATAAACTCTTTTATTTTAATCCAAATTTAAATCAAAATAAACCTCTTTTATTTTAATTTATCCAATTTTGAATAAAATAAACTATTTTATTTTAATCAAAATCTTTAATCAAAATAAACTCCGTTATTTTAATTAATTATGGAATTCAATTCCAAGTAAAAAAAACTCCTTTATTAAAGAAAACACGGATTTTCTTTCCTATTCATAAATAAACTCATTTATTTTGAATAGTATGAAATCTTATTTCATATCTAAATAAACTCTTTTATTTAAGGAAATTAGGATTCTGTTTCCTATTCACAAATAAACTCCTTTATTTTGAATAATATGAAATCTTATTTCATATCTAAATAAACTCCTTTATTTAAGGAAATTAGGATCCAATTCGTAAATCTGGAATAGTACTGAAGATACCTGGGAGGTATGGATTCATCATGAATGATGATGATGAGGTACGTATCATAGAAGATGATGATCTAGTTACATATGATGAGGTAAGAGTTGTAGACACTCAGAGAAATGGATTGAAGCAAGCTTCTCAAAAATGGAACATTCGTTTTGATGAGACAATCAAAAGAGTTTGATTTTACCAAAAACAAGAATGAACCTAGTATGTACAAAAGGGTCAGTGGGAGCGTCGTGACATTCCTAGTATTATATGTTGATATACTACGGATAAAGAATGACATACCAATGCTATAATTAGTAAAGATAAAGTTGTCTAAACATTCCTCCATGAATGTATTATATGCACAACACCAAATAATACAAATTAAAAACTCCTTTATAATTTTATTCTGCCTTGACCAAGGACTACTGGGTTGTCATTTATCGAATCACATAGGACATTTCTCTTCTTTTACTAGAAGTGGTAGATTCTTTATTGATCATACATTATCTCCATGTACAACTTATTATACCCAAGCATACCCTTTGACATACCCTAAGGGTCTTAAGGAATAAGTCAAAGTATAACTCATCATACACAAGATACTATGATGATCTCAAGTCCAAGGATCACTTGTACTACTATCACTATAGGAATTCCTATTGACAGGCAAGTAAAACTCCATTAGGTATTCCTTAGCGAGCCACGTTCAGTGAACTTATTCTCTAATAAGCACCTACATACTTGCTTTAGTGTCTCCACACAAATGATCATGAGATCAATCATCTTCATCCAATGAGCAAGCAACGTATGTACTAATCTATCCGGATTAACTAATCCCCAATTTAGTAATCCAACGATTGGGAACTATTTTAGTTTTAAGCTTTTTAAGAATTTAGATCTCATTAGAATGATCATCATCATTATTCTAAAAGCATTACTTAAAACTATGGGTTTATCACATATTATAAAACCGCATCATGTAGATAATTAAAAGCCTTTAATAAATTAATACTTTTTATTAATAAATGAATAAGATTGTTACAAAGTATATGCTTTATCATCAAACATGATTGGCTTGTGTGCATACTACTTTCACCTAGAACGTCAAGAGGGTCATGGAATGCTATAATAACTGATCTACAATCACCCTGTCTGAAGGGGATACACTATCATACCAAGATCTCAAGCTTGAGGCCTCCGATACTGGTGGGGTGTGATTCGTATCATGAGACCATCCAGGGGTCAGTGCTGAATATCTCTGGACATACATATGCATGACATAATACATGCATGACAAATAATAGATGGCAATATGATGTAGGGAATGGAAAATAGTACATACTTTCCTAAGTAAATCATCATCTAAATATATCATCTATGTACAACTAAAAATATAGGGAAATGGGGCACAGATGCCCTATAACTAACAGAAGCCTATCAAAAGATATAACGAGAATGGGGAACAGCCACCCAGTATCTAAAAGAGGCCTATCAAAAGATATAGCGAGAATACACATTAGAAGAAGACAATGATGTCTATGTCTACATCATCAATCCTATCCACCTGATGTAACTCCTCCTGAGTCACTAGATCCCCGCTAAGAGGGATGTCAGGCCTATACAAGGGAGGATCTGCATCGGCAAAACCGTATGGGTCATCTGAAGGGCCAGCCCCCGAGCTGGAAGGATCAAAAGTATCCACCTCTGAGGGATCTCTACCCAAATGCCGGATGAAAAAATGTGCCCGGTCCAACTACCAGGTCAAACTATCTATTTGTGTCAAATGAGTCGGATCTTAGACACAGGTCATCCAATCCATCATCATCACGGATCCAAGAACCATATCTCCAATGAACTGAGTGGCGCGGGTCTGGGCTCCGATGGTACGAGGGGACCACCAGTGGTATAATGCCTCCTGAGTAAACGGATCCTCTAACAAAGTAAAGTATCCAACGACCATCAACAGGATATCACTGACAGACGATTGCGACACAGGTCAATAACGCCTGGTATGAGGCAAAATCGGTTCACGAATCTCTCCTGTGGTGCTCCTAATAGGACACTCTCCTAAATAGAGCTCGCATCCTCCATTTGTGAAGAGAGGAATTCGGCGGGTGGATATCACATACTCGACACCAGTTTGGTATCCCTCCTCAAAATCGATAGTCAAATGTTCCCCAGAGTAGGGAACCCAAATGATGGCATCAGCTCTCAATAACTCCAACTGTAAGCGACAATGGGTGAAACCTTCAGCTATAGGAACCTCTTCCAAAATGGAGTGATGCCATCACCGTGCTCGTGGATAGGTATCTAAACCTAACACACTAATAGGACGCAAATATGGGAGCCTCTTATAGGCCCAAAACTGCCAACACAAAGGCAAACATCTACTGTCAGTAAACACTCTTAACCTGTACATGGGAAATCAAAAGAGAAATACTCATCAGCAGAAATGGGTAAAATCCTAGCCAAGCCTCTGTCAAGCCCTGCGAACGCATGCGCATTCCCCTGAGGAAATAGGAAAAGGTGTAGGAGCCCCAATCATACTCTCGAATACGATCCACCTCTCGAGTGTTGCTGATCAAAGGAAATGACACTGTGGAAGAGTTGTCCGCTATGAAACAACCCCTGATAATAACCAGGAACATTTGTCGAAGAATGTGATCCCTGACTCTCACATTAGCGGGCATGGGCTCACTCAATAGCCCACTCATAGCAACTACTCTCAAAGGACCCATATGGACTGTACTGCCCTTGAGCGCCTCAGCCGAAACTCCTAATAAGGATCTAATGGCAGTAGGGGTAATGTTCGCCATACATGGCACTGGCGCCCCTCCGAACTCCATACTGGTGATAAACCGCTAATCCATCGGCGTCATCATCTCCTCACAATCCAACAAATAGAGAGACTGAGTCTGGTAAGACCAGCGCTCAGACAATGCCCTGAGGTAACCCTAGGGACAACAGCGGGGAAGAATGGAAAAGAATGCCCCAAAGCCCGAACCATGCACGATCCCTTGGTAATCTGGATGCAGAGCCTGATATAGAGAGTGTATGCTGAACCAGTCCCCTTGAGGCTGTGTAAAGCCGGGAACCTACACTAAAAATGCAAATCAACGTCAAAATCCTTGCTCCTCATCAACAGGAAAAAAGAAGATTAAACCCAGCTTTTACCTTGTTTGCCTGCAAGTAAACTGAGGGGTGGTGACTCAAATCTTCCAGAAGCTCTGGAATCGTCACATTAATGCCTGGAAGATCCCTGCGGGGAGCATGAGCAGCAGGAGCTGGAGCTGCAACCGGTACATCCTCCTTCTCATCCTCAACGTCCGGTACATCAACCCAGACAGGACAAATCACCGCCCCATCAAGCGACGAGGTTGTCTGATTGAACGGGGTCGAGACACTTTAGAAGCCCTCCTCCATACACCTGAAGTGGTCCTACGGGAACAACTCGACTGATTCGGATCCATAATATCTGGACACAAGTCTCCAAATCTCCCAGAAAGGGTGTGGTAAATTCTAACCTGGAGCTTTTTCAAATGCATTTTATGACTACATGCATGCATGCATTACTTTAACATACGCCTACAGTAGAGTTAAAAATGCATGTCTATCCATTGCTTAGGCTCATGGAAATTTTTTCCAGAGTCTCCTTTGTAAAAAAGACTATCCACATGCGCACAGGCGTGACTAGGTGGCCATTCAGTAGCATGCCTACCCACAGTCATAAACATCCTATAATGCATGAACATGTCAAAGTTATAATCCGTAAGGGTAGCCTAATTATCAGGATTACTTTGCTTTAAAACCTTTGCTCATTTGTCCTCAAATAGGATAAGAAATAGCAGAAAAAAGGTACCAATTTGACAGTTTCAAAAGTCAAATTTTTTATATCATTATGTTCAGCATGGTTTACAACTAACATTTACTATGTTGAATATTTTTTATCAAGTCATATAGGCATGCATATTCACTACTATGTGTTTAGACACCTTTCATATGATAACTCATTTTCTAACAGACGAAAACTAGAAAAAAAAGACATGCATATGTTACCAGGATAGTGTGAAACACTTGTACGGTGACATAATTTGCAGAAAACCGCTCGAACTCAGCAGATCTGAAGAAGAGCTCTCAGATTCTCTGTGTGGCGCGATATGAAAATGACTTGTGAAAGCAACATGCCACTTAAGGCCACCCACGGTTGGCCGCATGTGTATTTACGGCTGCCGCAGGTGTACCTGTGGCTACCGTAGGTGTACCTGCGGCTACCCTAGGTGGGTCCCACCCCTCCGGCTCGGTACAAGTCGAGTTGCAAAGGAGGTCTCACAAGTTAAAAAAGTCAAATCGGGAAAAAAAGATGTTACGCGATTAAGCGGAGAAGCTGGAAATCCTGGTTTTCACAGTCCAGACTACGGGTCTTTCTATCACTTATTGGTATTCGCCCAAACACAGAGTTCACTATACCGATGATCATAGCTGTTGCAAACTACAATCAGCAATACCTCACAAAGGTCCGATGCCATCAGTACGGGGTCGTAACTCCAAAAACCTCTCCCTAATGGGAACTTCATACATCATCAGCCGTTAAAGCACATTTTAATGAAGGTCAAGCAACCTTGACAGTCTTCAGCCATTGGCAAGTAATCCAATGAAGCGTCGGAAGCCATCCGATGATTCCACTTTAATGAAGGTCAAGCAGCCTTGACGTTCTTCCAGCCGTTAGCAAATGAACCCAGCGAAGCGTCAGAAGGCATCTGATGATTCCAGCCATTGGCAATTAAACCCAACGAAGCATTGGAGATGGTCCGATGGTGGTATCCGTTTGTACACACGTCAGTAAGAGTCAGGAAACCCTGACAACACAAACTGTTGGCAGTAACTTCGACAGATCACTCGAAGGACCTGGCGATACAAACCAAGAAAAGCATCCTCATCGGGGAGGACCGATGGTGGAATCTATTATACACAATCTGCATCTATGGTGGAAAGTCTTTACCAAGGATTAAATACTTTGGTGATAAACCCAACGTCAACATCCTAATATTTCCTAAGAGCTTTGGAGCACACATCCAAGCAGTTCTTCAGAGACATCAGTGGTAACTCCAATTCCCCATCAGAGGCCATGGGAGCAAATAGGCATCACATCCCGTTGGAAAACAGTCCAATGAACCACATACATCATACATTTGCATCATGCTGCAGTACATTGCATCATGAATATCTTGTCATATTTTAAGTGTCTAGTGTTCTTTATCATATATATGCCATTACACTGCACGAATATGATAAAGAGGGCATCTGTAGACACTCGAAAAATTTTATATTTCTGTTACTAACCTTACAGGAGAGCAAAGTCGTCTTCCAGAGATAACCCTGGAAGTCAAATCAGCACAGTCCCGGAGACAACCTCGGGATACTCTGTTAGTTCAATCTCAGAGATAACCCTAAGATATTCAATCCAGTCCCAGAGACAACCACATGATACTTATTCAATCCAGCCTGGAGACAACCCCGAGGAATAAAGTTCCAGTTCTGGAGATAACCCCAGAATCCTCAGTTCCATCTCGGAGATAACCCCGAGATCATCAGTTCCTATCTTGGAGACAACCCTAGGAGATACAGTTCAAACCTCAAAGATAATCCCGAGGCATACAGTTGTAGTTCCGGAGATAACCCCAGAAATGCTTGTTTCAAACCCCAGCAATCAGGTTCAACTTCGATGATTGCCTCGAGGCACTCAGTTCCAAACCAGGAGATAACCCCGGGAGGACAGGCATTCAGCACTTGCAGCAGCCCAATCTCAAAGATAACCCTAAGCAACGACTACTAAATCAGCCTAGAGCCAGAGATAACCCCGGTGAGGGGAAAAATAATCATTTTGCCACCTCGATCCCATAATCACGCCATTTTAACATTTTAACCTACATGTTATACAGAAGTGTCCTACAAGAACTATAGCTCCAATCCCGAGTGACTACTACACAAGACAGCACACCGGATGGAATTTGAAGACCTGAAGACCTGGGCATGGACCCATCTTCCTGACTTCGTACAACCTCCTATCCCATGTCATTGTGTATCTCTCGACAACAGCATGCTGTAAAAGGTCTTATACACCTCGATCAGATGCCCGAATTGAAGTTATGAAGGTTCAAGCAGACAACACATTTCACGAGTGCACGTACTTCAAGATAGCAAGGCCCATAGAGCCCGGGACACCCCGGGCAGCCGCAGGTACATCTGTGGCTACCGTAGGTACACCTGTGGCTCGCCCCCTCTATAAATAGAGGGCTTGGGGTGGCAATTTTGAAGAGAAAAAAGGTGAGGAAGTCATGTCCAATTTGCTCTGTGCACACTATAAATTGAGTGATTTCTCATTTCAAACACTTGTGAGCTTATATTTGGCTACTTTTTACCCATGGGAACCGAGTGTTCATCCATTTAAAGCTATTGAATTCTTCTTTGGCAGTCCACTGTAAGCCTTCTTACATTCCTTAAATCATTTTCTCCACTTCTTACACACACTTTTATTCATGTTAAGAGTCGCATGTGTGTGTATGCCCAGACCGTCGATCCGTGGCTTTTATCGAGTTACCTCGATTGAACCTGAATATAATATTCGGAGCGTTTATTGTGTGTGTGTGTGTGTGTGTATATATATATATATATATATATATATATATATATATATATATATATCCTATCATCAAACTCTGTTTCATTGAGCCTGAATTTTACATCCTGAGCGTTTACTGCTTTTATATATATAAATACTTATATATATAGATTGTTATCATCAAACTCTATTTGATTGAGCCTGAATTTATATCCGGTGCATTTACCGCTTATATATATATATATATATATATATATATATATATATATATATATATATATATATATATATATATATATATACATTCATGTCTGGCCTATAGTTCACTTCATGGCCATTTATTGCTTTCATTTACATTTCGTAAACTCCAGGTGGGACGAAATGTAAATGAAAGCAATAAATGGCCACGAAGTGAACTCTAGGCCAGACAAAAATGTAAATATATATATATATATATATATATATATATATATATATATATATATATGTATATATAACTGTTTACAGCTTTCATATAAATTGCTACATCATCTGAGCCTAGGAATCATGTAATCACAGATTCAGTCTCCTGAATCTAGATTCGATTCCCGTGATGGACATTTTTTCAGCTATAAATGACTTGTAAATTATTTACGGTGTTTGAAGTTCCTTAGACAGCTCTCATACCCATGAGGAATTCGATACTGGTTTTTATCTTATTTTCTCAAAGATGTTTCGCATCTCGAAAATAAAAGCAATCAAGCCGAACACATAATAAAATGGAAGTATCAAATGCCTCAGTTACGATTGAGCACAAGGTCTTGAAAAACCTCTTTTACAAAACATCATTGCTATATCTTGTTAAAACTGAACTTTTATACAAAATTCAAACCCATTGTATATATGTGAAAACGAGGCATAGCACTACTTCCAGATAATTGAACATTGATCTACACACACACACATTCAGATAATGGTTTAATTGAAAAGTGGCAGTCACCGTGGTAACACGGATGTCGGGGGATGCCTCACACCTTCCCTTCGTATAATCAAGCCCTCGGACCCTAACGAATCTCAGTTTCACAGACCAGTTAAGCAGTGTTACATCACTAGGTCAATGTGCAAACCTTTTCTCGGTTGAGTTGGTGCAACCATTTAAAAATACCAACTGATGACTCTTACAGTCCAAATCGTCGACATATACATGTCAGACCTTTTTATAACTTATTTTTTCAAACAAATCTCACCTAACATGAGAACACCAAAAGGCAAGAACAGAAAAGGAACAAATAAAAATCACGATGTCAACAATGTGCATACATCAAATTTTGTTGGAAGATGGAGCAAGGCCCACTAGAGAAACACAAAGGAGATTAAACTCACCCATGATGGGGGTAGTGAAGAAAGAGGTGCTCAAATTACTTAATGCCGGTATAATTTACCCCATTTTAGACAGTCAGTGTGTAAGTCCAGTATAGGTAGTACCAAAGAAATTTGGAATCACAATCATCAAGAATGACAACAATGAGTTGGTGCCCACACGTACACAAACAGGATGGAGAGTGTGTATTGATTATAGGAAATTGAATGTTGTAACAAGAAAATATCACTTTCCTCTTCCTTTTATTGACCAAATGTTAGAACGATTGGCTGGGCGTGCTTATTTTTATTTTCTAGATGGTTTTTCAGGTTATAACTATATTGTGATTGCTCTCGAAGACCAGGAAAAGACCGTATTCATATGTCCTTTTGGTACATTTGTCTATCGTCTGATGTCTTTTGGATTGTGTAATGCACCAGGAACATTCCAAAGATGCATGGTAAGCATTTTTTAGATCTTTTAGAAAATTGCATAGAGGTTTTTATGGATAATTTCATAATTCATGGTTATTCTTTGGATATCTATTTGGATAATTTGACCCATGTGCTAGATAGATGATTGGAAACCAATCTTGCTCTTAATTGGGAAAATGTCATTTTATGGTAGAACAAGGTATAGTACTTGGTCATGTTGTGTCGGCTAAAGGTTTAGAAGTTGATAAAGTCAAGATAGATGTTATTTCTGCTTTGCCTTACCCCGTCAGCATGTGAGAGATTCGTTCTTTTCTTGGATATGCAGGATTCTATCGTAGGTTTATCAAAGACTTCTCAAAGATAGCTATGTCCTTCTGTAAGTTGTTGCAAAAGGATGAGGAATTCCTATTTTCTAATGAGTCCACGGAGGTATTTGACAAATTGAAAAGCCTATTGACCTCTACACTTGTGATTCAACCCCCAAATTGGACTCTACCCTTTGAAATCATGTGTGATGTAAGCAATTATGTACTAGGAGCTATTTTGAGCCAGTAAATTAAAAAAAATTGTCCATGCCATATATTACGCCTCGAGAACTCTGAACTCTGCTCAGATTAACTACTCCACAACAGAAAAAGAAATTTTATCTGTTATTTTAACTTTAGATAAATTTCATTCATATTTGCTTGGTACTATAGTTGTAGTTTATTCTGACCATGTTGCTCTCAATTATTTGCTAACCAAGAAGGACTCTAAACCTAGGATTATCAGATGGATTCTGTTATTGCAAGAATTTGACTTGGAAATCAAGGATAAGAAAGGGACAGACAACTTGGTGGCAAATCACTTGAGCAAGTTGATGAGCGATGAAGAAGTTCTACCATTGCATGATTATTTTCCAGATGAGCATATACTTCTATTCATGAGGAGTTGCCCTGGTATACGAATATTGTTAATTATTTAGCAAGTGAATATTTCCCACGTGAATTTTCTAAATCTCAAAAAGATAAACTTAAGAGTGATGCCAAGTATTATATATGGGATGATCCATATATATGGAAATTTTGTGTTTATCAGGTAGTTAGAAAGTGTGTGCCAAATAATGAATTGTTATCTATCTTAATCTTTTGTCACTCTCATGCTTGTAGAGGACACTTTGGACCAAAGAGAACTGCTCATAAGATTTTAGATAGTGGTTTTTTCTTGCCCTCAATTTTTAGACTCATATCTGTTTTACAAATCTTGTGCGAATTATAAAAAGATGGGTAATATATCACATAGGAATCAAATGCCATAAAACCCTATTTTAATTGTTGAGATTTTTTATGTTTGGGGTATTGATTTCATAGGACATTTTCCTGCTCTTTTTGGTAAGTTCTACATTGTTTTGGTTGTTGACTGTGTTTCTAAATGGGTGGAAGCGAAAGCCACTAGTACTGATGATTCTAAAGTTGTTGCAGATTTTATCAAATCTAACATATTTGTCATGTTTGGAACTCTGAGGGCTATCATTAGTGATAGGGGAACACATTTTTGCAATAAGGTGCTTACAGCTTTGTTCAAGAAATACAACGTTCTACACATAGTTTCTACATCCTATCACCCATAAAGTAATGGCCAAGCCGATGTGTCAAACCGTGAGGTAAAGTCCATCTTCAATAAGGTAGTCAAGTCGAACAGGAAAGATTGGAGTTTGAGGCTAGAAGATGCACTATGGGCTTATAGAACCGCATACAAAACTCCCATTGGTATGTCTCCATATTGATTGGTGTTTGGGAAGCCATATCATCTACCTGTTGAGTTAGAACACAAAGCTTTTTGGGCGATTCAACAATGCAACATAGGTATGGATGAAGCGAGAATGCATAGGAAATTATAGTTACAAGTGCTAGAGGAATAGTGGAATGAAGCATATGAGAGTTCTAGACTGTACAAAAGTAAAACAAAGGCATTCCACGACACGAAGATCATATGGAAAAATTTCACTGTCGGATAAAAAGTTATTCTCTACAATTTAAGGCTAAAATTGTTTCCCGGTAAGTTAAGGTCTCGTTGGGAAGGCCCATTTGTTGTTACTAATATGTTTCCTCATGGATCTATAGATATACAAAATCCAAAAACATAGAACATCTTCAAGGTGAATGGTCATAGGCTGAAACCGCTCTTCGAAGGCTATCAGATGGAAAAGGTGTCGATGCTAAGTTTGGTGGATCCAACTTATGATTAATCAAGAGGATTGATGTCGAGAAAACGACGTTAAAAAATGCGTTACTTGGGAGGCAACCCAAGATTCATATTTGATTTTTCTATCCCTTTACTTTTTAGTTTGTTAGTTGGATATTAGCTAGTAGTTCCTTTTATCTTTGCATGATTTTCTTAAATTAGGACAATGTAAGGTTTGAGTGTGGGGGAGGGAGGTTTATTAGTTTAGATAGGTAGATATGAGATAGATAGGAATATTGATCCATTTTGATGAGAGATTTGAAAATTTTGGCCTTGAAACTTTTTGAAATTGGTATCATCATTCTATTTGGCTAAGTTTTAAAATGTTGAAATCACATATTAAAAATCTATGCTAAATTTTAGGATTTTCTTGATGCTTAATTGGTTAATGAATGATGAGAACTAAGTCATGATCCATATCTACTGATTTGAATTGAATTTGCAATATATGAGTACTTGAATATGAAAAACATGCATAATTGATTGTTGTGGAGTAATTTATGTGCACTAATTTTATTATTTAGAATTGTTTAATTGCTTAAGTTTATTGCAGAATCTTAAGGTGAAAAAAAGAATGAAAAATGATGAATGAAAAGAAAAAAATGGTGAAATAATATGATTAAAAATCTGCTTCAATGTCCATTATACGAATTAAATGGGTATCCAAGTCTTAGGAAGCATCGGTATTCACACTAAAAAATGTAATGGATAAAAGTGGCTTGACTAGACGACTTTTGTGGCCTTTGTTACTTGAATAAGTAAGCCCTATGGGTGTCTCTATACCCAGTGCCCTAAAACCATTTAGTTTGGGAGCCGTTCGTGGAAAGTTTGCTACATGGATAACTCTAAAAAGCCTAAGAAAAGGAGACATTGCACATGTCAAAAAAGGAAAATGTGAGCAAAGCATAAAAATGCATTCATCGGTGCTAAAGAAAAAGTTATATGAAAAAAAGTAAAAAGTAGAGACAATATGTTCTGAAATATGGGTTAGTGTGCATGGTTTTTTGTTCCACGATAGCTACATTGAATATGTGTGTGGATCATGGGAAAGTTTCTTATGTGGATACGATTTGATTCTTAGAAGTTCTATGGTGAAAGGTGAAGTTGTTGTTAAGCATTAATCGATAAGGTCATATGTAGATATCTGTTTGTTAGTGTTGATATTCATGATGTGAACTTGACACCTTCTAAAAGCTTGCTTAAATAGAATTCTTCTGAAAATCAAAACTTTTGTTTTACACAAGGACATGTAAAAAGCTAAGTGTGGGGGAATTTGATAAGTACAATATGTTCATTGATTTTGATTCTTTTACGTTTAGTTTATTGTATATTTGTTAAATATAAGAGGTTATTTATTAATTTCAGGTTGAAATGAAGCTAAGATGTTGAGACGGGATGATATGGAGCATAGTAGTTGAAAAAAGGAAGAAAAATCAGAAGTTGAAGAAATTCGCCCCGGCGAATCCAATTGCCCGTCCAGAATTCACCCCTGAGAATACCTCTCTATCCAGGAAATTATGAATTCTCCTTGACAATTCCAAACAAAGGAACGAATCCACCAATATCTCTCTGTTTCTCAGACCGCCAATCCGCCCTAGAGAATTCAGCGGGAAATCTGGAAAATCTTAGATTTTTGAAAACTTCTTAGAGGCAGATTTTTGCAAGTTTCTACATGGAATAGGATTGATATTTATACTAGACTTAGGACCTATTTAGAGTGAGATTTACTTTCGAAATTGATTCTATTTCTTTATGGAAACTATGGTTATGATTTGTAATTCCTTTTAAGAATCGGATTTCTAGTTCTCATAGGATTTATGACTTTGTCTATAATTATAAATACTTTATAATACTCAGTATTAGTCATTCTATCATCTGCAATAGAATCAAAATCTAGTTTTGGAATATCAAAGGCATGTCGAGCTAAATTCTCTATTTCAATTCTCAAGGATGTTGAACCTTATTCGTAATTAACAGTTTCATCAAGTTTAATTTTTTATTCATTCTTGCATAAGATTTATTCTGATAATCTGTTTTAATTAATTTCATGTTATTCCATCTGATTGATTTGATTTGGCCAGTTAGATTAATTTGATAAATATCATCTGCCAAATTAAGATATAATATTAAGCAAATGATATTATATCTAATCATAAGTAGCAATTAGTGATGCATGATTGTGGACAAGCTTTTAAGTATTGCTAAGATTATCAAAAATTAAGTTAAATAATTCCTGATTATGTGATTGTTACTTGAAATAACCTAATTCTCAATTTTCATGCTTCTATTATATTAAATCTGGATTGATAGTTGTTGGTTGTATGATAGTTAGGGTTTATTAGGACAATTGTCACTCTAAATTTACAGCATAAGGAGAATTTATGATAATTAGCGATTGCAGTTATCTAGGGTTATTAGTCTCATTGAATGGTAAATATTGTTTAAACTTAACTAACCCATACTTGTGAAAAGGTGAAACTGAATTGTAGAATTGAAGTCTTTCACTCATTGATTACTCATATACGTATTCTTTGCTTTCATTAAATTAGTTAATCAACTCAAAACCCCCTTTTTATTGGAAACAACCGGATAAATACAAAATAATACACTTTATGTTGGATCGATCCTTTCTTATTATTGTGTGTTGGTGTAAATTCTAGTTACGCACAGCACGCAAGTATACGTGGTCAACAAGTAATAAAGTGTAAGTAGAGTATCGTTCTCACGAGGAATTATTAATACAAATTACCAACTACTAACTCTTAACCAAACTAATTTTATTTAAACAATCAATCTAAGGTTATAAATTAAATTATTTAATTACACTAATTCTAATTACCACTAGTTAAAAATCAGATTATGGAGATTTAAGATCACAACTTCACTTATTGCTTCACTGAAATTTATACACTTCTTATCAATTATGCTCACTATTCTGAATTGTTAATCAATAACATATAAGTAAATATGACCATATCTCATGCATTATACTCAAATCAACTTAAATCCACAACTGATATAATTAAGAAGAACATCCTAATTAACTAATTCACTATATCTCTATGTGAATTACAATTAAAGAGGATTTAAAGCATAAGTTCTCTATCAGATTACATGTGATGTATAGGTATATCTCTATCCTAGACATAAATTATGAATTCTAATGCCATACAGAAAACACATTCACATGCTATTATGATCAGATCTAAATCTATAATCCATTTCTTGAGTTCATATAGATTATCATGGTAATTGTTAGCTAGGAAATCAAGCAATTCATCACAAACCATAATAGACAATCTAAGAATAATCATAATAATTAATAGAGAAATATATTAAAATAAACTATGCAATAAGCTCCATTGTAATCTTAAACAAGAATTTAGTTCATGATTATTGAATTAAAATCAAGAATCTACAATTGAATAAACATTAAAAGACAAAAATAGAAGTAGAGAAGAAGATAGAATCTGTTGCCTACAGATTTGATGCTCCCTTCTTGCTCCTACTTTGAATCTTCAACGGTCTCCAAGTTGCTTTAATCTCCAAATCTAATAAGAACTAGGGATTTGTCCTAATCTACTCTACTCTAACCTAATGGAATTCTCTCCCTTAATCCTTATGAGTCCTTTTATATGCATATTCATGTGTCTTTTAGAGTCTTAAAGTCTTTGAAACAAACAGCTCAAACCAATCCTTCTTGAACTCAAATTCTGAAAACTCCTTTTTCTTCCCAACAAGCCCTCCCCGCTGGCTTTTACACTAGGAAACCCCCACCCCGACGGGGTACTTTTCCAAAAATTATAGAAATGCCACTAAGCTCCATATTTCATGTTTTGACCTTTCGAAGTCGTTTCCTACAATACAAACACAAACACAAACACAAACACAAAAATAAGTAAAATGACACTAAAAATACTTAAAGTTAACAAAGAATTAAACCCTAAAGATATCCAAATCATAGGCATAAAACCCACTCATCACTATGCTAATTGGTTGAATTTGTAAAGTAAAAGTAAGGTTAATTTTGGAGTGTCAACGACAGCTCCCAATGTTCGTAGTGTAAATATCGTTAGCAGAGCAATCTAGGTATTTTGTAGAACAATATGATTACTGTATATTTGTATAATTATTGTAAAGTTCTTAATAAAATATATGTACAAGGACTTCGATTAAAAAAATCAAACATGTTAGGTTGATTTGATGTATAGTCGATAGGATCAAATTTTTCACTAAGTTACTCTGCTAGCTAGTAATGTAAAGATAATAAATCGTAGAGTCGACTCATGTTCGTAAAGCATCAGGTGGCTCGCAAAGTTCACACCATCTTGTAAGGTAAAGCTCAAAATGTAAACTGAACAAATGATCACAAAGTTGCAAGGCTATCTCAAAGCTAAAGGAGGAATCGCTGAGCTTTTACACTTATCTTAAAGATCATTTCTCAAAGAAATGGCCAATTTATAAAGTGATCAAAGACTCATAAATTCAAGCAAAGCTCGTTAAGTAAAGTCTGAACATAGAGTACCCCAGGCTGTCGTTGAATGAATGTTATATTGTGAGGTAACTCAAGGATTGTTCAGTAAAGTCAAGATCGTAAAGTCAGCCTCAGAATCGTAAAACTATTCATAGAGCAGATATTAAAGTACTTCTCTAGTTCGTAGAACTAATCGTAGTGTACTACTCCCTTCATAGAGCAATCATCACAGAAGAGCAGGACATAGAGTAAGCACTACGATCCATCATCCTCGTAGAGCAAAGTCAAGTCTGATAAGAAGACTGACATGGGAGTGTTGTTGATTGAAGGTCCCAATGATATTACCAAACATCCTTGGCTGAAATTAAAGTTCACAAGATGTGTCTAACAACTAGTTTGCTGAAAGAAACAACTCACAAGTAGTAGTTAAGGCTGCAGTCTGATGTGACGTACATGCATCAGTTAAAAAGCGAACTGACACACTAGCTGAGAAAGTCAACATCAAGGATCCCAAAGTATCTGAAGAATTAAATGCATCAACGATTACTTTCTAACGGGAAAATTTATGAAGGACTATAAGAAGCAACAAAGATTCAAATCTAAAAAGATGATCTCGTGTGGACGGATGATCAAGAACACAAAAGGCTGAAGTATTGAAAAGTAGAGCAAGCTCCACTCTATGACTTAAGATGTGTTTAAAGCTGCTAAGTACCTGAAGAAGACAAAGTCTCATTGCAAAGCTTAGCAACATCGAGTGATGAGAGTACGAATCATGATTACAGAAAAACATAAAGATGCATCTCTGAAAAAGTAGAGCAAGCTCCACTTTACGACTAAAGATGTGTTCAACGCTGCTAAGAACCAGAAAGAAGCCAAGCCTCATTGCAAAGCTTAACAACATCTAAAGATGATCATTTGAAAGCTGCTAAGTACCTAAAGAAGTCAAAGCACATTGCAAAGCTTAGCAGCACCTCAACAACATTTAAATAACAGTTCAACTAGGCCTTAGTGACCATTATACAGAGACTAAATGACTCGAAATATTCTAAGTGATTCAAGGGACTAAGAGTCCTAGTCTGTGTGACCAAAATTCCAATATTAAGTGACTTGATGCTGAGACTAAGTGACTCGATGCCGAGACTAAGTGACTCGAAGGAACCTAAGTGGTTTGGTTGTAATAGATCTTAGTGATTTGGTCTTTGTGACCTTATCCTTAGTGGATTTCCTACTCTGTGAAGTAGAAGAGTGGACTAGGAGTTATTTATGCTCCGAACCACTTAAACATCTTGTGTCATTTTCTTTACGTATTTACATTCTATCATTTAACTGCTATTTCGTAGAGTAACAGATATCCATAAGTGATAAACTTTGAACTAATATCTCTCTAAATCTTTAAGGGGAGTTTTAAACTAATATTCTATTGTGCCAAGATTAATTGAACAAATTAATTATCCGGTGACCAATCTTTAAATAAGCAAAAGTTTTTAAAAATCTATTCAACCCCCCTTCTATCTTTATTGTGCCTCTAGGAAAGAACACTTGCAAAGTTAATTGTTGTAAAAGCTGTGTTGTCTCTTCATTCTTATCACTAACTCATTTGAATATCAACTATGAATTATGTGAGTTAAAATTGTATGACCCTTGTCATAAACCCTCCATTATACATCTTTTCAGACTTTTGCATTCTACGAAGTTTGATATCTTTTCTTGAATCATATAGTTAGTCTTAAAATCGTTGACTGTCCTTACTCAATGATATTGACTTTACGATTTATGACTTTTATTGGTTCTGCAATATGGCTCTATGATCTGGCTCTTCACTCAACGATCTAAGAGTTCCTTCTGAATACTTGTCTTTTTTACTCTGCAATCTTAGAGTGAGCTCAGCTTTCACTCAAAGAAGTACTTGTTTTCTTAATTAGCTTCAGCTATTACAAAGAATACATGGCTATATCATACAATTAAGGAATTACTTAATAAATTAGATCCCTAACTAAGTCATTTTCTATAGAATTTTCGTAAGAACTTTACAAAACATACTTATTTTTACAAGTATACATTATAACATAGTTATTATCAAATCAAATAAGGAATAATATAAATGCAAGTATTAATAGAGTGTATTGGTTTTATCGTTAATTAAGTCTTTCAAATATAACTATTAATTGCATGTTACGAAATTATTTTGGGTCATTACTTAAAATTCACTTCGTCATATTGTGAAATGAGAAAATAAAGTAAAATTTAAAAGGTTACTGTTTTTTTCTTTATAAATAGTTATATAAAAATGACGCAATTTGACATGTGTTATTAAAGATAACGAAATGCTTATACGTTTTGACAAAATAGATTACATGTCTTGAAAGTAATATTATTCTTATGGACAAAAAGGTAACTAAAATGATGTAAATATTACATAATTTGACATAGTGTTACCGGTTACCCTAATTGAGAAAGACATTACACGATTTGACAAACATATTACATGTTTAGAAGATAATGTTTCTCTTATTGACATTAAGTTTACTAAAAATTATACAAATGTTACTCCTTTTGACATATTGATTACACATACATATCTTGGATAAAAAAATTGACATACATATTACGTAATTTAATGTTAATATTACTTAAATTGACACGTGTTACCATTATTGAGGGGAAAAAATTCATGATTTGACTAGTAGATTTCATGTCTAGAAAGTAATATTATTTTTATTGACATGAAGGTTATTAAAAATAACATAAACATTACTCATTTTGATATATTGATTATTCACATGTAGACTTAGATAAAAAATTTGATATTAATAATATGTAATTTGACATATTTGTTGCTATGATTAAAAAAATATTGCATGATTTGATAAATAGGTTACATGTTTAGAAAGTAATATTACTTTTATTGACATGAAGGTTACTAAAAATAATAAACGCTATTCGTGGGAACTGTCATTGACACTCCAAAATTAATACATTATTTCTACTCTATTAACACAAGAATTGGTATAGTAATAAGAAATGATCGATCCCACTGTTGATTGATTTTACAATCAATAAATACGTGCAAGTGTACACGGTCAACAAGTAATAAAGTGATAAGAAAAATATCGTTCCCACGAGGAATTATTTAATAAAAATTACCAAGTATTAACTCTTAACCAAATCAATTTTAGCTAAACAATTGATTTAAGATTTTTGAATTAAGAAAACTAAATTACTAAATAAACTAGATGTCTTTAGAAATTAATTCAATTAAATAAAGGTTAAGACTATATGAATGAATTCAAATAAATAAAGATTAAGACTACAATATCCCCAAATTATGTACTATAAACCAATTATCCAACTAACCCAATTATTATGCCTCCTGAATTATTAACAGGAACTCTAAGTGTTAAAAGCCCTTTTCCAAGTGATCAGTTAACTTTTATTCAATTAAATTAATCATACGATATTTCTATGCAAAATAATTAAATTAAACCCATTAAGTTCTAATTCCCAATTTGTTACATGCAGTGAACAGATATTCCTATTCAATTCACAACCCTAATTATTCATCTCATGTAAATAATTAAGCATACATGTTATCATGTCCAGTTCCAACCCTAGATTTCATTTCCCGAATCCTTCTAGAGTAATACAGTAATTACTGGCCAAATAATTAATCAAAAAGTGCAAGACATGATAAACAATTCACCTAGACATAAATAATTGAAATAAATTGAATAATAAATTCATAGACATAAAATGTTCAATTTGTAGTCTTAATAAAAGAATTAGTTCACGATTAATGAATTAAAACTAAGAATTCACAATTGAATAGACATTAAAAGATAAAAGTAAGATTAGAGTGAAGAATAAATCTGTTGTCAGTAAATCTCCATCTTCCTCAAGCTCCTGCTCTTGTTCTTCAATGGTCTCCAAGTTGCTTCAATCTCCAAAACTAATAAGAACTAAGGTTTATGTTCTAATCTACTGGAGTGTATCTCTAATCTAATCTATGTAATCTCTCTTTATTTTATGCCTTACTTCATGTATTTAGAGGCTACAAGTCCAATTTTTAGCTTAGGAACAAACCCAATCCAATTTGGAGTAAAAAAAAGTGTCAAAATTCACCCCAAAATGCGTCCGAGCTTGACCAAGCCCTTCCCCAGTGCCCCAGCGCTACTCACGGCGCTACACCACTGCCACCTAGCACCCTAGCGCTGGGAATAGGCTTGAAATGGGCGCCCCCGCACTGGGGCTTTTTCGAGAATTTTTTGCTCCGACGTCCTTTGGGAAAATGGTCATAACTTCTTCATCTGAACTCCAATTTCGATGATTTAGATGTTCCACGATGAGGAGACGTAGATCTACAACTTTTATTCTTTGTATTTTTCGAAATAAGGTCCGGAGCAATACTGAAATGGGATCTAAAGTGGGTGCTTTGTAAATGGCAAGCCGAAAACGCGAATCTAGCAACCCCAAACATCGATCTAAGTAACTTTTGTCCCAATTCCTATAAAACAATATAAAATATGCATGAATAGACACAAACACTTAAAAATATCCAAAAGATTAAGCTCAAATGGACTCAATTATAGGTATAAAACTCACTCATCAAATACCTCCAAACTTAAATCTTTGTTTGTCCTCAAGCAAAAATACAAAAGAACTAAAAATAAACAAACTAACACAAAAGAACTAAAAATAAACAAACTAACTCAACTACATGAATGCATATGCATGATCTACTTCCTAATATACCTACGAACCCAGTAATAAATTAATATGATATATAGCAACAAGCCTCAAAGATACCAATGATACTCAAACAATATATCCAATCAAGTCAAAGTCTATAACTCTAACTAGTTAGTCAATCCAAACTTGCCATCATCCATGTTGTGTGTGTGCTTGTTAACCATTCTAACCAACCACATATCAAGATAATCATATAACAAACTTCTTAGAAGGAAAATTTCAGTTCCAATTCAATTACTTTTGTGAACATGACAACTCCAGTTAAAACTAAGCAATTACCAAGTCTAAGGGTAAATACAAGATTTATTTATACTTTTATTCAATTACGAGGGCATTTTTGCTCTTTCTCGTGTTTTATTCATTTTTTATTTTTCTCATGGTTGTGCAATGTCTTATTCCCTTAGGCTTTTCAATGCTACCTTAACGAGCTTTCGACAAACGACTCCCAGACCATTAAGACCTTAGGGCGCTAGGTGTAAAGACAATCCCATCGGGCTTACTTACTCAAGTAACAAAGGCCACAAAACTAGACAAGCATGCCATGGTGTTTATTCATTTTTTTTTTCTGGATTTTCTATTTTTTTTTCATCATTTCTTTTTTTTTCTCTATTTTTTATTTTGTATATATATACCCCATAAATTCCCCAAAACTCAAGTCTTTACGTCATTCCAACCTTTACCGCCAGTTCACTAATTTCCTTAAATTTTAACCAAGATTTTCTCTCAGAAACAAATTATGAAACCCTTGAACCAAGTGGATTAAAATAGTTAAAACTTTAACTGCGCGCTAACCAGTTACATAAGTTTCAGATAGGCTCAGATTTTTTTCATGTTTAAAATTAGAACTCATCGTCAATTATCAACACTGTTCAAGTTAACATGCAAAACCAATCATATCATAGGCCGAGCTAAGACCACACCAACCGATCGCACAGATTCATGCAAAAAAAATACAATTATACTACATGAACACATACTAATGCAACCTATGTATGCATATGCAATTAACTACCATGTGTAATAACCCAAAATTTTCTATATAAATAAATCAAAAATTTTGCGTATAAATTTTTTATTATTATTATTATTTATTAAAATAAATATAGGGAATATGGATAAGTCAAAGCGCATGTATTTATGTGATAAATAAAAATCTATTTATAATTACAAATAATTTTATTTTAGAATAATTGATCATTATAAATTATATTCTTATAATAATTAATTTTATAGTAGAAATATTTTTATTATTTAATTTCCATAAAAATATGATTATATATTATTTAAATAATATATGAAATGATTATAGAATTATTATAATAATTATTTTATTTTTATTATGTGAATTTAGTTTAGATTAATTAAGGTAATTATTTTAACTTAATTAATAATGATATATATGAAAGATAAATCAGATATAGAATCCAAACCCTAATTTAAAAAGTCAAATACGACTTTAAGAATTTATTAAGTCGTTGTGTAGTCGTGTTAATATGGATAATATCAAGTGTTAGAATTACAATTGTTAATTAGGGAAAACCTTAATTAATTAAAAGCCCCAATTAATTAAGAACCCTAATTACTAAATTCAGAAACCTAATTTTTAAATTTGGAAACCCTAACCCTAATTTATAAGCCCTAATGATGATTAGTAAATACTAATTTTAGCTAGTAAAGCTTTATATAATTAGAAAACTTAAACCAATTAGAATACCCTAAATTGAAATTTAGGAAACTAAAAATTTTATATTTTAAACCCTAAATTAGAAATCCTACAAAATTTTTATGTCTAACCTTAGGGTTAAACCCTAAGGGTCAAACCCTAAGGGTTTGGCATATTACATGTTTGCCATTAAAATCATAAGGCTAATGACCAAATTACCCTTCTTGCATAATTTACGCTAACTTGTAGATCTATCCATATATGGAGTTGGTGACCAAATCTATCTACCCCATGTGACTAAATTTCCAGCAAATCAACTCTATATCTCAGCCATTTACATTACAAGTCATATATATATATATATATATATATATATATATATATATATATATATATATATATATGATTAGAGAGAGAAAAGTCATATTTTTGCCTCATTTCTCTCCAAGCATCCAACCAATTCTCTCTCTCAAAACCTACAAAATTTCTAAGAGTATTAGTCCCCAAACCAAGCCCCACTATCACCCATAACAAATCAAAAGTCTAGAATCAAGGATTTGATCAAGAAAGGTATAACACTAAACCTAAAATCTGACCTTTGATTCCATGTTAGATTTTCTGTTTTAATGTTTAAACATGTTGAATATAGTGTTACTAGATAATCTGGGTTGATAGATGTTAGATCTATACCATCTATAGGCTCAGATCTAGTGTTTTGCAAAATCTGAAAATTTTTTTAAAAGTGGTCAGAAAAACGAATGTCAGACCTTCTAGATCTCAGCATGTTTATTGTTTTGGTGTTTTAAATGTTTGATATTGTAGTGTGCTATGAGATCTTTACCCTGGAACTTGAATCAAGGTCATAGCATGAACAGATTGTAAGATATTGATGGTAAAAAACCGTTGACCGGCCATAACTGGACATTTCTAGGTAACCCAGAAATTGCCCGGAAAGGTCTGACAACTTATTCAAGCGTCTGGATCTTTCAGTTGGTTGTTGTGTTGTTCTTTTTGTTGTAATAAAATTGTAGTATGTTATATGTACTACAAAGTCATGCCTTTATATCACCTAAACATCCAACAGGTTGATCATGGTGACTGATCAATGTAGGTAAGACGAACATGATTTCCGTTTTCTGGGTAACCTAGAAAACGTAAGCATGTTATCTCTGACATGGTTTGACCGGGGAATAGCTAGTGATTTTGTTGTTGTTAGGCTGATTTTATGTAATAGATTTGTAGCCTTACATGTTGTCTACACATTGAAACCTTAGGATCACAAAAACAACACATGTATTGCAAGTTGTGGAAGCCCAAAAGTGGCCACCCGAACTGTTTTTCATTTTTGGATCTCATTCGTTTTATGTTGTATGGTCATGATTGTTGCTGTATCATGTAGTGTTACACTAGCACTATAAGATCAAACCAAAAATATGCCCAGAAATATCTTAGATTAACAATTAGTGGTGGTCAAACATGTCAACTCGATAACTGCACATGAGTTTCTGAGTTTCCTCAAGAACACCTATAGCGATAGTTTCGTCGCTATAGAGCCCATTAGCGATAAATTAATTACTAAATTATTATTTTTATTAAATAATTAGTATTAAATAATTTTTAATTATTAAAAATTCATAATAAATTTCTAAAAATTATTTTAAAGCTTAAAAATTAGTTTTTAATAATTTTGAATATATTTCATAAATATTAAATATTTTTGGAATATTAAAGGTATTTAATTTATTTAATTGTTATATTGGATAAATTATTTAAGAAAGATTTTTATACTTGAAAAATCATTTAAAATTATATTATGGTACAAAAAAATATTTTAAGTTATTTTTAATGACTTTTAATATTTTGTGATGAATTTCATTAATTAATTAATATTAATGATAATAAATTTATTTAATAAATGTATTAAATAAATTATAGAAAAATAGAATTAATGATTTAAAAATCATATAAAAATGAATAATGAGTTTAAAAATATTTTAAGTTATAAAATATAACTTTTAATATTTAAAAATAAAATTCATTAATAAGTTAATATTAAATGATATTAGAGTTATTTAATAATAATATTAAATAAATAGTTTTAAAATGATTTTATTAATTTTAAAAATCATTTAAAAAGAATATAAATGTTTTAAAAATATTTTAAGTTATAATTAATGACTTTTAATATTTTAATAAATAATACATTAATATTTAAATATTAATAGTAATTATTTAAAAATAATTTTAAATGTTTTAAAAATCATTTAAGGGTAATAAAAATATTTTGAGTTATTATAAATAACTTTAATATTTTGGCAATGGATTCATTAATAATTTAATATTAATTAAATATTAATGATAATAGAATTGTTTAATATTTAAATTATTTAATAATGATTCCAGCGTTTGAAAAATCATAATAATTATTTAAAAATTATTACACTACAAAACATGGGACTTCAGCAACAATCGATTTTCATTGCTAAAGGTGTCAAATTTCGTTGCTAAAGGGTTTTGGCAACGACTTTACTGTCGTTGCGTCTTTCGTTGCGTAATGAGCGTTGCTAATTGTTTCGCAACGAACATATTTTTTTCGTTACCAAAAGTAATACATTTTGCAACGAAGTTTGGCTTTCGTACAGAGACATCGATCCTTTAGCAACAAAATGTATTGTTACAGAATAAATAAAATGCCGTTGCTAAAAACCCCATTTCGTTGCAAAAGCCTGCTAATTGACAACGAAATGAACTCTCTTTTTTTGCAACGACCATGCATTTTCGTTGCAATTGACACCATTTTGTAACGACATTTTTCGTTGCAGTAAATTATGAAAATTGTTGCCAAAGCTTGCTTTCGTTGCGGAATATAAACTTTTTAGCAACGATTTTCGTTGCTGGTTATATTATTTGGCAACGACATTATGCTGAATCAGCAACGAAAATGTTTGTTGCTGGTTATTTTTCAATAGCAACGAAAGTTGTCGATTAGCAACGACATTATTTGTTGCCGTTACTTTATGTGCAACGAAAGTTGATATGATTTGCAACGATAAAAAATATTGTCTTTTATTTTAGTATTAGCAACAATATCCTCTCCGTTGTTATTAGTTTAATTTTTCGTTGACAAATATTATATTTTTAATGTCATTAGCGACAAAAATTTGTTGCTAAATGTATAAAAAATTGTTGCTATATTAAAACTTATTCAATGCTTTGGTAACGAATTATATTGTTCCCAAATCAAAATTTGACATTCTTTTTGTGTACCTGGCTGGCTCAATGTCCCCATAGCAAATAATGGCAAAAATACAAATGACTAAAATATTATTAACTTAATAAAATCATCCACTACATAATCATTCATTATCTTAACAATTAACCATCTAAAGTTACCACAGTTATTCAATCAAAGTATATATCTACATATATAGAGAGGGTACACTTCATAATTTCATCCCTTGTCTTCCGTACACGTAGCACTGAAATTTGATACCCAGTATTGTAAGGCAGGTCGTAGAAGCCGTATCACCTAGTTATTAAAAATGCAAATTTATATGAAGTTAGATTCTTGCTGTGCAGATAAGGAGGTTCCTCAGAAAAAAGATAGTTTTATCTGTTACAAAAACAATTAAAAAAGCCACAAGCGCAACATCATTAATTACATCTAGGGAACTGAAAATTTTAGAGAAATGAATTCTATTTATAAGAGGTGCAAATTCATAAAGAATGGAAATAGTTGCGAAACAATGCATAGGAAGAGAGAAACTGTGTGCTGTTGGATTACACTGATTCATTGATTTAGTGAGAACATATTGAAAATGTCAAAAAAAAAATTCAAACAGACTGGTTAATATATACAAGCATGAAGATGAAAACAATACTGCAAGTATATTCAAGAATTTATGAGATGATTTGTAATTATCAGCATTTGGTTAAGAGTCAACTTGATTGATCAACCAAATTATAGATAGAACAACGGTACAATCCCTATTGGGAACTTTTGACATCTCACTTATATGTCCTTGAAATTATATAAATCCTTACCGAAATTAAACAAACTTACCATTATAAGATCAGCATTATGCAAAAAGTCAACTTGGTGTGTAACAGGTAAGTCAGTTTTATCTTTAAGAGCTCCCCTCACACATTCCTGCAATACTACTCAAAGTTAGTATCCTGCAAATCAACATATTTCTGCAACACTAGAATCCTGAAAATTATCACATATTCTCAAATATGGACTAGGATTTGCTTTAACCTTAAAAATTTTTGATCCAGTTTCAGCATCAACAAAACTGAACACATCATCAAGAAGATAGATATCACAGTCCTAATATATAGCTCTAGCAAGTTGTATCCGTTGCTTCTGACCACCACTGAGGTTGATTCCACGCTCTCCAATATCTGTCTGGTCACCGTGCTCCATAATTTCCATATCCTTTTCTAGGCAACAAACTCATAACACTTCCTTGTACCTTTTCCTGTTCATTTGTGAACCAAACAAGATATTTTACTTGATAGTTGCATTCTGTATCCACGATGTTTGTGCCACATAAGAACTGGTCCCGCAACTCTGACCTTTTGGAGAAAAAATGAGATGTCAAATATGTGTATAAATTAGGAACAAGAAGTATGAAATAGTCTGTATCTTTTAGTCAACGAACTAGCCTAATTAAGGGCACGCCCAACCAAAATCATCTAGTAGAGAAGTCTTAAATGGTGACAGCTTGACATCATGAATTCATGATACAACAGACCATCTTATACTACAACATTTCATATTAATAAAGGCAATCATATTTTGATTTAATCTAAAATGTTAAAAATTCTGAGTTTCAGATTAATAAAGCAAAAAGAAGATGCTCTAAGGAAGGTGACAAATGAACCAAGCATCACTATGTATTTCATCTTGTCCCATATAATTATAGGTTCCTTTAGATAATTATCACACAGCATATTAGCTTAGTTGTCATTTTCTTTTTCTTTTTTTAATATCAACTAGGTAATGTCTAGATGTATGCCCAATATGCAAATTAAAGCTACAACGATTTAACAAATATAAAAAATGAACTTTACCTCTCCTGAGAGTTTATGCAGCTCGCCAAGAATTGAAGCCAGTAAGGAAGACTTCCCTGATCCAACAGTTCCAACAATTGCAGCAAGCTCCCCTTTCTTGATCTCAATATTCACATCTTTCAAATTCACTTCACCGCCCTCGTCATCCCATGAAAAGTTCCCACCTCGCACCTCCACTGCAGTCCTACCATCGAAGCCTACCTCTCTCTCCACGGATCCATCCTCAAGTTACCTTCAAAAGAGATAATATTCTCAGAACTACAACCTCTAAGGAAACAAGATGCCAGAATTATATGATACTACCAAAAAAATCATATGATACTACCAAAAAATCAACACTATAGTACAAAAGCAGATGCCAAAATTATATGATACTACCAAAAACTCAACCAAATATTTGGGTATAATAAACATATAAGACCAACCTAATAGCCTATCATGTTCCATACAGCAACATCAACCATATTCGACACTGCAGAAGCTAGAAAGTCAAATTGGAGAAGTAACTAAATAAATATTTAGACTATGGGACTAGGTTTTCAGTTTTGCACAAAAAAGGGTATCTCCACATTACCAAATACCAACCAATTTCAAACATCCAAAATTCGAGTAAAAACTTACTTTCAAGTTTCAAACAGTTCAGCCGATGAAGAATTGAAGATGTCAGACACTCAGAGTCTCAGACCAAATGATAGATCGAGACTCGAGAGTTCGAGAGTTTGAGTCTTCATCTCTTTGACTTCGAGATTGACTGATGATGACCGATGAAGGGTCGCCGAAGCCGATGAGGCGATGCGTCGATGGCCGTCGACCGATGAGAGTCGAGAGATTGAGACGAGTTCGAGATCTGGGTTTGGCCGTTTGCGATGAGAGATTGAGACTTGAGAGTTCGAGATCTGGGTTTGGGATTTGGGAATTGAGATTTGAGGGTTACGACTTCAGTTCAAAGTTTGGGCTAGTAGAGTAGTAGTGGGCTGGCTGAGTATTATTATTTGGGTCATTTACACTAATATACAACAATTAGAAAGTAATTACAAAAATAAAACACACAATATAATTACAAAAATAAAACATACACAATATTACGTTGCTAAAATCACGTCATTA
The DNA here is from genome assembly GCA_016801055.1 of Panax notoginseng. Lineage (NCBI taxonomy): Eukaryota > Viridiplantae > Streptophyta > Magnoliopsida > Apiales > Araliaceae > Panax > Panax notoginseng. Next base: position 68,101,826 of record CM029022.1, read on the forward strand.
ACTCCTACACGTCAGTTATCGAGATAACTGATCAACGCCAAATCAATAACAGATCAACGCCAAATCAATCGGAGAAGAAAAAATCTTCTGTCGCGACACAACTCTGATATCGGAGAAGACGAAGCATCCTGTCGCGACGCAACTCGTAATCGGAGAAGAAGAAACCTGTTGTCGCGACGAATTTGTAAGATCGAAAATAGCATACAAAATCAAAAATGCCTTCAAGTTCAGTAACCAAAAACATTACTGCAGTGATTGTTGAATACAAAATCAACATCAGCTTCGATACAAATACTGTGGTATGTGAGTTTAAAATTTATAAGCATATAGATACCTATAGTTACTATGAATTACGATATTGATTACCTTTCTTAAGTTTTTCGAACTTAAAATTGTCACAAAGTTTGAATACTGAATGTTGTGCTTGCAAAATGTATTTGAAAACATGTTTTATATTATGGTTACTAAAGTTATATAAATTGGTTACTGTCTAATGTTGGCTTGGTTACTGATTATTTTGTATTGGTTACTGTGTAACATTATACTGTCTAATGTTGTCTTAGTTACTGACTAATGCTGTATTGGTTACTGTATAATATTACTAATTAATGCTGACTTGGTTACTGACTAATACTGACTTGGTTATTGACTAATGTTGACTTGGTTACTATATAATATTATATTGATTACTGACTAATGCTGACTTACTTACTGTGTAACACTATAATGGTTATTGACTAATTCTGAATTGGTTACTGTATAAAATTATAATGCTGACGTGGTTACTGTGTAAAAATATTATTTAGTGAGTCATGCTGACTTGGTTACTGACTAATGCAAACTTAATTACTGCAATGATTAATTGGTTACTGTATTATTGGTTGCTGAAGCATATTAATGTACACTTCTACTTATATTTTTTATATTAATGGTTACTTGTTAGCCAAATTGGATACATTCTTACAAAAGTCTGCCTTTAGTTGGTAACAAATAAATTATATTAGTTGTTTTTTACTATAAAAATGCAATGAAAAATGAGGTTATCTTGTGGTTACTAAATAAATATGTGTTGGTTACAGTCTAAAATATATTTGGTTACTGTATAAAGTTGTTATGATTACTGAATAATGTTACGGTGTTTTATATTGGTTTGTTTTAATATGGTGGTTACTTATTGGCTATATTGGTTACCTACATACAACTGTTATAATTTAATTGGTAACAAGTATCAATATACTGATTATTTCTATTGTAAGACGAATGTACAAATGTGTTTTATGTTCTAGTTATTAATATCATGTAGTTTGGTTACTAGCTAACATTGATTTGGTTACTAAATAGATATATGTTGGTTACTGTCTAATCTAAATTTAGTTACTGTATAATGTTGTTATGATTACTGTATAATATTAGTGTGTTTTATACTTGTTTGTTTTATATTGATGATTACTTATTGACTACATTGCTTAACTTCATACAACTATTAGTCTTTAGGTGGTAACAAACGGATGCGGTTGAAGAGCAGGCGTGTCAATTTATGTAAAGATTTGATCCAGCGAGAATTTGGTAAATTTTGTCAAGTTTGAAGTGTCTGATTTTGGCATTTTCGGAGCCTAATTTCATTAAAAACAGGTCAATGATCAAAAGTCACCAGCTTAGCTGGTGAACTGCAGGGTTTTTTGATCAAATTCCATCATTTAGGCCTTCAAAATTGCATGTAAAAATGTGGTTTATGTTCTGGTTACTAAGATTATGTAATTTGGTTACTGTCTAATATTGATTTGGTTACTTTACAATGTTTATTCAGTTGTTAGATAATTGAGACTGACAGTAATCAATACAACAAATTTAATTGTTTACAAGAATATATAATTATTTACTGTTAGTAACTAATAACCACATGGTTGGTAACATTTTTGATGGTGTACAGTAACCAAAATTGATGTTGATTAATATTTTAATTTTTGATTCTATCATAAGTTATCAATATAAAGTAAACATATACAAGCTTTATAACAGTCTTGATACAAGCTTATAACAGTCTTGATACAAACTTATAATTATCTGGTTACTAACAAGCTTGTAACTATCTATGATAATTATCTGGTTACTAACAAGCTTGTAGATAAATAGGACACTCACACATGTACATTTAACAATTAATGTTTATCCTGATACAAGCTTATAACTATCTGGTTACTAATAACAGTAACCATAATGTAACATAATAAAATAGTAACCATATAATTATATGATAGTAACCAGAACAGGTTTTAATGGTAACCAAAATAGAAACATCATGTAACGAAATTCAGTTTAGGCAATTCATGTATACTAAACAATTACATATTAACCAGAATAAAAAATAAAAGTATCCGAAATCCCACATTGAGGACACAATAATAGTAGCCAAACCATAAGGTAATAGTAACCAAAACATAATAAAGAAGTAACCAAATAGTTATATGAAAGTAACCAGAACATGTAGGATATGTTTGTGGAAATGGAAGTAGAAATAGAATATATATAGCATTCACCTTGCAGAAGATATTTGAAGGAATTTACAAAAATAATACATCAATGTATACTAAGCAAATACATGGTTTATTATAACTTGGGTTTATTATTTACAAAAATAATACATCCGCAAACTAATGATGCCTTAAACTTCTTCAACTGTCTTGGGTTCAATTTCTTGGTAATAATGCCGGGGACTTCCATGTCACACCAAAATATAACTTTTCCAATGAATTTTCTATTGCATTCCTCATAGTAAAGATTTCATAACTGCAAATAAACAAAATCAGATTTACACAGTCATTAGTAACCAGATATAAACAATATTTATATCATAAACAGTTTACCAAACAAATACATTGTAACCAAAACAACATATAAAAGTAACCAAAATCTTAATTGAGGAAAAAAAATGGTATCCAAATCATAAGCTAACAGTAACAAAAAATATACTAATGAAGTAACCAAACAGTTATATGTTAGTAACCAATACATATATTAATGGTAACCAATACATAAACAACATATAGACCAAACAAAGTTTTGTCAACCCATATATACTAAGCAAATATATGGTAACCAGAACAACAAATATTTATATGATAATAACCAAAACATGTTTTAATGGTAACCAATACATAAACAACATGTACACCAAAACCAATTTAGTCAATCATGTATACTAAGCAAATACATGGTAACCATAACAACATAAAAAAGTAACCAAAATATCAAATCAAGGTAACAAACATGGTATCCAAATCTCAAGCTAACAGTAACCAAAACATAATGTAGAAGTAACCAAACAGTTATATGATAGTATCTATTTTTTATTGCTTAACATAGCTACAACATAAGCATTACATCAAGCCCCCAGAAATTGGTCTTGTGTCAGTATATGATGCAGAAGTAAAATGACAAAATAAAGATGAGACAATCATGATCATTCAAAAGCAGACTAGATATGTTAAGAACCTAAACAATTTAAAAATAATTATCCACTTTAGCAAATATTATGTTGTTAAATGATGTCTATCACAAATAACCCAGTCATAGAGATACAGAAAAATTCATTCAATAAAAAAATTAACATAAATAGAATGTCGCCAGAAGTACAGACTCATAGTATGACAACAACACTTCAACCATGTACATACAGCATGGTAGGTTCCAAAAGGAGGCGGTTCTACCAAAGCAAGAACTCCATCGTCTGAAGAAGTAGATTCAGTCCGCTGACGACGAGTGACTTTAAGAGGAGAGAGAGTAGTAAGGGCGGAGAGAGAGAAACCAAACGAGAATTAAGGGCGGAGAGAGAGAGAGAGATCGAATAAGAAAGGAATGTTTGAGGAAGATAGAAACTAATTTGTCATGTCAGCCCATTAATACTAATCCCTTAATTTAAGGACTTTTAATTGTATTAGTATTGTAAATAAAAATGATGAACTGTAGTATTTTTGTAATTATTTTATGGATGCATGATTTTTGTAATTATTTTTAAAAATGTATTAATATATGTAATTAACCCTTATTATTTTAAGTAGGAGTGACTAGACAGTAGACACTAGTGAGCAAGGTTTTTTCGGTATTCGGTTAAACCGAATAACCTAAAATTAAAACCCGTACAAATTAACCGAAATCCGTAAAAAAAATTCGGATATAACCGAAATGTTAAAAATAATCAAATTATCAAAAAAATTTGGTCAAATTATTTCGATTCGGTTCGATAATTCGGTTATACACGTTTTTTTCTCAGCCCTAGGATTAGTAGTACTTTATTTATTTTAAGTAATTTGTTCGGTTATTCGGTTAACCGAAAATCGTATTTAATTTTAGATATAACCGAAATGCTAAAAATAACCGAATTATCAGAAAATTTCGGTTAATTTATTTCGGATCGGTTCGGTTATATCCGTTTTTTGTTTAGTCCTAACTGTTGTGCAACTTTGCAACTTGCAAGGCTTTTTTTAAAAAAGAGCTTTAATTTTTTTTTAAAAGATTTTATTTTTAAACGAATATTTTTTAAAAGATAAAAACTTCAACGACCGTCATTGGGAGTAAAGTCTCACATTTAATTTGAGAAAAATTATTGAAAGCCATTTGAAATGGCGTTGAATTTTTTGATTTTTTTTTTGGCTAAAAATCAGGAAGGCAACTAACGCCACTTTAAAAAATATTTTTAAAAAAAATGAATTTTAAAAAAAATTATCTTAACTTTTTTAAAACGATTTTATTTTTTTAAAGAAATTTGAAAAAAAAATGATCCAATGCCAAACTAACCGACATTGTAACTTATTTTAAAAAAAATTATAAAGCAAATTTGTAAAAAAAAAAAGAATAAGATGTAACATCACTTTAACTGACGTTAGAATCTCTTTTTTTTTTAATTTCTTTTATCTCTTGTACTTGTTTACAAATATCAATATTTTTTTATGTTTATTCTCAGTCATCGACGTTGAAAGTGAAGGAGTATATAAGATTTCAGCTATAAAAAAAATAAAATAAAAATTCTAACGCCAATTAAAGTGACGTTGCATCTTACTCTTCTTTTTTACAAATTTATTTTTTAAAATTTTTTTAAACAAAATAAGGATAAAATTGATATTACATTAATATGAGTCAAACTAACTTTTTAGGAATGACTTATAAGTCATTTTTAAATAACTTTATTCTGTTTTAGTTCATAAAACATAATAAAATTTTTTCATCTTTTATGTTTTCTCTTATAACTAATAGTATTTTAATTTAATTTTATAATATATTTGGTAAAAAGGTAAAAGAGGACTAGGAATAGCTAGGAGTAAACTATTACTATTCTTCTTTTTATATTTTATTTTTAGACTTAAAAATATGTTCATGATTTAAGTTACTCAATCCGTCTAAGAATAAAAGTTCTTATTATTTTATGTAATCTCAAGTTAAATATTTACTTATATTAAATAATTAATTTTTTTACAATAATTTTTGCGTAATATCCTTAGTATTAAATGTCATATTTTTATTATTTATAGATATTTATATAATATCACTAGTCATGTATAGAAAAATATGCAATTAGATGATAATTTAAATATGAATAATTTTATCATTTGACATTTTTTTTAAATTCACATAAAATCAATCATCATTTTTATTCTCGGAGTGAGGGAGTACTTGTAAGTATATCATACTTCTATCTAAAAATAAGAAATATTAGAAGCATAGATATAATAATCAGGCTTGATGAGGTTGGATTTATTTGGGTCGAAGACCCGGAACTAACATGCTTGGCAATCGGTTGTCACGGGTATTATTTCAACAACCATAATCTATACCGTTGATCGCAACATTGGTTGGCACGGGTACATCCGTTGTCATTGGATTTCATCTAATATTTAGATATGAATATTTTTTATAAATATTTATATGAATATTTAGAGATTAATTTATAAATATTTATATGAATATATATATATATATATATATATATATATATATATATATTCATAGTTACTTTATATATATTTAGTTTAATATTGAGATTTGTTTAGTATTTTATTTAGTTTGACAAGAAATTTTGAAAAGAATATGTATGTGTGTGTGTGTGTGTGTGTATATATATATAGAATAAATTTAAAAATATTGGAGACTACAAGTTATGG